>JAYJMM010000029.1:1200000-1690878 GCA_037349105.1 Limnomonas spitsbergensis
AGGGGTCTGCTCCCGATGCACCCTTAGTCTCCAAGCCGCCTCGGAACCCTGAGACATCGGCCTCGAAAGCCGTCTCCGCCAGCGGGAGGGCTGCGGCGGCCGACAAGCTTGTATTGTTGCAATGGGCTTGGGGTTGACATAAGTGTTATGCATGGGGGATATGTCACCTCCTGACCTCTCTCCATCGGTCCTTCCCCTGGGATGTGCATGTTCTTCTCGTACATGATTGGGGGACCCACCTTACGGACAGGTCAATGATGTTACACCTCTAGGCCTTGCGCTTGGACATAAATTAGTAGGGCACACTTGGTGTGGTGAGCTGATGGGGGCGTTGGAGACGGGTTGGAGCATGGAGCAGCCAGCCCCACACTGTGCCAGGCAGTCTCTGACCTGCAACCGCTCCCAATCCCGAAGGTGCGACAAGCATGTGCATCTTGAGGCGACTAGCAGAAGGGGAATGGGTATTGTCCTTTTTGTCATTCTCTTGCTTTCTCTCCTCTCTGCAGTTTTTTTACTTGTTCAGGGCTACGCTTGAGAGGCGGGTCAGGGTGCCTTCGGACTGCCTTTCCTTTTTAGGGGGGTTCTTTCATTTCTCTTTTGTGTTCCAATCTTTCTATCCTTCCACCTCTTGCCTTCAGTGTCTTTTCCCCCCTGTCTAACGGGACAATTGGGCGCCCACGCGGTCGAGCCTTTTGATCAGGGCCCATAGGTGTAACGTCATTGACCTCTAGGCCAAGCTCAAAGCGCTGGGCCTCGTGGGCACCCAACTGTCCAGTTGGAGATGCCTCGATGAGTCAAAACCCACACACTTTTTGGACAGGTGGGAACCCAGACCCCCCCCCCAAATGTTGCGCATTCATGACATGACATGTTGTGCATGGCACTGACATGCAATTCACGTGTCATGCACCGGTACCGTACTTGGTCCTCCATCCATAACATTTTGTCAGTTCATTCACAGATGATTTGCACACCAAGGCCCTTATGGAATGTGCACACCGAAGTTTGGCAAGATGCCCGAGTGCCCAACTAGGAGACAAGCCCTTGTGATTGTTACTAGAGACATTTCACATCGGCATCTGGCTGCATGGGGCATTGAAATGACTAGGCATGACAATGCGCAAGAGACTAGCCTCAAAGCCTTCATATGGCTCAAACATTAGAATCATGCAGACAACACAGGCCAGGGGGACCCCTTGGCCTGGAACAGTCCGTCACGCCACCTCCAGATAATGTTTCGCAGCTGGACTCAGAAGCCACACAGCCAATTATGATGTTATATTTCGTGGTGAGATGGAACATCTACGTCGCGTTGAATGTCGCTGACCCTACTTGTCGTAGGCCCACGCAGCCGAAATGCGGGATTGTCGCTGGACGCAAAGCACTGCTGAGTATCAGGAAATGAACACGAGTCTGAGGAAGGTATGTCACCTCATTGAAAGAGGTCACCTCATTCAATGAGGTGAGGTGGCTTGGGCTTGACGAGGGTCACCTCATTCAATGAGGTCACCTCATTCAATGAGGTGACCCCCGCGCCCCCGACAGGTCACCTCATTGAATGAGGTGACCCTCAAGAAACATCACACTTTCGGCATCACCGACGTCGTCAAGGCGCTGAAGGTCATGTTCACATGTCACGTCGTTAAAATAACGTAATGCGCCTGGATTGTGTCTTGTATGGAGGAGCTCAATCTAGACTGTGGGTGCTGCCACTGGAAATACGTCAGCTGTCGGGCCGGTAGGTGCCATTACATCAAAAGTTTCCAAACATATTAATCACACCAGCTCCCGTATCGATGACGGTAGGTGCAGGCCATCCTGAAACGCTACTGGCTGACGTTGCAAGAACTACCGGTACGGAATGCACCAACCATGAGTCAGCAAGCATGGCCCCGCTCACATGTGCAAGGCACCCGGGCCATTTTTTGTTTGTTAGCGTCTCTAGGGTTGGGCGTCCGGCCTCACACCTTGTAAAGTCAAAAGAAAAGAAAAGGCACCTACATGCATGCCAGGCCGTGCGGTGCTCCATGGTGCTCGCATGGGCGACGTTATGCTATGCATGCGTACAAGAGCATTGCCGTGCCCCCATGTGCAAGGTCCCGCACTGCCAGCACGCTCAGGGCCTAGCACTGCCAGCATATGCAACGCCCCGCACTGCCAGCATGTGCAACGCCCCGCACTGCCAACATGTGCATTGCCCAGACAAGCGGGCATTCTGGCGTCCCTCAAGGAGTGCACACTCTCACATGTAGCTGCCGGCCACACGGGACGAAAATAAGGGAAACTTGGTGCTTTGGTGAAGCCTCTGTCTAAAGGCAGCGGAATCAATACTATTGTTGCATGTAAGCATGCATGACCGCCGCATAATTCTACTTCCATATTTTCACTGCTAACACCATGCACATGCCAGACCTGTCCCTCAACTTTCGAAGGTTCATGATGCAGGGTGAATCCAAGTGCAGCTTGACTGCCGGGTAGCATGGCGGGCTGCAACATCCGCTGCCGGTGGCGGTATTCAGCTTTGGTACCAGGTGGGTACGTGAGAAGCCGGTCTAGCCAAGCAGTTCAATGAGGTAACAGCAGGCAGCTGGGACCAACAGTTTGGAAAGCTTAGGGTTTAGTGTTTAACCCTAAACCCTAAACAGCAGACAAAGGGGGGATCGACAGTTTGCATGTCACCATCGTCTTGCTGAGCGAAGGCTCTGCATGCACGTTGCCCTGTGTGGCTGCATTGGTAGCATGGCGGCCGTGAGCTGACGCTGTGTCGCTGTCGCTGAGTTGCATCACTTGGGTGGCTCATTCACTACTAGTGACTCACTCCCAACATTTTTCGTATTCAGTGCCAGGATGCCAGTAACTTGCTGGTTATTTGCTTTTCAACTTGTTAAAAACGAAGCTTGAGGAATTGAGAGAGATCTGAAGAATCACTGGTTTTCCTTTGGATCAACCAGATGACAGCCTTTGCTATCGAAGTCTCTGCCCTGCGGTGCAAATGCCACGCCAAGAGAAGCATGTGCAGTTGCTGCATGTGTGTGTGTTGCACATGCTGGCCCTGCCCCCTCCCACCCATTCCCGCTGCTCCCTCCCTGGCCCCCTATCCTACTGCAGGTGTATTAAGACCCCCAGGACTGGCTCTCTGAAATGCAGGAGAGGGAGTAGCAGCACGCAAGTCAGCTTGCCGAGGCAGGCCACCTGATCGCGGCGCTTGAGCAGCAGCTGAAGAGCCACGGGCAGGGCAGGGGCAAGGGGGCACGTACGTCCCGGGGAGTCGCATCTGCTCTCGCTGCACCCTTCGTCTCCAAGCCCCTCGGGACCCTAAGACATCGGCCTCGAAAGCCGCCTCCGCCAGCGGGAGGGCTGCGGCGGCCGACAAGGACCGGGTCCTTAGCAGAGAGGAGGAGGCTAAACGTACCGCACTGCCAGTGACGGCTTCTGCCAGGTCGAGGAAGTCAGCCGGAGCCAAGGCTTGGGACAGGATGGCGTAGCAGCCTGTGGAGTACCCGACTGAGGAGGATGCCGGCGGGCGTAACGCGGCACCTGCCACGCACCGGGGACTTGGGGAGATCAAGGAGCCGCATTCGGTGTTGGCGTTCAGGCGACAGGTGTCATCCTGGGCGGCCACGGCAACGGCCGCCGCCGCTTCCGCTTCTGTGGACGAGATCGCGGATGTAGACAATGAGTCGGCGGCCTCCTCGTCTGGCAAGAATGCTATGAAGGCCACTGCTGGGGGGTCCAAAAGGGTCCAGGCTGCCAGCAAGGTGAGGCTGTGTGCGACTGAAGGTATAGGGAGTAATTATATGATGACGGGCCGGTACGGGGAGTAGTGATGGGTAGGTGAGGGAGTGTGGAGAATATTTGTGGGAAGGTGAGGCGGTACGTGGAGTAGTGATGGGAAGGCGGGGGAGTGTGAAGAGTAGCTGTGAGAAGGCGGGGCAGGTCCCTGGAGTCCGGAGTTGTAACGGTATGCACACGCTAGTTTATATTCATGCGGCCAATGTTGTACCAACGGTGTGTGCTGAAGCATGAGTTCATACTTTGTGTCCTGCAGCATTGGTTCACACCTTGTGTGTGCTGGAGCTTGGTTTGCACCTTGAGTTTGCAACTGTGCATTGGTCCTCGCCTGATCTGAACCGTCCCCCTAACATACTGTACTTTTATGAGGTTTAGCAGCAGCACTTTTGACTGTCCGCCCTTAACCTCCTGAGTCAGCTCGTGGACCTGACGGGAAATCTGCAGGGGCAGGGGGTTGAGAGCCTGGGTGATCAGTCCAGGACTCCTGGCCATACCGGGACTTGTTATACTGGTAGTATATTGTTTCCTAAACGTGGATAAAAACCATCAAAAGGATTGACCCTGCAACTCAGAACTTCAAACCAGGCCTTCTGAACACCCAAACGGCCCTTAGGGAAGTTCGTGTTGGATCAAGTCTCGAATCTCTGTGTCCGCGTAAGATTGTAGCTTTGATAATCTTCGCTTAGCGAGGAAAAGGATGAACGTCGTTGAGGCATGGATTAAGGATGGCTAAGTGTGCTCACGGACTAGCCACACTTCAGCGATCGCCCCTCGAAAGATGGCTAGTGCACCGGCAGCCATGGCAAAGGGGCCCCATATTTGCATTCACCAACGTGGTCACGCATCAAATGACGCACTCGGGGCCAATCTAGCTGGTCAGGGTGTCCAGCCACTTTGTGGTGTCAGGAAACCTCTCCTGGCTTGTCGCAAAGAGGGGCCTTTCAAGCCCCCTCTCTGCTCCCCAAGACTAACCTCCCTAATCGAAGTCCCCTTTCAAGTCCCCTCTTTGCTCCCTAAGACAAGCCTCCCAACGACTAGCCTCACTAATCTTTGCTTGCATCATTGCCTGTCTCAGTCTCAAGAGGAGTATGATGCCCTGGCTACCGAAGTACACGAACTTCAGACTCAACTTCAGGCTTTGGAGCAGCAAGAAGCCGGTCTAGCCAAGCAGTTCAATGAGGTAACAGCAGGCAGCTGGGACCAACAGTTTGGAAAGCTTAGGGTTTAGTGTTTAACCCTAAACCCTAAACAGCAGACAAAGAGGGGATCGGCAGTTTGCATATCACCATCGTCTTGCTGAGCGAAGGCTCTGCATGCACATTGCCCTGTGTGGCTGCATTGGTAGCATGGCGGCGGTGAGCTGACGTTGTGTCGCTGTCGCTGAGTTGCATCACTTGGGTGGCTCATTCACTACTAGTGACTCACTCCTAACATTTTTCGTATTCAGTGCCAGGATGCCACGGAGGGGCAAGGGAGGACAGGGGATAGGAGAGGAGGGGAGGGGCAAGGGAGAGCAGGGGACAGGAGAGGAGGGGAGGGGCAAGGGAGAGCAGGGGACAGGAGAGGGGGCGAGGGGCAAGGGAGGGCAGGGGACAGGAGAGGGGGCGAGGGGCGAGGGAGGGCAGGGGACATGAGAGGAGGGGAGGGGCAAGGGAGGGCAGGGGACAGGAGAGGAGGGGAGGGGCAAGGAAGGGCAGGGGACAGGAGAGGGGGCGAGGGGCGAGGGAGGGCAGGAGACAGGAGAGGAGGCGAGGGGCAAGGGAGGGCAGGGGACAGGAGAGGAGGGGAGGGGTAATGGAGGGCAGGGGACAGGAGAGGAAGGGAGGGGCAAGGAAGGGCAGGGGACAGGAGAGGGGGCGAGGGGCGAGGGAGGGCAGGAGAGGAGACGAGGGGCGAGGGAGGACAGGGGACAGGAGAGGAGGGGAGGGGCGAGGGTGGGCAGGGGACAGGAGAGGAGGGGAGGGGCAAGGAAGGGCAGTGGACAGGAGAGGAGGCGAGGGGCAAGGGAGGGCAGGGGACAGGAGAGGAGGCGAGGGGCGAGGGAGGGCAGGGGACAGGAGAGGAGGGGAGGGGCAAGGGAGGGCAGGGGACAGGAGAGGAGGGGAAGGGCAAGGGATGGCAGGGGACAGGAGAGGAGGGGAGGGGCAAGGGAGAGCAGGGGGCAGGAGAGGAGGCAAGGGGTAAGGGAGGGCAGGGGACAGAGTTGAGTTAAGGAGGGAAGAGGAGAGGTATAAGTGACAGGGGAGGGAAGGGAGACTGATTTGCGTTGAAATGTTGCTGGCCTCTGAAGTTCCCTCCATCCTGGTCGCACGGCTCGCTGATTGATAGCATGCCTGAGGCAGATGCTGTTTATGTTGCTACCTATCTGGTTGGTTAGCTGACCCTGCCCTGATCAATGCTGCTCCTGCTGCACCTGCCCTTGCTGCTGCTGCTCCTGCTCCTGCTCCTGCTAAGGTTGATGGCATGCCTGAGGCAGACACCGAGCATCGCCGCAACCTCCAGCAGCTGCATTGCCACGTGTCTGCCTTGGAGCAACAGCTCCGGCGCCTCGGCTCGAGAAGAAGGCCTTGGAGGGCGAGCTGGAGAAGAGGCAAGAGGATGACGGGGCGGGCGCGGCTGGCGGCGGGATTGGGACGGTGCCGATGCCGAAATACAACACGCTCAAGGAGCGGTACAAGGTAGGACCGGGGCTCCTTGATTTAGCATGCTTTATGTATTAGTCAGCAACAGCCTGCAACCGGGGTTTCTGGTGCTGGAAGCCCGGACTTGCGTGGGCCACCGGCATGGGCCATGGGGTGTCATGTCCAGACCGCCCAGCTATGTTGGGCGGTCTGGAGCATGCTTCAAACGAAGGGGACCTCTCAATGGCTCATTGCCTTATTGTTTCTCTAACGTAAGACAGGTTCGACTCTGCGTTTCTTCCTCCTTGCCACGCTTTTGACAAGTTGGGGACCACGCCCAGCTGCCCCCCGTTTGCGAACACCTCGAGGGCAAAGCTGTGTAGGCCAACAAGGCTAGGGAGCAGGCTGATGGCGTACATGATGCGCATGAAGATGACGAGCCCGCCGCAGGAATGAAGCTCTGCAAGCAATGCCGCATTGCCCACTCCCACTTCTGGACCAGCATGCAAACGATCTTCCTCACCTGCCAGCCACATTGTGGCAGGGATCCTTCGTCCGCTGAGTTCCTCAACATTATCAGGTCTGGTAGGCCCGCTCAGGAAGAGCGTAATCTCTACCTTGGAGCCGGTTCCGGCGTCACGTACATCTCCAAGGCAGCTGCCATGGCCACCGTCGGGCCCGACATGAGGGCCCTGTGCTCTCACATGGTGGACATCTGCGAATACAACAATAGGCTGTGGCGAACAACGGAACAACCCTCCAGCCAACGAGCTCGTGTCGGTGTTTCTTGACACGAACGCTGAGGGCTTGCCAGGCTTGAAAAATGGTTGGAGCACATCAGGCTTTACCGTATCAAACAGATATGTATTGGCTGCAAGGTTGCCCTCATCATGGACAACATTGTTGTTGAGAAAGGTGAGCACGCTCATAGCCACGGTTCCAGTGATGGTTGACACATTCTTTTCCAGAGGAAAGCCAATTCCTAACTTGGCACGGTCATCTGTCATGACTCTGACCTAGGGCCTGTTGACATGTAAATCAATGTATGCTTTACTCACCGACAGGTGCGTCCAATGGGTCTAATTCCAGGTACTCCTCGTCGGTTACTCATGTGTTACGTAATTCTTATGAATTTAACTCTTTGTACTATATCCATAGTAGCAGTCGTTATTTATATTTCCATAATTGTACGTCAATTATGATTTAGACCCTGAATGTTAACAGCTCATTCTTGAATGTTCATGTTGCAATGTCAGCGGTACATTTTTGACATGTTGAGTCTTATTAATGCGCATCTTGTGTATTGCTTTACCACAGATTCATACTTTGAATTCATTGTATTGGTGAAGAGGACAAGCCTAGCACTGCTGGTCAGTTATTCAGGTGTTCCTTAATTATGGTCATGCTGCAACATGGGATAATAAAAAATTCGAAAAGCCAACAATATGTACAACGCCATATAGAATTCCCCAAGAACATGCAGCAAACATCTTTGCACATAAAAGACTTGGGGACATGTGGCCCTGATTTAGCGTCACATTCAAATGAGACTCCATTTGAACCAACCCGAAATTCCAATATAATACATCGTTTGTTCTCACACACATGTTAGGAAGTAAACACATGTAGTCACACTCCTCCACTTCTAGCGATACATTATTACAAACATTAATAAAGAGGATTGTAAGCTACAGTGGATTTAATTCATTAAAAAATTAAACCCGGACCAATTTAAAGCCGACCATGTTGCCACACATTTAGCTGTCATAGAAAATCATGCTATCCCGCCTCATGTTAACATACATCATCAAGAGAGCACGAACATCATCACGATTAGTGGCTCAGCTAAAAGAGCTGTCATGGTGATGTGATCATCTCAACCACTTAAAACCTCGTCCACTTGCCTCGAACCGCCTCTGACATCCTTCCCTTACTATCCTGACCAGCTCCCAATCCCCTCCCCCCTCGCGGCCCAGCTAACGGCCTCATTTGGGAGACACCGACTCGGTGAAATCGGACAGGAACATTGACTTGATCGGTGATCGGGGCCCGAGCTGGGGCATTCCCAGTGTCATGGCAGTTGGGCTTGGGCATTTTTTGCCAATCACCTGCTTGGCACATGATGCATGAGTCAGTTAAAAGTCAAGAGTAATGAAGTGTGTTTCATCCCAAACTACTGGCAGTAAACTACTCCATTATATCCTCATATCCTAGCTTGGGTGTCAAGGCAACACAATTAATTTTAGTATGGATTTATCAATTTACCGGTATTTTGCGCCCATGGTTTAATAAAGTACCACTGTATTTGAGTAATTGAGTGAATGTCTCTTTGTTTCGGTTGATTACCTCGGAACATTGATGTCGAATAGCCCCGGCAACAGAGTCAACTTGGCTAGCGCCAATGTCCATGTCCTGAATAGCTTTACATAGGGAGAGGAGGCACCAGGACTGGTCCCCCTCAATGATGGCGGCATCTTCTTCAAGCATTATTTTGGGGGAGGTCCCGCAAATAGCGGGTGCAAGCTTATTGACAAGCTCCGTCGCCACCTGTTCGATGGGCAGGCAGTATAGGAAAACGAATTTGGCCAAGAAGGGTCATGGCTTAGCAGCCTAAAGAGTAAG
The DNA here is from genome assembly GCA_037349105.1 of Limnomonas spitsbergensis. Taxonomy (NCBI): domain Eukaryota; kingdom Viridiplantae; phylum Chlorophyta; class Chlorophyceae; order Chlamydomonadales; genus Limnomonas; species Limnomonas spitsbergensis. Next base: position 1,209,036 of record JAYJMM010000029.1, read on the forward strand.
GATCCCAAGCCTTTGTTCATAACTTGTCATGATGCTCACTCTTTGTTGGCAGGGGTTTCCTTCGTAAGAGCACTGGATTCTCACTTGAAAGAGAACCCTCTTCCCATTTTGAAACAGCACATTGGACTCTTACTTGAGGCAGTAAACTACTTATATCCATTCTCAGAGGACGACTACTGATCGCCTCACCTCAAGTGAACTGACCCCAATCACTGGATATTCCTGAAGTCTTAGCAGTTTTATAGCACATAGCACTGAAGTTTTTAGCACTTTGAATTCTGAGCATGCGCAGTCATTATGCAAGCGCAGCGCTTAGATAGCCGCGAGAGTGCAAAGAAACGTTGCAACAGGAAACGGGCGGGAAACTCGGGAGGCGGGCCCAAGGACCACTCAGCCCTTTGATATTCACTCACCTCACACACCTTGTGGAGACGAGTTGTTAGAGTTGTGTTGTTTGAGCAGAGCTGGGAAAGCTGATCCACCATCTCGCCCACCTTTTGCAAGTTTGAGGCAAATGGAAGTAGCTGTTAGTAGTTGGCGCGGTCAAACGTACGGTGCAGTCATACATCGTGACAGTAGGTGCATTCTACCCATGTGCTGACTTTGTCTGCTCTGAAATTTTTGATGTACCATACATGGTACTATATAGGCTCCCTTTCGCAAGCATCATGAAGCTGATAGATCTGACTCAATCGTTATTTGACGTTCTCACCGCTTTTGCGATAGATGCATGGGGCCGTACGTAGCCTCCATAGCCTGGGAGGCGGCATTCCTCGTCATGTGTTGGATCAGCAGCAACGGTAATGGCCCGGCCTCCTTCTTCTTACTCCTCTTCAGCAAGGCCACTATGCCTGATTGGAGCAAATACAGATGTTTGAGGCTTGTGGGAGCATACACAGCAAGAGTTTACGCGAGAGTTACTCATTACATGCCCTCAACCCCAAAATTACATCACAGCCCCACCTATCCCGTCCACATAAGTTGCTTTCAATTGATTTCCAGCGAAGCCGCAGGCTGCGATCTCTTCCGAGTGTGCGGCGATGTCCTTCGACGTTGCCCTGTACTCCTTGTCCAAGCGGTTGACTTGATTCTGTATACTCTTTTGTTTTTTTGAGTCCTCCAAACCATCTCCGTATCCAACTAAGGCCAGTGAAGGCGACCTTGGCGTTCAAATATATTTCTCCCTTGTGAAGAAATGCCAGCGGAAGGTCAAGCATTATGAATATAATGAAAATGTATAGAATGGGGAAATCCGAAGCAAGCTTGCTCTGAGGCAATTCCCAAATGAAAATAAATGGGCATGCCTGCTGATGGCCTGATGCCGATGATATGTCGTCATTCTGCATTTCTGCCAGTGTGAATGAGTGGAGGGAATCCTAGCACCACATTTACCGTGCTGCATCAATGAAGAGGTGCTCAGGCACGGCTGCTTGGCACAATTAAATCCCCAATGCTGACACGACACGGCTCAGTGGATGTCTTCGGATATAGCGGGATATAGATAGCTAGCGCGCCCCATGATAACGCCTCGCGAATCACGTATCTCGCGTTGATTGAGCCACTTCAATTTTTGAAGTCGGAATGGAAGCTGCTGGAATGGGGCATTGCCATGCAACCCTCCCCCAGCTGCCATCCTACCTTATTACAACTCAGAAACAATGCATAGCTAGGTCAAGGAATCAAGTGACAGTCGCGGCATGCACTGACAGAGTGACAGGCGAAGACACAAAACAGACGAGATACAGTAGAGGGTGCGCATACCCTACTTAACGACATGTGCTCCACCATCCTCTCATGCCCCGGGCATCCGTCCCATACATCAAATGGCATGCCTCGCTCGACTGTAAACACTTCACACAACGATCTTCACATGCCTGTGCACCCATGTAGCGCATGCGAATTCCACATGGCCGTTGGGCGGAACGTGGTTGAACTGCAGTGAAATGGCACTTAAGATACACGTGCGCTCCGGGCTGTGGTATTTCACCTTGGGGTAGGCTGGCATGATGCTGAGCAGTGGCTGTATTTCACTAAAAACGCTTGTGCGTAGTAGTGTGCGCTCCTTGTTGAAAAAGGGTTTTCTTGCAGAGCATGAGGGGGAGGTAGGGCGGCCATGCATTGCAACCCATGGCGCAGTGGCAGGGCAACACGGGGCGTGTACACGTGCATGCATGCACTGTACTTCGGTACTGCTGTATAACGCTGTTAGGGGGGAGGCCGTTCTTGACGCGGGCATACATGGGCATACATGGGCATGGGCATGGGCATACAAAGGCACACATGGGAATGGTCATGAGATATGTGTTGAAGGAGGTGTTGAGGAGGAGGTCTGGGCGTTAGAGCTGTTAAGTCAATAACGTTACACCTCTGGGCCCGCTCAAAGCTCGGCCGCGTGGGCGCCCAAAGGTTCAGAAGGGAGAAAAACAAAGAATAAATTAAAAGGACGGAAGAGGGGGGGGGAAGGAACAAAAGGATAGGCCGGGAAGGCAAAGAAGACCAAGTCCGACACCTGAGTTTCACTAGAGACCAGCCCTCAACAAAACCTACAACGACAACAAAAAACCGCAAAGCAAGCGTATCCCACCCCCGCTTGGCCGCGAGGGCGCCCCACTGATCAGAAGAGAGAAGAGAAGAAACTAAAAAGGGGGCACAAAAGAAAATGACCAAAAGAAAGGCCGGAAAGGCAAACGATACCGGAGTTGTTAAGTGTGTGGGCCATCCAGTGAACCAGTGTGAATCAGTGTGTGTGTATGAGCGGGTGTGCCGTGTATGCATGCCTTCAACGTTTGGTGTGACCTACCGACCGTGCTTTCTTTCATGCACAACGCGCCTCTTGCTCTGACACCCTGCAAGATGTGGATGTGCCCGTAGGTTCAGCATGAAGGTAGAGTATGAGCTCAGGATCCACAAAACAAATGTGTTGCGGGATCCTCAGATCCAATGAAGCAATCTTGGATCCGCTCGGTACCTCTGATCCAGTGGGTCTTCCTTACGATCTAGTAAATCTTAGATCCCAGCGGTACACCTTAGATGCGCATGTTACCTCTGAATCCAGTGGGGGCTTAGATCCAGTCCGTTCATATTAGATCCCAGCGGTACATCTTAGATCCAAGCTAACCAGCCACCCTGCGCCCTAAGCAATCATCCACCTCCACTAGCTGCTCGTTAATCAGAATGATACTCCCATGCTCACCCACAGCCTAGAAAGCCATGATACCCCCTATGGCAAAAAAGGCTCATTAATCACTTGGGCACCCCCGCTAATCCACCGCCCTGAGCTCAGTTGCTGACTGTGGGTATCCTATCATAAACCCAACTCCCGGTAGGATGGGGGGAAAGTGACCAGGGTACCGGTAGCAAAAGAACAGGAGGGGTCAAATTACTCCCATAAAAGAAAGTGCTCCACATGTCTCCTGACATCCGGAGCACTGCTCAATATGGTATGTTTTTGCCATGCCATACCATTATCTCATGCTTGGATTTCTAAAAAGCCCAGTTAGAGGTGCTGCAATGCCACCTGAATGCTAGAGGATCACAAGGCTGAGGTAAATTGTGCAGTCAGACCTTCTCTTACGAAATCCAAGGCCGGATGCTTATCATGCCCTGCTCATCATTTCTTCATGACCTCAGAGGCTGTGCAGCTAGGAATCTAAGGAATCCCATGCCCATTGGATGAGGGACTGGGAATTTCTACGGGATCAAACTTCAGTTTTGACATGTTTTTCAACCTCCACATCCTACAAGTTTGCGCCGGGGCTGTAGGGCTTACACGCTATGTTAACCTTTGTGTTTTTGTTCTTTGGTGGGTGAACTTGCTATCCTTTTGTGCCTTATCCTTTGACTGTCCTCGCTAACTTTCTGTTTGTCGACGTGGCCGAGCTTCATTTCAGCAAGGCCCAGAGGTGTAACGTCATTTGAACGTTATGTTAAGGCTAAAGCAGGCTATTTATGCAAACGGCTGTACGGAAAAGGTGCACCTCCCCTGAGCATACTCCCCAGTTGGGTCTGGAGGTGATCTTCTCAACTCTGCCATGACAAGGCCAACTCGATGCATGCTAGATTGGTACTCCATATCTCCACACTGAAAGAGCATAGCACATGTGCGAAGCTCCCAGAATAAATATTGAATGCCCTCAGACAGCATAGGTGCATTATGTACGCAAGTTAATCTCTTCAGGAATCTCCCACGGTCACATCACCTCAGCACCACACATCCTCTCTTCCCAGGACCACATACTGAAGTTTCAGGGTGAAACAGTCACGCATACCACAACAAGCTACAGTATTGAACTTGTGATATGGGGACTTGACATCAACAATCCTGGTACTGGTAATGACAGAGCTCAAAGCATACAAAGCAGTGCAGTTATGCAAAGAAGAGTCTTCAGTAAGTGCCGGGAGTTAGTTTTGAGCAAAGAAGAGTCTAAAAGTACTTCTAAAATTAGCAGGCACCATGAATGTAATTTTCTCAATAGAAACGAGTGGATCAGTGCTTTGAGTTCAAATCTAGTTGCAGTTTTTCTAAAACTAAAATCATCTACAGCAGCGCCTTGCGCTGTGAGACTATGAATGTAAAATAATAATAACATTTAGGTGCAGCTGCCATCTAAAGAACCTGCAGGATGCTGATCGCACACCGTGTTGCAGCAGGCTTTCTTTAAACTCAACGGTTGGCCTCTCTTTTTGGCACCATCGAATCTTGCTTGAAAGCAGAGTTGTTGAAGCTGGACACATCATCAAGCTCGGCCTTTTTCGGAGAGGGGGGGCCCGTTTTGGGTGAGGGGGCTCCAAACCGGGGGATGCGACTCGAGCTTGCCCTCTTCATGCTGCCCCAAGCACTGTATCAGCAGCAGCAATGCAGGATGCGGGTCAGCACATTGGAATGGAACACGGAGGCAGGAACCTTATGCTCGTGACAGATCCATCGTGCACACCTTGCAGCCCCTCGTCTAGGTGGTATTGACAACCTTCATAACAGGAAACGTGGAGGAGGACCCTTGGGTCCAAGCCCCAGAGATCTCCCAACCAGTGTTTGTCTTACATGCACCATTTCTGTGGATTATTTTCTAGGCACTGAAATGTCGTAAATATGTGCAGCATGCAGCGAGCTTCACCCTCGTTGCAGATAGTATACATGCACATCCCACCCTGTCCTCAGCAACCCCCACTCACTTGTTCTGCAGCTGGGCAATTCTGGACTTCTGCCTGGCCTCCTCCCGCAGATGCAGCTCCTCCACCGGTCCGATCACCGAGTCCCCACCATACCCACGTGCAGCACGCCGCATGGTCCGCCGCCTGTGATAGGCCTCCATCTCCTCCTTGCTAGCGCCAGCTTGCGGGGGAGGCTCATCATCTGCAGCACGAAGGAAGTAGATCAGCGTCACCATCAATCAAGACGACAGCACCCTCAAGAGGGAAGATTCATGGCCCAGCGCCTGTCCTGTGCATTCCACCTGAGCAGTGCCCCGTCCTGAGAATAGGTTGTTGATAACTGATCGAGCGCCCTCCTCAGTTGCTATCAGTCGCCAATCGGCCATCCCCCCTTTCCTCAATGTGATGCTTTTCTGAACACCTTTTCCACAAATGCAATTTTCTTATCATTTTCCACAGCCGCCCCCCCTTCACAGCCGCTCACCATCCTCACTGTCGTGATCATCTTCATACACGTTGTTGCCGCGTTTGAAGTAACGCTCGGGATGAGCCGAGGGGCCCAGCTGCTCCGCAACCACTTGAGACGGCCCAAAGGAGGAGGAGGCCATCTGATCCTCCTGCCCGTCAATGTCCACCCCGACGCCGTCCCCTCGCTTGAACTGGCGATGTAGAGCTGCATACAGGCCGCCCTCCTTGGCAGTTGTGCCTCCTGAGGCGGTGATATGGGATGCACCTGGGAGCTCTGCGTCCTCCACATCGGAAAAGCCCCCGGCTCGCTTGAATAGCCGGGACACGGCCTGTGCCACGGGCGGGTCATCCAGATCAACCCCGGCAATGGCCAGCCGCCCCTTCTCCTCAGCGGACAAGTCCGCCCAGCTTGCACCCACTCGCTTGAAAGCCCGCGCCAGCGCCCGGGCCGCCACGGGGTCGTACACATCGACACCGGCCAGGGCAAGGCGGAGTGCCTCTGGATCCGAAAGCTCAGCAAAGCCACCCGGCCGGCAGAAAGCTCTGGCCACGCACTCCATCTTGCTCTCCTCCACGCCGGCAGCCACTAGGACTGCACGGTCCTCAACCCCATCCGGGTCATCAAAGCCTCGCGGACGCCTCAGAAGCCTCTTGAGAGCAGTGCAGGCAGCCGAGTTCCCGACGAGGTTCACACCGGTGGATGCCAGCAGGCAGTCCGTCTCCTCCTGGGAAAGGTCCCCGGCCGGGCCTCCTCTACGGAAGAAGCGAGCGGTGGCGTTGACCGCCTGGACAGAGGCAGGGGCCCAGGATTCAGTTCACATACCCAACAATCCTGGGCAACCTAACTTATACCTCGCAAAGCATGCAATGAATGGATGAGCTGTTCATGAGCTCAACTATGGGATGCATGCATGCACTGACCATGCAGCCTGCCACACCCCACTTGCTCTGCCACGGATCTCCTAAACCGCAATGGCCCTGAGCTCACCTGCGCATCATTGACAGCGAAGCCAGCTGCCGTCAAAGTAGCCCGGTCCTCTGCGGAAAGGTCCCCGCCCGCGCCCCGTTTAAAGAAGCGGGAAAACGCAGCCTGGGCCACAGAGCCACATGGAAGCCCTGCAGCCGATAGAATGCGACGGTCTTCGTCAGACAGCTCTCCGAACCTGTTGGCACGCTTGAACGCCCGCACGAGGGCGGCCTGTGTGTCCAGCTGATGCAGGCCCAGCGTCCGCAGCTGCGCCTTGCTCTCTGGAGGCAGGTCAGAGAAGTTTCCGGCGCGCCTCGGCTTGAACGCCTTGGCCAGGGCGGCCTGACGAGTTGGCTCAGATAACCCGGCAGCCAGAAGGACTGCCCTGTCATCATCAGCTGTCCCAGCATCTGCGCCATCTCCCCTCTTCCACATCCTTGCCAGCGCATGCTGATGTGCAGGGCTGCCCAGGTCAGCAGCTGCTAAGGCTGCTTTATCGCTCTCTGACAAGCCAGCGAAGGCACCAGGCCGGTTGAAGAGGCGGGACATGGCAGCAAGTGCAGCACTATCCAAGCCAGCATCGCCCAGCGCTGACCGCTCCTCATCCGACAAATCCCCGATGCCACCATGTTTGAACAAGCGAGCTAGACCAGCTTTGTTGGTTGGGTCGGTTACTCCCAGCTTGCTTAGCCCAGCATCAGCATGAGCATGAGCATCATCTCCACCCGTGCCATCTCCCCTCTTCCACATCCTGGCAAGCGCTTGCTGATGTGCAGAGCTGCCCAGATCAGCAGCTGCCAAGGCTTCTTTGTCCCTATCTGACAGGCCATCATAGCCACCAGGCCGGTTGAAGAGGCGGGACAGGGCTGCAATGCCTGACTGGTCCAAGCCAGCATCGCCCAGCGCTGACCGCTCTTCATCCGACAAATCGCCACCACCACCGTGCTTAAACAAGCGAGCCAGACCAGCTTGGCTTGCTGGGTCTGTCATACCCAGCTTGCTTAGCCCAGCGCCAGCATCATCATTAGAGAGACCACCCGCTCCATCTCCCCTCTTCCACATCCTGGCAAGCGCTTGCTGATGTGCAGAGCTGCCCAGATCTGCAGCCTCCAAGGTTGCTTTGTCGCTATCTGACAGGCCGTCATAACCAGCAGGCCGTGTGAAGAGGCGGGACATGGCAGCAATACCTGACTGGTCCAAGCCAGCATTGCCCAATGCTAACAGCTCATCGTCCGACAAATCCCCGCCACCGCCATGTTTGAACAAGCGAGCTAGACCAGCCTGGTTGGCTGGGTCAATCACGCCCAGCTTCCCTAGTCCTGCAGCAGCACCAGCATCAGCATCAGCTCCACCCACGCCATCTCCCCTCTTCCACATCCTGGCAAGCGCTTGCTGATGTGCAGGGCTGCAAAGATCTGCAGCTGCTAAGGCTGCCTTGTCGCTATCTGACAGGCAATCAAAGCCACCGGGCCGTGTGAAGAGGCGAGACATGGCAGCAACTGCAGCACCATCCAATCCAGCATCGCCCAGCGCTGACCGCTCGTCGTCCGACAAATGGCCACCACCACCACCGTGCTTAAACAAGCGAGCCAGACCAGCCTGGGAGTCTGGGTCTGTCACTCCCAGCTTGCTTAGCCCATCACCGGTATCATCAGCATCAGCTCCACCCACACCATCTCCCCTGTTCCACATCCTTGACAGCGCGCGCTGATGTGCAGGGCTGCCCAGGTCAGCAGCTGCCAAGGCTGCTTTATCGTTATTTGATAAGCCAGTAAAGCCACCAGGCCGTTTGAAAAGGCGGGACATGGCAGCAACTGCAGCACTATCCAATCCAGCGTCACGCAGTGCTGACCGCTCCTCATCCGACAAATCCCCGATGCCGCCATGTTTGAACAAGCGAGCTAGACCAGCTTTGTTGGTTGGGTCGGTCACGCCCAGCTTGTTCAGCCCAGCACCAGCATCCTCATCTGACAGGCCACCCGCTTCATCACCATTCTTCCACATCCTGGCCAGCGCGCACTGATGCACAGAGCTGCCCAGATCTGCAGCTGATAGGGCTGCTTTGTCTGCCTCTGACAGACCGTCATAGCCACCAGGCCGGTTGAAGAGGCGCGACATGGCAGCAACGCCTGACTTATCCAAGCCAGCATCGCTCAATGCTGATCGCTCCTCATCCGTCAAGATACCGCTGCCGCCATGTTTGAACAAGCGAGCCAGACCAGCCTGGTTGGCTGGGTCTGTCACGCCCAGCTTGATTAGCCCAGCAGCACCAGCATCAGAATCGTCAGCTCCACCCGCGCCGTCTCCCCTCTTCCACATCCTTGCTAGCGCTCGCTGCTGTGCAGGGTTGCCCAGGTCAGCAGCTGCCAAGGCTTCTTTATCACTGTCTGACAGGCCATTATAGCCACCAGGCCTGTTGAATAAGCGAGACAGGGCAGCCACAGCAGCATCGTCCAAGCCAGCGTCACGCAGTGCTGACCGCTCCTCGTTTGACAAATCGCCGCTGCCGCCTCGCTTGAACAAGCGAGCGAGACCAGCCCGGACGTCTGGGTCTGTTACTCCCAGCTTACTGAGCCCAGCACCAGCATCTCCAGAGAAGTCACCGCTGCCAGGATGAACTTGCCGTTGGAAGAGCCGTACCAGTGCGGACTGCACCGCTGCTGACCCAAGCCCAGCCGCCGCCAGCTTCTCCTTCATGTCAGCGGGCAGAGTCCCGCCATCCCCGGCATTAGGCCGCTTCCTGAACGCCGCCGCAAGCAGGTCCTGAAGTGCGAGGTCACTGATTCTTGCATCTGCCAGGGCCGCCCTCTCCCTCTTGGATAGCACGGGGTGCAACGGGCTGCCAGGACGGCCGCGGCCAACGCCCGGGGACCCATTCCCACCGTCAGCACCTCCAGTGCTGGCAGCACTGAGATCGCTGGAGGCTGGATGGCCGGCCAGCTTGAACTGACGAGCCAACGCGTCCCATGCATCCTCATCCGCCTCAGAGATCCCAGCAGCATCTAGCCAGCCCAGCTCCTCGTCCAGCAGGCCTGCAAAGCCGCCGGGCCGCTTCAGCAGCAGCGTCACCACCTCGCGAGCATCCTTGTCGTCAATGCCGAGGGCGCCCAGCAGCTGCCCCTGCCCCTCACGCGCCCGCTTGTCTTCTGCAGTGGCTCGGCTGATGTCCCCACTTCCGTTCCTGCTGCCGCCGACGTGTGCGCCAGATGCACTTCCATTCCTGCTGCCTGGCCTCGAGCCTCCCTTGTTGCCAAAGAAGCCCTTGATCTTGCTGAACAGACCCCCGCCGCCGCTTCTAGCACCGCCGCCGGAGCTATCTCTATCACGAGCTGCGCTGCTCGGGCGCTCTTCTGCGGCTCGAACACCTGGAGAGATGCAAAAAAAACATGAAGATACGCATCAAGATACGCAGTCGCAGATATTTGGGATGCAGGCACAGCAGGGAGCAGTTCAGAAGGAGCAGGGAGCATAGGTGACTTGCTCCATCAGCAGACTATGTGGCTGACATCACTGCCCTCGTAACCTGGCAGACAAGTTCATGCTTCAAAGCACGCGGCAAGGCTCAACCTAACACTGTCGGATCTGCTAGTTCATCAAACACATTAAGGCATGCCCGCAGCAATCCCATTGCTAGTGTGCGACTGAGCATCCCGCATTGCCCCCACGAACCTGTGGCAGTCGGTGCAGAAGCAGCAGCAGCACTAGGCACCATGGGGATGTAGAAGTCGCTGCTGCCAGGCGCTTCGTATGGTTCCCCAGTCTCAATGGTCTGAATGGCTGCAAGGAGCGGCCTCTTTCTGGGAGTCAGGTTGAGGCCGGATGGCTACGCAAGGAACAAGGATCAGGGAGGCAGGGTCCGGGGAGTCGTCAGCGTGACAGGCAGTAATCGGGAACAGCTCGCACAATGTGCGAGCACTAGGGGCCTGGGGGACACACTCCTTTTTGCCTAAGTTTCATGCTGCAGTTCATTGAGATGCTTGAGTGAAGGCAGATGAGTTTGTGCACCAGCATGCGAGAGGGCGATTCAGTTTGAGAGCTCAATCTGGCGCTACCATCTCCCACGCTCTCAATGAGCAAGCAGGTACAGTCACAGCCGTGAGCCCCCACTGCCCTACAGAGCCAACCTCTGTTTGTTTAGGGTGCTTGAGCTGCCATGCAGCACAATAACATTTTAAGGCCAGGTGGGTCTGGAATAGTAAGCCCTCTGCTGAATGGGCCACATGGCCAATGGCTTGACCCATTGGCAGCTGCGCAGCTGCCTACGTAAGGCGGTCTGGTGCGCAGTTGCGCACTTCAATAAATACAGGCCAGGATCCACAGGCCTGAGCCCACCACCTACCTCACAGTCGCGCTGGTCCATCCTTGCGGACAGGTTCCGAGCCCTCCCCAGCACTATCCCACTAAACCAGCCAGGAACTGGTGGGCATATCCTCGCACTGCTCGTGTGTTTCATGTAACTCCCATTGCTCACCCTGGATGATGCGGGCCCCTGGTAGTCATCCATCAGCACAGAGTCCAGGCCACCGCTGCTGTGATGCCTCTTGTCATTACTCCGGCTGTCCACCGCCTTGACCGCGGCCTCAGCCTGTATCGCACTGATGATGGAATCCGTGGCTTGAATACCGGGAGGGAGGGAGTTAAAATCCTCGGATGCCCGCATCAGGCGTGAGGGCCCGACCTCTTCCTCCTCCAGACGGCGGATGGCGGGCAGCTTGGGCTTCAGGAGCGCGCGAGACCCCACGGAGGTGCCGGACTCCGAAACCCGGAAGCCGTCGTCGTCGGGGCTCAGCATGGACTTCCGCTTGATCTGAGGCAGGGCAATGCCCTTGGGGCGGCCGCCTGCCGCCAGCTCCTCCAGAGACGGTATGTGGGGCCCGGGTGAGGTGGGGTAGGCCTCGCCGTTGACCTGGTGCCCGATGGGCGGCAGCAGCGGGGCGCGCATCGCGGGCAGCAGACGCATGTTCAGTCGCTCTAGTGGGTTCTTTGAGTTTGTCAGCAGGATTGCAGGGCTGTCGGGACTGTCCACCACATCCATGCCCGGGGCATCGGGCAGATGGGGAAGGATGAGCCGTCTGGGGCGGTTGCCTGGCAGCCCACTCTCCTTGCCGCCACCTGCGCTGGCGCTGGGCCTATCCCCTAGCCGAGCCTCCTCTACCTCCGCCTCGTTTGCGAGCCCGGTTTCAATGTCGGTCACTGCGTCTTTGTCGCCCACGGCGTCGCCACCGGATCTAGATCCAGATCCAGATCCTGGCCCAGATCCAGGCCCCTTCCCATCCTTTTCGCTACTGCTGCCGCCAAACAGTCGCTTAAACCAGTCGACAATGGACTGGAGAACGCCGGCACTGTCATCGTCGCCGCCGTTGCCGCCGTTGCTGCCGCCGCTGTTGCGCCTGTTGCCATCTCTGTCTCCAGGTTTACGTCCCGCGTCCACCGCTTTGCCAGCTGCGTTACCGGCAGGCCCGTCACCGCGCATATCATCGCTGTCGGCATCACCCAATGTGGGAATGTCCAAATCCTGGTTGCTTGCTCGCTCGTCGTCATCATCACCACTGAGCTTGCCTCGAGCACCTTTGCCTACGGCTGCGGCTGCGGCCGGTTTGCCACCGTCTGAATCCGCCTTGCTGCCATCCTCGTGGCTGCCACTGCTACCGGCTCTGCCCCCGGCCCAAGTACCCCCAGTGGCATAGCCTTCAGCGCCATCGCCGCCATCACCCTTCCCGTCACCTCCTCCAGCCTTTTCATCGCCAGCATCAAGGCCATCAGGCTCGTCAGCCAGGGCCTTGGCTTCCGCCTCTGCCGCCTCTTCCTCCGCCTTCTTCTTTCTCTGTGGTCAGGTAAAGGAGATCAGGCGCACCCCAGAGGACAGAGGTACCAGAAACATAAAAAGAGGAAGCATGGACTGATGCCTGGAGGCTTCCTGATAATGTCAAGGATACGCTCCAAGTACGAGGGACCAGATCCTAGCCTTCATGTGCAGATCTGTGTTCATTAATGCAGATCTTGGCCCGAAGGTGCAGATCTGTGTTCATTAATGCAGATCCTAGCCCCAAGCCTCCAAGGTGCAGATCCTGGTGTCAGGTCCACCCTAGCCAGCGATCATCAGGTGAGCACCAGACCGTTTCTGGCAGGCCGCTGGGCAGCCACCACAGGGTCGGTGGGGGAAAACCTCGACCGGCCTACCGCCAGTGGCCCAATCAACAGGGCAAGCTACACCAGGCCCACATTCGTAATTGTAAAGCACATCAGTACGACAATAGACAGCGGTCTGGGCGCTTACCTTTCTCCTGAGGAGCAGCCAGATCAGCAGACAACAGCAGCAGGGGATGAGTACAGCCAGCAAGACGATGAGGATGATGAGCCAAAGGGGGAAGGCGGAGTCTTGATTGCCGCCGGCACTGGGAGGGGGAGACGGGAACCAGGCAGTGGGGTACCAGTCCCGTGCACAGGCACTGACTTGTGCCTGCGGGGCGGGCGCCATCAAGATGGACATCAGGACTAGATCGAGCTCGGCAGAAAAGCAGAGCTGCTTAGGGGTGGAAGATACCCTCGGCAGTGATACAAACGTCAGGCCGGCATTTGGGGAAGCTTATCCCATCTGCGGTGATGGAGTGGTCTAGGACCTCTTCAAGTTCATTCTAAGCCGTTAAGTTATCCTTGAGGAGAAACAAACTGCGTCCTTCCTTCTGACAGTATCACACTATTGTTGAAGCGCCGCAGCAGTGACAAAAAGCAATTAAAGCATCTAGTTCCTCATCGGACATTTTTCAGTCCCACCATACAGCCACCCCCATCCGCAGCTTCACCTGTTGCCCGGTTGCAGCGCTCACTGAGGACGCGACCGCTGCGGACCAGGTGTCACAGGTACCACTACCCTCAGCAGCCGCGGAGCTCAACGCAGTCACAATGGTGCTGTGCATACAGGGCCAGGAGGGTCGAGGGTTAGGGGATATGGCTTAATGCTACAGGTTTAGGGTTAGTTTTTAGGGTGCTGTGCATGCAGGACCAGGAGGATTGAGGATGAAAAGTGTACGGCTTAGTGTGAAGGTTTAGTGTGAAGGATGAAGGGTTCTGTGCATGTAGGACCAGGAGGCAGCAGAGGTTGGTCACATGACTTCAAGCCTGCATCAGATTCAGAGCATGGGTGTTTACATTCAGCGCAGGTCCCCGATGACACTACAAAGATAGAGGCAAGCCCACAAGCTTTGTAGCACCAGTCGGGCATGCCATAACACCAGAGGGGAGTTGGACATGCCTATACGCCAGTCGGGCATGCCGAGGTCCACAAAGGTGTGACCGTGTGACCGTATGCTATCCCAGCCCTCACCTTGCCGCAATGACAGGGTCGGCACACACACCCTCCAGCTGCTGCGTCAGGGTTGTCAGCTCCTCTTTGAAGTCTGCAACGTTCTGTATATGCATTCAATCAGGGGGGAAGAAATGCCTCGGGAAATGCCATTCGGCTTGCTTTGGCTCACTGCAGGAAGCGAGGAAAGGCTGTCGTGACGCTTGTCTTGACGAAGTTAATGCTATACAAATATTCAGCACTACGCTCCATTGCTGCACAAGGGCGCCCTTACCCTTTACCCCCTCCCCCTCGCCCTCCCCCCCCCTGGTGCTGCCCTGTCCTCACCATTGCTGATCCGAGGAACATGGTGATCTTCATGACCACACTGGGGTTGCACACAGCCTGCAGGCCAGCAAGTGCAACAGCGTGGAATCAGCAAAGCATGAGGCTGGGGCGAGCCGCCAGACTAAACAGGATTGAATCGGGACAGCATGAGGCCAGGGCAAGCTGTGACACAGGGCAGCACTGAATCGGGTCAGCATGAAGCAAGAGCAAGCTGGGGGATGGGACAGCATCTTGGCAAGCCTGTGACTTGACCAGCCGCATTGGCAGTGCATCCCACAGCTAACAGGGCATGTGGATGCTCCCACCTGCAGCACAGCTAACAGGGCATGTGGATGCTCCCACCTGCAGCACAGCTCGCCCCGTCCCGCCCCCGTGCAGCCGCTCCCAGGCGGAGGCGGTGCGCGGCGTGGCCAGCATGTGCCTTCTGCCTCTGCTGGGTGTGGTGCAGCTGGACGTCATGTTGCCTGTGGGGAAACGCATGCCAGCTCCCAAGAAGGCCCTGCACAGCACACATGGGGGTTCGCACATGAGGACATCATGCAAGAGCACCCAGCACCCTGGGGAGGACCGGCATATTACTAACAGACCTGTATGAGACAATTATTCTCTAGCGCAAAGGTGGCATCAGGAGGCATACGGACCAACATGTGGCACGAGCTATACGCCATACAGATCCCAGATTTTATACGGATGCGGATACAGATTTCAAACAGATACAGATTTCAAACGGATACGGATACAGATTTCAAGCGAATTGAAGTCAGCCTCCCCAAAGGCGAAGTGGCCAAGACTAGTCGTGCTGCACATGCCTTGCTGGGCATCCTAGCCTCCACACTGGAAACAGTGCACATTGCCTACACAGAGTGTGGAGACGGTTCCACACCTGATTTCCACACTGTGTGAAGATATTGCATTGTCTCCATCGAGGATTCAGGTGCCTTGCTATTTTCTCATGGCGGTACCACTCACACCAAGTTGGTCTGCGTGGCGGGACTGCAATCTTGAATGGGTGAGGTATCTTTGAAGCCCAGGTTGGCCACCATGGCATAAGCAGCCACCTGGTGAAGGGGGAGGGGGGCAAGGATAGGGTCGCCATTTGGGCACATAAACAGCGTTAAAAGTGGGGAACAATTCACTTTTCGCAAACTACCGGTGGGACGAATTATTGTTCCCTTCACGAAGCAAGAGTGGGGGGTCTTGCTGACAATGTCTGTCATTGCTGGCAGTGGAGCGATCTGGAGGCATGCCTGGGCCTCTTCAGTAGATGTGGCATGTCCATACTGATGCATGTCCATACTGATTACTGGGATGTGCTGCATAAATGTTTCAAGTGTGCTCTCAGAAGCCATGAAGCAGGTTCCAATCATCAGCCTGAGGCAACTGACCATGAGCATCGTATCCTTGACCACAGGCAGGCAATCCGGCTGAAAAGGCTGACAGAGGGTGCCGTTAATTTTAATGGTGGCGTTCAGGACCGCCGCAGCTGGAGGGAAAGGGGGGGCTGGGGGCGAGGGAGGGGGGCTGGGGGGCTGCGGAGGCAGCTGGTTGATGGACAGAGGTAGAGGGGCTGACAGGGGAGGAGATGGACTTGGAGGACCCGGGGTTGGCGAGGGTGAAGAGGGTGGCTGAGGGGGAGATGGTGGTGGGGAGGGTGGACGGGGTGGGGAGGGCGAGGGAGAGGATGGAGGAGATGGGGGAGGAGGAGATGGGGGTGACGGCGGGGGAGATGGCGGGCGGGGAGGAGATGGTGGCAGCGGGGGTGGAGATGGGGGTGGGAATGGGGAGGGTGGAGGAGAGGGGCTGAGTGGTGGGAGTAGCGGAGGGGAGGGCCGTGGGGGCGGTGAGGGGGACAGGGGTGAGGGGGGAGTGGGGGGCAGGGGGGGAGAAGGAGGATGGGGAGAGCCTGACGAAGATGGGGGCGAGAGTGGTGGGGGAGGGGGGGGGGGCATAAGATCTGCAGAGGGTAAAAGGAAAACAACGTTAGCAGGAAAGCTTTCTTCAGATAAGGAGACAATAAACTTAAAGCAAACAATGACACTGACCATTAGAATTGAAGCAGCTAAGTGTAAACGAAGTAGGTGTTACGAGCCATTCAAGTCTCAAGTGTATGATCCCAGATGATAAAACAGCATTGTTGCTTTCGGGTGCTTCAGCTGCATCTACGTCATGGCCTGCAGATATGAGGGCCTAAAGCAGCAAGCCCTGCTACATTAGCCACGGAATGAAGGCCGGTCAAAGTTTTATCCCCATCAGTCCAGAGGTCTTCAAGGTTTATCCCCATCAGTCCAGAGGTCTTCAGGGTTTTATCCCCATCAGTCCAGAGGTCTTCAAGGTTTTATCCCCATCAGTCCAGAGATCTTCAAGGTTTTATCCCCATCAGTCCAGAGGTCTTCAAGGTTTTATCCCCATCAGTCCAGAGGTCTTCAAGATTTTATCCCCATCAGTCCAGAGGTCTTCAAGGTTTATCCCCATCAGTCCAGAGGTCTTCAAGGTTTATCCCCATCAGTCCAGAGGTCTTCAAGGTTTTATCCCCATCAGTCCAGAGGTCTTCAAGGTTTTATCCCCATCAGTCCAGAGGTCTTCAAGGTTTATCCCCATCAGTCTTGAGGTCTTCAAGGTTTTATCCCCATCAGTCCAGAGGTCTTCAAGGTTTTATCCCCATCAGTCCAGAGGTCTTCAAGGTTTTATCCCCATCAGTCCAGAGGTCTTCAAGGTTTTATCCCCATCAGTCCAGAGGTCTTCAAGGTTTTATCCCCATCAGTCCAGAGGTCTTCAAGGTTTTATCCCCATCAGTCCAGAGGTCTTCAAGGTTTTATCCCCATCAGTCCAGAGGTCTTCAAGGTTTTATCCCCATCAGTCCAGAGGTCTTCAAGGTTTTATCCCCATCAGTCCAGAGGTCTTCAAGGTTTTATCCCCATCAGTCCAGAGGTCTTCAAGGTTTATCCCCATCAGTCAAGAGGTCTTCAAGGTTTTATCCCCATCAGTCCAGTGTATGTTTGGTGCACACCAACAGAAATAGTGGCTACACTTCAGTGGCCCCTGCTTACATATGGGGGGCGTCAAAGGCATTGGCGGTATAGGTGGAGACGGGGGAGTGGGAGGATAAGGTGGAGGAGATGGGGGGGGCAATGGCGGGGGCGGGGGGGAAAGGCGGCCATCCGGGTGGGGAGGGGGAGGGGGGGACTGGTGGATAGGGGGGTGCAGGAGCTGGAGGGCTGGGCGAGGGCGGGTACGGTGGAGGAGCTGGAGGAGGGGAGGGAGGGGTTGGGGGTGTAGGTGGGGGTGTGGGTGGGGACGGGGGCAAGGGGGGACTGGGAGGTGTTGGCGGGGGGCTGGGTGGCAGGGGTGGGGGACTAGGTGGGCGGAGAGGGGGGTTTAAGGGGAATCCTGGAGGTGGGGGCGGAGGAGGAGGGGGGGGAGGGGGGTCGATGTACCAGCCTGGGGTGCCATAAGGGGGCTTGGGAGGCTTGGGAGGGGGCTTGGGAGGGATGGGTGGGGGTGAGGGGCGACGAGGGAGGCTGGGCTGTCTGGGTGGAGGAGCGGGGGGAGTGGGCGGGGGAGAGGGAGGGCCGGGGGGGGTTGGTGGGGGGCTTGGGGGGCCCGGGTAGCGGCGGAGTGGAGGGCGTGGGGGGAAAGGTGGACGACCGGGCAGGAAGGGGGGGTAGGGTAAGGGGGGAGGACTGGGGGGGGAGGGAGGGGAGGGGGGGAGGGGGGGGGCGAGGAGAGGGGGGAGGAGGGGAGGGGGAAGGGGGGGAAGGCCTGGGGGGTAGAGGAGGTGAAGGTGAAGGTGGGAGAGGTGGGAGAGGTGGGCTGGGAGGTCTGGGGGGAGAAGGAGAGGGAGGGGAGGGGCGGGGAGGTGAAGGTGAGGGGGGGGATGGCCTGGGAGGTGGGGGCGGGCTGCGAGGAAGGCACAGGAAGCATTGGGTCAGTGTGAAACAGGCAGCAGGGAGGAGTGAAACGGCAGTCAGATGAGCGGCGTGGCATGGCAGTCTTTCAGTCAAGCATAATGGACGCACGAGTCACATGTGGAGGAATTCAGCATGTTAAGATTTGCTTACCTCGGAGGGGGGCTTGGAGGGGGAGACGGGCTAGGAGGGGGGCTGGGAGGGGGGGACGGGCTGGGTGGGGGCGAGGGGGAGGGAGGGGGGCTTGGAGGCGGGGGAGATGGAGGGGGGGGGGAGGGCGGCTGGGGAGGGGAGGGATTAGGAGGGTATGGAGGTGAGGGACTGGGTGGACTGGGAGGAGGCGGGTATGGAGGCGAGGGACTAGGTGGTCTAGGGGGAGGAGGCGAGGGTGCTGGTGGGACGGGAGGCAAAGGAAACGGAGGGTAAGGTGGGGGACTAGGGGGATAGGGCGGGGGAGGGGAGGGAGGGGGGTATGGAGGAGGGGGGCTGGGTGGCGGAGAGGGAGGATCCGGGGGAGATGGTGGGGAGGGAGGAGGAGAAGGAGGAGGAGGAGGAGAAGGAGGAGGAGGAGGAGGAGGAGGAGGGGAAGGAGGGGGAGGGGAGGGGCTCGGAGGCAGGGGTGGAGGGGGAGAGGGAGGGAGCGGAGGGGAAGGCGAGGGAGGCAATGGGGGAAATGGGGATGGAGAAAGAGGTAAGGGAGGGGGGCTAGGAGAGGGAGGGGAGAAGGGGGGAGGGGAGGGAGGCGCGGGAGGGTTGGGGCTTGGAGGTGGCGGGTGTGGAGGGCTGCTGGGTGGGAAAGGTGGCGGCCAGGGAATGTCCGGTTGGAAGGGGGTCGGAGGGTGTGGAGGTGCTGGGAGATTAGGGGGCGGACGAGGCGGCGGAGAGGGAGGGAAGTACGCCACGGGTACGTAGAGGAGGGTTGCACTGACCTGCAGACATGGAGAGGCAGGAGAACTTCACAAACAGCAATCAGAAAGGCGCGATTACTTGCATGGAGCCTGCACTAGTTTCAACTTGTACAGCCATGCGCTATAATGCTGCCATACGTGCACCTGTCTCTTGCTCCCAGTGGTCAATCCGAGTTTTCGCATTCATGACATGATCGGCTGAAAGGGGTGACTGGAGGCTGGAGAGCATCCAGCCATGACAAGATGCAGTCTCTCTTTTTTCTGCGGCCGCCGATGGACCAATTGAGAGCAAACCAGAACCTGCCTACCACTGGTGGCCAAGGCAGATTTGGCTGGCCACAACCGGGGCCTCTGGCCAAAGGCTTGAGTGTAGCTGACATGTATCTGAGTCACGAAAAAAGAAACGCTGACAACATGGCCGTTTCCTGGCTCAGCTGGCCTGCTGCCACTGAATCGCCCATTGAATACAGTTTACCAGGGCTTTGCTATGGTTGAAATAGAGATCAGCTGCCAGCACACTCAACAAGAATTCACAGTCCTCTCAATAAAAGCATACACGCTGATTCCGCCTCCCAAGGTGGCCTCGATGCACTGACTGCGGTGCACTTGAAGTTGGCTTCCACACTTTCTGACCAATGTAATATTCAGGAGCAGCCTCCTCGCACTCACTGGTGTATGCAAGGTGTCAGGGTCCTCGATGGAGCACGTCTCTGGTGCAGATGCCGTCATGGTCTGGGTCACGAAGCTGACCATCATGGTGATGGTGTTGGGCGTACATGCAGTCGAGGCGGTTTCCATCTGGATGGCGAAGGATGTGCAGGACCTGAAGGGGGTGAAGGGGCAGTGGAGTGTTGGAACAACTGGACCCTCAAACAGGAGGTCTCGAGCGAGCAGAGGTTGAGGGACAGTCAAGGGTCAACAATCTTAATACCTGTACCCTAATCCCCTCATCTAGGCATTTCAAGGAGTCAGAGGGCCAAGGACAGGGGATCGGCCCGGAGGGTATCTGCTGGAAGATTCGGACAAGCATCCACCCATGAGGAACAGAGCGGACTGAGGGGACGGATGATGCATTGTTTTCTTCTGCAGCCTTTCTTCTGCAGCCGAAACGCATGTGTGCCCCCAGATGAAGGGCCCTACCGGTAGATGGTACAAAAGGCTGGGGTTAAGGGTTGAGGGTTGAGGGTTTAACCCGTAACCTCACCTGTAAGCTTGGGCACCCTTCACTCTATGCACCCGTAAGCTCACCTGTAGATGGTGTTGTAGTCGTTCCTCATGATGTCCAGGGTCCAGACCTGCCCGCTGTGCCCGGAGTTGGTGACGGAGAACCTCACGGCCTGGCTGGCAGACAGATCAACCAGCATCAGCCACGGGCAGGTGAGCTTAATGGTGCCGTACCACCTGGGACACAGGTGGGGGGTCCAGGGGGAGGGAGGAGGGAGAATGGGACAACAGAGGTGAACCCCGACAGAGGCATAAATTCCCTTGACTCATCGTGGATTTTCCAAATTTTGTTGACGTACCGCCAGGCCAGGGGGGACACATGGGACGTCAGTGTTTAGGTCGGAAATGTCTGACTCCGACACTGGCGTGTGATGGGAATGATGATCCAAGCCTGCATGCCCAGGTCTCCTGCATTCACCTCATCGCTTTCTGGTCAAGACCGTGCATGAGGACACCTTATGATTGTGCAGTACATATATCAAGACATCAGGACACCTGCGGTACGCACATCCTGGTGAAGGTCATGCATGAGTAGTACGATCACTTTCCTGCTCACAAAATTGCTGCAACATCTCTTAATTTAATCCCTTGATTTGCCTTCCCATGTGCCTTCCCTCTGGTATGAATTCACTAGTTATTTCATTGCTGTCCTCCAGACAAAACTTTGATCAAAACTCGTGAATTCCGATTGAAAACTGGCGTTCAAATCAACCATTCGTCATTCGTCTTTCAATGTTTCTCTCACCCCTAAGCAATGTTCACTATGACTTATGAGGGAAGGTAAGCTCGTCTGTCATACTCACATTCCTGTCAGGCCCATGTAGGAGTACAGCAGCCCGATGACTCGCGGGGATCCATTGATGGTGGCCATGAGGTTCTGCTGGCCGATGTTAGCGGGCGTTAACCAATACCTGCGTAGGAGTGGAGACAAGTAGGGGCTGGGAGCTAGGGGGCTGGGTGTGGAGGAGGGTCACACAAGGATGGGGGGGGGTCAGCACGACATGTTGCACCATGCGCAGCGCCCACCAACAGCATGGGACATATGAAGCATGGAACAGTGGGAGCAGTGGGAACAAGGGACTGACTCCTTCTCCCCTATTTCTCTGTCCCATGCATCAAATGTGTTGCCCCGCTGGCCTGTACAAACTTCACACACCCTCCTCACCCGCATATCTTGTTCTCATCAATGTTTCCCCCATAATAGGTGGGCAGCATGCAGATGGCGTCGTCCTGGCCAGAGTTGTCCTCTCCCTGCACAGGGGGGACTATGGTGACAAGAGTGCACGCAGGACCAGCTTGGGGGGCCGACAGGCAAACACCACTGGGCCGGGAAACAAAGCTTGACTAGCCTACAGCCCGTGGCCCAAGCAGCCTTGCTTGCTGCACCAGGCTCCCTCAGTTGCAGGTTGTGATTAAGCTGAATTGTAGCTGAAGCATGCTCAAAACAAACTGAGGTGAGCAACAGTCCTGCGGCACTGAAGTATGACCTCAGCTACCCACAAGTCATGAGGGTTCAAGCCGGTACAGCTAGGGTGGGAAGTACACAAGGCAATGCGTGACAAGAGAGGATCAAACGCACCCATTAAGCGCAAGTAGTTAAAATGACAGCACCCATGGAAACGTCATGTTCAAATGAAGCGAATGATCCTATATCAAACCTTCCATGCCCACCAGGCACTTCGCAAGGATGAATCAATCCCTCTGAGCCCTCCGATACAATTGACGTTCATGCATGCTTGGTGTTGCTGTGTGAGCACACACACTCCGTTTTGATCGTGATACTCACATTGCAAGGGTCGGAGCCATAGGGGATGAGCTGGCATGTGGCACATACTGGACCATCGAACGATGCACAGAACCAGTACCAGGAATTGATTCCCAGCAGCTCCCGGCCGCTGCCCCTGACCACAGCATGCGATGTCATGGGATCTTCCATCAGAGTGATCCGGCGTGGAGGAGGAAACGTAACCGCTACTTTGCTACTTGACACGCCATGATTGAGCTGGATATGGCCATAGGCAGGTTCATGAGGCCTCTGCTCCAGCTCCCCATCACCCTCCAGGTGGCTGTGCAGGAGTGCCAACTCCATGGGGTCGAGAGGGATCTGCCATGCAGCCATGCTGTGTCCGCCATGATGAGCTGCTTCCTCAAGTAAGCCTTCCAGAGAGGTCAGATCTGGGTCAGTGTCCCCTTCGAATACGCTGTCGTAGCTGTCAAAGCTGTGCCTCCTCAAGCCTGCTCCCGCCGCCCGTCCGGACGACTGCTCGTCTTCGGCGCTCACTTCGAGTCCCGCGAGCAGGCACAGGAAGATGCAAGCGAAAGCCACCTTCATTATGGACACATATAGTGTTTCAAGGAGTGCCCTCTAAACGAGGGTGACGTGTGGGATGTGACATTGTCCCGGTTCCTGTTGCACGCTGCCTTAGCAAAGCCTATTTGCGGTTGCAGCGAATGTCGTTTCCGCTGTTTTCTTTACCGGTATTCACTTGTGTTTGCGGGCATGAACTGTTCTCCGGAACAACAATGTATGGGTACCGGTAAGCAAGAGCGAATGCACGTGACAAATGAAAGCGAATAAAATTGTGTAGATGCCGTGCAGCCTGTTGAAATAATGGACGCAACGCGATAGAAATCACGTATGGTCGGGATGCCTGCAGGCAGGTTCCTGTTCTTAGGCAGGGCTGTGGCAGGTCACGGCAGGGCAGTGGAAGGCAACGAGTGGCAGGTCACTCTTCTTCGAGCCGTACTTGTGTTGCACATATTGCGAGTGCTGACTGGTGTTCGGCTGGGAAAAACATAGTCTCTCATTTCAGGGATTGTAGTACGTTCAATTCATTCCCACACCTGATGATGGAGAGGGATAACCTATCCAGCTGAAAGGAACTTTGCCAGCGGACATGGACAGCCCTGCTTGCTGCTGCCAGGCCGGAGGCGTGGGCCGGAGGACTGGCCGGTGGAGGCCATTTGATTTGCAGGTATACCGGGTTAATTACTGAACCAGAGACTATCTGCACAGGAAGGCTCTGATCCTGTTACTAACGTGGGGATATTAATCTCAATGATTAATTGATTATTATGCTGGTGGGCTCAACCTCAATTTTCCAAAAGCTGACACACCTTCTATAAGCGAACTCTTTGAAGGGCCAGATTACCAGGATCGCAAGAATGACGTGATGCAGTACTGGTTGTTAAATTCAAATGGCAAACTTCCCGCAAACTTCCTAAGGAGTTGCAGTTAACTCAGGACATACTGGTCCTATATTGTAACACTTCCGTTATCATTTCTATAAATGTGTACCGTTATCCCAGAAAATCTCACAGAATTGGATTGAACCGTAAGTCGCTACTGGCATTAAAATAGCAGGGGTACAGGTTCAGGCTTCAGGTCACATTTACCTCTGACGCCATCAAGGCCCGGCAGCTCCTTTGCACTGCAATGAGAATTTGAAGCTGTACGTGAGCTACAGGGGTAAGGAGTACTGGCTAGTGTGCATTAGGCCTTCCGAAGGTGGCTGCCGGGCTGTCACCACTATTTGGGGGCATCTTGATAGTAAACATGAAAAGGACAAAATCAACATCAGCAGGTGGCTGGCTGTCCAAACAACAGGGCATGCTGCGCCAGCTTCTATTGGCCGCAGGCCGGGATGTAGCTGAAATCTAGCTGAGGATCACGAAGAACAACATGAGCAGCGCAAAGGTGGCTAGCATTATGGAGAGGATGCCCTAACACATACAGGACCCCCCAGATGCCCTCTATCCCAAGGAGCAGGGCATGCATCATGCTTTCATGCCATCCCCCAAGAAATGCGCACACATGCAACAATTAAAGTCTTTAAACCTCGCATAATGCGGGTGGATTGGAAGGCGCCACTCCATGCAGTCTGTGCACACCTTCTCCAGTAGCACAGAAGAGAAGAGACATCAGGGCTGGCTGTAAACCAATCATCCACTGTGTTAGTGGTCGGACATAGGGGCTACCGCTCCACAGCAGGTGCTCCCCAGCTGACCAGCATCAGAACCTTTTGACTCCAGAGTAATCCGCATCCCACAGATGCTGCCCCGCCCCCCCTGATGGTCCACCGCCATCGCGGCACAGCTGCACCTTCCCTCCAGCTAGAATCACAGCAGCAGCAGCCCGCTGATATTCGGGCCCCCCAGCCTCCTCAGCCGGGTCCCCTGGTCCTGCAGCCTATATATAGCTCAGCAGCTAGAGCTGGCAGGGGCGGGTGGCTGCCCTCCTGGAGGGGCTCCAGACGTGTGAATACACCGCGGGAAATCCACGAGCCGCTGCCCCTGTTGCTGGGTGTGAGCCTGCCATCAGAGGACCTGGATAGGCTAGAGGCGTCGGCAGGCACTGGGGGCTTGCAATCAAAGGGGGCCAGGTGCCAGTCGCTTCCGCTCTTTGTATGCCCCGTGCTGCTGGCCTTCCACAGCTTTCTCCCCAGAGGGGGCTCCATGAGGCTTTCAGCTTGGCCATAATGGGGTCCCACCAGGCGATGCGGGTCAGGCAGGGAGGCACGTGCAGCGAGACTGTAGCTGCTGCGCTACTGCATGGGCAATTGCTGGCCTCGCGTCCATGCTGGCATGAGACTGAAGCGGCAGCGGGGGCAAGATGCGGGAGCTGCTGCTTCGCCCGCTTGCTCTGTTGCTGCCGCTGGCATGGCTGACGTGGCTGCTGGATGGGCTCAGCCTCCCTCGTGATGCAACCTTCTCGAACAGGCGGGCCGGGGCGGGGGCTACGGGTGGAGAGCTCTGCGGGCACTAAACCCTCCGAGCTCAGGACCAGGGTTTGATCCCCATCCTCCTCGCCACCAGACCCAAGCGCTGGCTCAGATCTATGGACGCCTCTGTCGCTCGCCTTGACGTTTTTGTTTCCCTCCAGGAGAGGCGCTCCACCGCTAGAGCTGCCCTTCACCCTGGCTGAAGCGGCGGATCAGGTTGGAGGGTGCGCCCCCCGGGTGGAAGCCAGGATGGGAGGAAGGCCCCGCACATCCTTGAGCAGCCTGGGAGGGGATCTGCAGTTTGAATGCTGCAGCAGTCTTGATGGCTGATACAAGGGAGGACAGGCCTTGCCTGGCACGCTGCTGCTCAACGGTGCCTCCACCTCCTGCCTGATATGCTTGTCGCCTGAAATCCCTCTTGCTCTTTGGGCTATGGATATCATCCTGCACCTGCATGGACATTGTGTAGGGGCCAGGGAGGAGGAAACAAATGACGCCAGCAAGAGGTCAATATGAGGCCAATGTGATGCCCAAATCAGACAGAAAGCACGTTCGCGATGCAGGTGTGCATCTTGCCAGAATATGAAACCAGGAGCCGATCTCTCCCAACTCCCAATCTGCAGCTGTCCCACCTGAAACGCTGAATGGAATCCGGCCTCGTCGTGATGCCTCTGCCACCTCCTCCACAGTCCACAGGGTCAGAGATATCACCCACACTGATATGAGAAGCACCCCACTCGCCACGGTAATGCCGACTATGAGACCTGTCCTTGATTTCTGCTGTTCACCCACCTGAAGTTCATGACCAAGGCAGCAGGTACAATAACACTTGGATACATTCATACTCTGGTACAGACATTTCTCTGCTAC
Organism: Limnomonas spitsbergensis; assembly: GCA_037349105.1. Lineage (NCBI taxonomy): Eukaryota > Viridiplantae > Chlorophyta > Chlorophyceae > Chlamydomonadales > Limnomonas > Limnomonas spitsbergensis. Next base: position 1,234,880 of record JAYJMM010000029.1, read on the forward strand.
AAAACCCAATGTGATAGCAGGGATCATCTGGTTGATACTTGATAGAATGCTTTTCCCAGCAAGTTAGTTGTATTAGCCGTACCAGTATTAGCAGCAGCTTTAGTCATGTTATTGTATGCTTCGGTGATGGTCCATTAAATGGGACTACGCTAAAAAAAACATCCGGAGCTTGTGTTCATAGCAGAGTGCCTTGTGGCCCGCATGGTCCGGCTTGAGATTGGATGAGATTGCATACTTGTATGCCCAATTCTAGGGCTTCCACTTCCTTCTCTGAAAAGTACTGATACTCCTTGGCCGCCATGTGAGCATGCAGAGCGAAGCATCACCGTATATATGTTGTGGTCCCTTGCCCGCACCTGCTGCGCTGCATCCGCATGAGCGCCCTTTCTTTCTAAACTGGGGATGACGCCCTCTGATGCATTACTGAGGCTGTTTGTGACAGCAGAAGGCTGCACCGGTGCATCAGGCTCAGAGGGCGGTGGCAGTTGACGATGTGGAGGAAGGGGCGGGGGCGGAGGAAGAGGATCAGGAGGAGATGGCGACGGGGGTGGGAGGCTGGGGGGAGGGGGAGCTGGCAGTAGGGGAGGGGGGGAGAAGGTGGGGGAAGGAGAGGTGTGTCTGGTTGTAGGCGTGGGAGCCTCGGCTGATGTGGAGGCAGGGGTGGGTTTGGAGGCGCGTCTGGCAGCGTCTGGATCCCTTGGAGGGTGATGATGCCGTTCCTGCAGGCAATGCCAGATGGCAAGGATCACCGCATGCATAGAGGTGTCAATAACGGGGGCCTAAGGAGCGCTGCCTTGCTGGGATCAGCAATATGTGAGGATGGGAAATCAGGGACCGGCATGAACAGCTGATTGACCACCCTCAGGGCGCGAGGGGCACGCAGTTTCTGGCCTTGAGTTTCATCGAAATGTGTCAGGTGTGTGTTCTCATGTTTACATGTTGGGGGCAGGATATCCATCCGCAGTGACAGTTTCGTCCATGACATTTTAAAGCAAGGATAATGGACACACCTCACACACGGAAGAAACACTGGCGGTACCTCTAAGTTTACAAAAACTCCCACCGCACACACAACTCAACACCGGCAGTACATCTCCATGTAAACCCTACCCCCTCACCATACACAAGAAAGCTGACATGGCAGGCACATCCACAGCATCAGCCGCTACACCGCTACTACTCACCTGCTGACTCACCACCTGGCTCCATCATCACGAAACAATCAAAGAGCGGAGATTTGAAGATATGCTTTTCGAGACAGCGCTCCGTCGTCCGACGTCGTCTGTGCGGCCTGTGATTATCAGCAAGGATTGGTGGATAGATACATGTCAAGCAGGGGCTGTGACACATCAAATGATTTGTAGCGATGATGACCTCAGCGGGGATTTCAAAATCAGGTTTGCCATCACCCCCAGTTTGACATCTCCCTCATCTTCAGGATCTCGAGGCATGAAACCAAGCAATCAACAACGAGGATATGTGATGCGTCCAAGGATCGATGGACACGCTCCTGATGATCATAGGCTCAGGTTCGAATTATAGGCTGCACCAATATCCTCATTTTAATGAAGAATGTGTACTCTCCATCCATCAGTGCCTTTATAAATCCGTAAATCAACGCTTGAATGCATTGTGCAGTAGTCTGCTACCACCACGGCCTGCAGGCTACTATCCGTAAATTCGGGTGTTGATATATCACATGGGCACAAGCGGCAATAATGAATCAGACAAACAGTAGCAAGACTTGAGATTTTTCTAGGAGCATGACAGGACTGGATATTTGATTCAGGAACAGGAGCGGTGTAGTAGTGTCAGGGCCTCTCATCATCCGTCATACGACAAGTCACCTTAAGCCTGATGCCCTAAGTACAACTGGCCCAGCGCTCCGCTGTCCCATCGTGAATGGAGCTCAGTGGGCAGCAGGGCCTATTTATTCGATTTTGAATTGATGGGCCTGCCTTGCAGCCTTGCTGCTGATCCGAGCTTGACCCAGCTGAGCCAAGGGCCGGATCAGCAGGATCTCATGCTCTCTCAATAAAAGCGGAAGTCGTTTTTACCTGCGTGCGTGCGACATAACTGTCCCAACGTCCCTTTTTTCCTTTTTCCTTGCCATATACATCGTTGCGCTGCATGAAGGAATTAATTTCTTGCAAAATAACCGTGCTACCAATGAGCCGCGCTAGCTGTTGTGCAGGTCACAGCTAACGTCCCTTGGCTCTTGCAAGTTGCAGGCTCCCCCTCCGGAGGGCTCGAGCTCCTCTACTTCCGCATGCCGCGCGCGACCTGGGTCTCCTTTGCTGCCGCAGGTTGCGGGGCCTCAAAAACGAGACATGGCGATGCTTGACATCGTATGTCGTGAGTTTGTGACCCCCAACGAACCTGTCACTAGTGTTCCATGTATGCCTGTCTCGCTTGATTACAAGTTACACGCGCAATCTCGCATGAGTGATGACGTGCCAGGCACCACGGGCCACTCAAATTTGAAAATGCTCTAGAGGACTCCATCTATCCCCGTTGTCCCTTGGACTTTGACACAGTTCGCTGTATGAATCGAATCATATGCTGCTGAATGTATGACAATGCATGCATGTGAGGCCCGAGGGGCACGATCAGTGCCTTCGCATGTCGATCGAAGCAGCGTGTCTCCGCCCTGCTGGTTGTCTAGCTACGCGCGCACGCCTCCAGAATCCTGGGGCAGCCCGACACAATTTTGCCCCTGTTGAAGTGATCTTCTGTCCGGGAGGGACAAAGAGTACGTGTAAAAGACTAGAACTGGGCTGGATGACTAGGGAGACTCACTTGTTACTCGGGGCTTCGGGGACTCCGGGGACTCCGGGGCAGAGGATTAGACTGGTGGGGGATTTGTAGGTGGAAGCCAAGTATTGAGCTTGGTAGAATAAACTTATCTCTGTCGAGAGACTTCCGGTTTACTAGCGGGGCGCACTTATGTAGGCGCTCGGCAGATGGCAAGCCCGGATAAGGCTCTAAAGGCTGGAAGGTTCATGTCGTACAACCGAAGGTTGTTAGAGATCTTAACGACACGCAACTGCTCTCACACTGTTAGCTACGCAGTGTGACAACAGTTGTGTTCGCGTACTGGATACTAGGAGACATGTACTGAATTTACTGGACTGGGGGGTCCAAGACCACTACACCTGTTGGCTTACGCTGAAATGACCAATAATCGGCCATGCATGAACTGTCAAGATCTCTGCCTTCGTATGCTTTGTTTTCCCCTGTACCCTCTGCAAATCAATATTTGTTTGAGGCACACCAAGGACATCTGCACCATCATGAAACATGTCAAGTCCCCAGCCAGATCTGCTAAGAGGTTGGGATCTGGAGGCAGTTTTATATTCGGTGGCAGGCCCAGATCCGATAGCAGGCTGAGATCCGGAGGCAGTTTATATCCGGTGACAGGCCCAGATCCGGTAGCAGACTTTTATGCGGAGGCAGTTTTATATCCGGTGGCCAGCCCATATCCGGTATCAGGTTGAGATCTGGTGTTTCTAATCCGCCCAGCTCTAGGCAAAAGTGCATAACTACAGCCGCAGCTTGGGGTACCTTTGCTGAGTCGACAGTACGCAACGGGACTGTCAGCGATAGTCCGGTGCCCCGCTTTAAGCAAGTGATGGCTGAAGGTTCAACGGGCAAAAGGTCGGTACCAACACCTGAACAGTATAGCATGCAGGGAATACAAAGAGTTAAGTTTTGGCTGTGCATGGGCATGCAGCACTCAGTCAGGGACAGGTATCCATACCACAACTTATTTTAGGGCACTTAAGCTACCCTTCTGCTACATCACGGCCTGAGGTTGAGGGGGCCTGGTGCACCAAACCCTGCTGCTAGGGCCTCAGGTAAAGGTTTGCTCCCCAGTGGCACAGTGGCGGCTGCCCAGCGGCCTGCCTCAGGCGGTCTGATGTGGATACTAAATAAGATCCGCACCTGCAGAGAAGGCGGCACGGAAAATGTTCATGATGATGGGATCATCTTCAGGGGCCTCGATGCTGCACTTCCACGTTGGTGAGGCGAACAGGTGGATCTGAGTCGCAGCTGAGGGCGGGGGGGAGGCGGGGGGCTGGGAGGCTGAGGTGGAGGTGACGGTGGGACCTTTCCTGGGAGAAAAGGCGGGTTTGGAGGTGGAGTGGGTGGCTTGCTGGGGGCATTCGGGTAGGCAGGCAGGCGAGGGGGAGGTCGAGGAGGCCGAGGAGGGGGCCTGGGGGGCCTTGGGGGCGTTGGGGGCCTTGGGGGCGTTCCCGGGAGTTTTTTATTACAGATTGGCCGTGAGTCAAAGCCCATGTCGAAACATCGCTATGAGTCCGGTATACCGCATGCTGATTTGCATGTATGTCATTTTAGTATTCAAGCTTGTTAAAGTTAGTATCGGGTGCAAGACAGGTGCTACCAGAGGGGTGCATCATGGGCAACTTGAACGTTTTAAAACCGACGATGTACAACACGGCTCGCATGAGCCAATGCTTCTCCGTCTGCTCCATCCACGGGAACACTGTTCGTTGAAGTTGGAAAATATCTGCGTCCATATAAGGTCGTGTTTCCACTGGTATTCTGTCGGGCAACCGACACGGTTTAAGGCCCAATTTCGACCCAACTGCCGCAAACCGACACGGTTTAGCCTTTCTGAAACCACGCATTCGAGAATAGCCTATACCTCATCGATGACCAGGTTTAAGCTATTCTGTGAGTTGGTTGCCTCTTGGTTTAGGGAACCATCTCCGCGCGAAAGATCGTTCGGCATTAAAGACGCCATTTCTATAGCCAGATCGAAATAATCGGCGACACTTGTGGTTCCGAGGTCACGAATCGTCGCAGAACGTCTCGGCGACCCTAGATCAGACCTCTGGCAGCAGGAAGTTCGCTGTGAACTTCCTGGATTTCAGTGGAAACAGTTTTGGTTTAACGCGTGAAAAAATCACGATCGCGAGCAACCGGATTCAAACCGCGCTGGTTTAAGGCACCAGTGGAAACACCTCCACCTAGTTTGGAGTGAGGAGTACGTAAAGTAGAGAACTTTGGAAACTCATGAACGCCACAGAATGCCAGTCTCTGTACTAGGAAATAGCGCACAACAATCCTTCAAAGGCAACTGTCCCTCTCAATTCAGCTGCTTTGGGAGCTCAAGTAGAGCTCGGGGCCTCCTCGCCACTCAAAACCTTCGGAGAGCCAACTCGACCTGCCGAGTAGCCGACCTTTCCTCTTTGAGCTTCCTTCCTTCTTTAACAAACGATGACTATCACATAGGCTATGTACTAGCTGCTAACTCTCTATACGCGTCACTGCCTGCTAAGCGTCGAGACCTTTCCAAGAGGCCCTACAGAGAGCCTGGAACATATGTCTCCTCGACAGGCATGGGCGAAGAGGGTCAAGCTGCCGACGTCGTTCAGTCCAAGACAGTATATACCGACAACTTGCTGAATCGAGTCCTGATCACCGTCCTGTGCCATGCCTTAGCATGCCAGATGCGCCAAGAGGGCCAGGCAGTGCGGGTGCCATGGCTCTGCCAGTATGAGGACTTCGTCAGGGTCGCGAAATGTATCATGGGCCAGGGGAGGCTGCCGACAGACCAGGAGAAACTGACCAGGCGGGCGCTGAACAGTGCTATTCCAGGAGGCAGCGGCACGTGAGTGACTTCTTCGGTGCAGTTGAGGTGGAAAGCAATGTTTATTTGAGTGGGCACCCGACCACCTTTAGCAGGTCCCCGGGTGGATGGGGAGCAAACAATAACCGACCTAGGGCCTTTGGCTCACGTAGCTATGCTTGCTACACCATGCCCCCACGGCCGGAGGCGGTGATGAGCCTGAATTTAGCTAAGGCACCCTACACCAACAGTGGTTGGGGGACATGCAAATTGTTTGGCTGCACTCCCTGCAACTTTTAAGAGTCAATTAATGTCGCGAGGTGTTATTTAACTCGCCTCACAGCTGCTTGGCTGGATGTGTCTCATCACATCACCTTGCGTGAATGTGCAGGTTTCGCCTTCTTCTCGGAAAGAGTGGAGGAACCTCAAAGTTTGCAGCAGAACTCAATGCTATGGCGGCGTCCAAGGTACGTTGACTGCATAAGCCTACGCTTTAGCCACTAGTCAGGCCCTGAACTGCACCATCAATTATCAGTCCTCTTCCTTCATGCCTGTTGTACCTACATGCACATGTGTGCTGGCTGCAGATGTTCGGCTGGCTCATCGGCGAAACTGAAGTCCACTTGACAGACGTGATTGGACCGGATGGCCAAATGCGCGAACAAAGGAGTGTCCTGCACATCAAAAAGTGCAGATACCTCGAGGCGGTGAGCAAGGCTATTTCGTTAGGGCAGTTGTGTGAGTCACCTGAGCTGCAGAACATTGGTTGAGTCTGTAATCTGTATCAGTATATGCCTGCTTGCTCAAGCCTCAAACAACAGTCATGTAACAAAGCGGGGCGCAGCCTGAGCCCAGACTCGTCTTTTTGCCAACAGATGCCGCAAGGGCCCTGGCCTGGCTGACGGGCACTGCGCTTCATCTTCAAAACCAGATATGTATACCAATACTGGTTTGACACTTCATTTCCGTCTACCCTTTTTTTGACTGTTTCCTGCTTGGGCGCAGAGCGGATGCGTGTCGTCATGCTTAAACTTGTGCAAGGCTCCTACTCAAGCTTTCTTCACACAAGAGGCAGGGCTGCCCACGATGCTGGAGCCGGACTTTGGGACCCTGTCATGCAACATCGTGTTTGGACAGGTGGGGACTGGGTACTGTTGTGCTTCCGGCATGGGAAAACATGTTTTTCATATCATCCGGTTTACGGTCCCGGCTCCAACTCTATACCCTGAACCTTAAAACTGTTTGTTTTCATGTAATTTATTTATTTGGATCCCTAGACATCAGCCCCAGCCTATTCATCCACTGCCTGTGCCTGTGGTAGCAGAAATCTTGCGTGCTTCGACTAGTTGGATGTATCCATTCCCAAATCTGCAGAAGGTGCTCCCTGGCTGCTGTTATATCCCTTCTGCACGTAGGCCCCTGCTCCGCGAGAGGCTGATGAAGCCTTCGTCCAGCCGTGCTTTGCTGTGCAGTGCTCTCGCCTTTCCCCGGATGGCCTGCCGGGAGGGCATCGAGCGTCCACCTTGAAGGCAGAGGGCAAACTGCGAATTGAATGAACACCTTGAGGGCAGAGGGCAAGCTGCTAACTGAGCTTTAGAGAAAAACTAACCCACATGCATACCATCATGTTGGTAATGGCCGTGATTTAGACTGGGTAATAGATGCTGCCACTCCCCTGGAATGACATTTATTTATGCCAAGATCCTCGGTAGTTACTTTTGGCACACCATGGCCACACTTGAGTGTCTTAAGGGACAGTGTGTCGATAGTGCTGCTATTCATCTTTTGAGATGGTGAAAGAGTGTTGCGCTCTCTTGTACCTGTATGGAGAGACATGGCTGCTTGAGGGTGTCGTTCTTTTCAGCTGTATTGTGTATTTAGTCAACTGTGTATTTAAGCGTGTTGTTGTTTGCTTGTTCTGCCATGAGTGTCGAGAGATTGAGAGTTCAAGCGCCCGTTGTTGAAGGTGTTAACAGATGATGAATGAAATACAAGACTGGTGACGCTTTACCGAGTGCAAGGATAAAGCAATTATACTTCATCTGTTAAATTGAAATGTTGTGTGTTACTTGTGCCTATCTGCACCAATCCCTCAGTGCCACCAGAAATACGACCCGAAGTGTGCGAAGTATGTTCCATGAAATTGTGTGTGCCATACGGTAGCTTGGAGATAATGCTGCCATGCTGGTCTTCCTCTTAATAGCTGAGAGGGTGCAGACCCCGTTTAAGCCAGGCCCCAGCCCTCCTGTCACAGCATATAACCGTAATCGATACAATACGGTATATATGGGTGAAGCGTGGCGATAACGGTAGAATCCCACCATAAAAGGCATCCGAACTACTTCAGGGCAGGCTTCGATGGGATATAAATATATAATGGATGGACACCATTATATCACGATTACCGAATTATCGAGCGACACTCCTTCTGATAGACCCAGTGATAGTAAGAACCACCAGATATGTAAGGAACGGTGCATACATCTGTGAAGGTAACAAATCACTCCATTGCTACAGGAACCAATGTAAATAGGTTCCAGTACCAGCATCATTCAATTAAGCGGTGCCACCTTACTTTTTAACTGAAAATGAATCCGTGCAAATCAATCACTAAAAACGGTATAAAAAGCGTATACCGCAGCATGGCTGCAGTTTCAATGTGATGATACCTTCAACGGCTGTTAACTGCTAAGGATAACAAATCTCAAGAGCTCTTGTTCGAAAATTGTGTTTTTGATGACTGGTTGAGTGTGTAAATCCAGTGAAACTCGGGCAAATCCTGCAAGGACCACAATCACCAACGGCAACTCTGACATCTGGAATATGAACAACGCAATCTGAAAATTTACAGTCCATCAGAGCATCACATTTGATGAGAGTTATGCATGTGCCTCAGCCATTTTCTGCCGTAGCTCTGTGGATGACACATCAATTCGGAAAGCGTCCTCAGGGAGACCCTCAAACAGATCTGCCAGTTCTGGAGGCACGGCCACATCAGAGAGCCCTTTAAACGCCCCCGACGCTGCATCCTTACGCCCAGCCACCACCAGGCTGCATCCTTGCATCCTCAAGCTCGCAAAGTCCAACATCATCTGCAGGGTCGAGTCCCCGTAGTATTTCGGCATCACCATCCGGATGGCCGTATCGAAACCGACGACAAACTTGCAGTGCCTCAACAGCTTCGCTTTCTCTGTGAACAAGGGAGCAGCGGTGAGGAGGAGCGGCAGGCCTGCTGAGGTGAACTGCGTGACCCTGTGGCGAACCTCCTCAGCTGTCAGCATCCCTTTGTCAGCATTCCCGACGGAAAGCTCAAAGCAGCCCTCCATGTCAGCTCCACCAAAGCGCTCCATGGCTGCCCGCAGCATCTGCTTGTGCCCATCGTGAAGAGGGTTGAAGGAGCCGGGCAGGATGACTTTGTGAGTGCGCGGCGCGTCTACCACCACACGCCCCCCTGGCCCAAACTCTACGCATCTGATTCTCCTAGCCAGCAGCTGCTCGATGGGGTCGGCAGCAGGGACCAGTACCTCTTCCATGATGTCAACCAAGCCTCCCGGGCTGCGAGGCTTTTCCAGGAGAGGAAGTGCGAAGCCCTCAGAGCTGATGCCCATGCACTCCGCCAGCAGCCTGATGTAGGCACGGCTAGCCAGGTGGTCTTCACCCATGCGCCTCCTATCGCCCTTTGGGCAGTGCGGATGCAGGGCAGAAAATTACCTGGTGAGAATACATGTGACGATGCTCAGCTTGATGTGAGTAAAGAGCTGTCTGCAATCTGCATGGAGGAAGGCCTCAAATGATCTCACCTTGGCAAAAGTCAAGCTCACTGTCTTGGTGCCGAAGGACCCATGGCAGGATATGAAGGCCCTGTGCGCGCCCCGCTTCATGGGAACCGAGGCCAGGGCACAGGTTGCCCCTACGCCTACAAAGCTCGTGCCCAGGCCTGCCAGCACCGAGGCCCTGCGGTACGCAGCCTGTGCCATGAGCACCGCAGTGGCTTCACTGCAATACTGCTCCGGCTCCTCGCCCAGGAAGCTGATCAAACTCTCTCTCGCATAAGGTGTGATGGCCTCGATGACAGTGTTGCTGGCTCCCGGCACAGACAGGAGCCATGAGGCAGCTTGCGCTGCACCCCCTGAGGCAGAGAGCACCGCTTTGGTTGGAGATGCATGGATCGCAGTGATCAGGGATTCCAGATCTGGATCCAGCTCTTGCACGCCTGCATAACTGGCAGACATGTTACGGGCGGACATGAGTGGAATCGAGCGGAAGGCAAGACGTGGGGCTCTGGACAGTCGGACTGAGAGTGTGCTGAGGGGACGGAGGATGTGGCAGCTCTGCTTCAAGATGGGGTGGGCACGTGCTAAGGCTGCCACCATTCCGACACAGCATCGCTACTGGGCCAGTCGACAGCCCGATCCATTTGTTCATCCTGCGACGCATGTGGGAACGGGAGAAGGGTTCGGGGGTCCGAGGGTCTACCAATCGTGCTCGCCACCCAGACAGTCGAGTGGAATGAAGCAATGGAAATCCCTGATCGAAATCACTCCTTTCACAAACCAGAGGGGCGATCTTAGCTCGAGGCAGCAAGCTTGCCCGAATGAAACCTCAGCTGACGGTTCTCTTCCTGTGGCTCACGGCTTCACCTCAATATTCACCCCTCCCATCCCTCACAACATTGTCCCGGATGATTTCCACCTGCCATGACGAGTCTCGCACCACCACAGTCACAGCTAGCAATTACCAATGTGTCATATCGGGTTATTTATCCTCAACCTTCACAAGCTATGACAAGGGCTGCCAGGGAGTGAAGGCATCACATTCAGAGGGTTTTATATTTCCGGGCTGAGGGATCCATCTTCTGCCTGGACAGGTGGAAGCCCCAAACCTCCCGCAACAGAGACAAATCCCTTCTGGCCTCTGAATCAAAAGACCAGGTGCCTCAGTTCAGTTCTATGGCTCACGCCAGCCCTCTGCTGCCCTGGATAAGTTCAGACACCATGATCACTGGACACTTGTCCACACTCCACAGTCTTTTTGTGTCCCTAAAATTGTCGCCCCCTTTTCCTGACCTACTGGCCGGTACTTTGTTTCCTTCCTCCCTACTCATTCCCGGTAGTCGGGCGCTCACATAGCCTTTTGAGCAGAGCCCAGAGGTGTCACGTCGTTGACTTGTTTTTAGGGTGCTTCAGTGAAATGCCCTAGATCTACTGCAGGATTAACAGATTGCGTTGCAGGGTATGATTCAAGCCCGCTTTTGCTCACTGGGTCACAATCAAGGGTATTAACCACTGGCAAATGTGAGCTGATTTCCGCCTAATATCCCAGCTCAGTCACTGAGCCAGCAAAGGTGCTGCAGTTTTGTAAAAAAAACATGGTCGGCCAGCATATAAATCCACTTATATGCTGGCCGACCATGTTTTTTTTACATAAATAACATCCTCAACCCAGTATACCAGCATAAAATATAGGGACTTCAGGAGCAAGGTTCACTGCAAAATCCAGCTGCCAATAGAACAGAGCAAATGGGAATGAAGGCGTAGTGCGCAACACATTTATTCAAAGAAAAACCATTTGTACCGGTGGATGGATGACGATGCACGCCTAGTTGAACAGTGTCATGAAGTCTATGATCAGCAGCCACATATATCACCACACCCAGACCCTGCAAGTCGAAAATACATAAAAAGCGGTCACAAAATATCCATATCCATCCTCAGGATCCGTACATCCCACCCGTTTTAACATAGTCCACTACTACTGCCCTTAGGCCTAGTGCTGTCTGTGGCGTAACACTGTCATGTGACCTTGCCGTCTGAGACTTTTACAATTAAGGATGCTGGTGCGGTCTTAGCGCCCAACCGGATCCTGATGGAGATCTCCTAGCGGCGGGAAGCAGCTGCTGGGCTAGGGAGGGAACTGGGACGAGCCCCCCTTAGCATCGGGATCTGAGAGCCGCGAGGAGAGGGGGTTGTCCGCGCCTGCAACCAAATAAGCAATTGAAAAGTTAAAGGACAGGATGAGACTGCACGCCAACGCCATCTGCTCATGCAACGGCATGTGTTATAAGAGAATAAAGAGCCTGCCAGTCAGATCAGAGAATCCTTTGAGTACCACTGGTCAGCAACTCAGCATGTGGGAGAGCAGCCTCTTACCACTGAAGAGCTGCGGGTGGCTGAGGCGGGTGTCGCCGCGGATGAGGCGCCCATCAACGATGGAATGCGAGACGGGGTGCCCGTTCGGCTAACAGGCTTTGCACTGGGCTTCCCCACGTCCCTTCTGGCTGCGGCCATGACGTCCACCGGTAGCGGCCTACTGCCGCCCCCCTTGTCCAGCTGCTGCTCAAGGCGCGCAGCCATGGCGGCCACAATGCCGCTGCCGTAACCGACAGACGATGTTTGCCGCAACAGCCCGGGTGCCGCGCTACCCTGCGAGGGGGAGGAGCTGGCAGAAGCCGGAATGGGGTCCGAAGACGAACTCCCGAGTGCGCGGTCGCCTTCAGCTGCCCCCTCACTGCCTGCCGGCCATTTCTGTGCCATGGGTCTGCCGCGCCCGGCTAAGGGAGAGGCCACCTTCACACATTGAGACTCGCGACGTGAGGGAGGGTGGCTGTCATCCCCTGAAGCCAGGGGCTCTTTGGGGGCATAGTGGGGCGAGCCCGGGGAGCCCATGGGAACCTGCAGGGACAGAGGGCGTGTGAGGTGTGACACGGTGCGTTGAGGCGCGAGGCCAGACAACAGTGCCAGCAGCCAGGTAGGGGGCGGGGTGCACTGAAGAACCATGAGGGACAATGTTCGCAATTAATCATGCAGCGGGATGCAGCTCTGGTGTGCTGGACAGCGTGCATGGCGTAGTCGCTCACCTCCTGCGTCTCCTGCATCATTATCGTCCCGGGTAGGGTGGGTGGCAACTGGCTCACAAGAGACTGAGGCAGCATCCGCATCAACTCAGATGGCTGCTGCACTGCGTCCGCCACCTCCGCCTCCAGCCTCTGAAGCGCATCCATGGCGCTGTTAGCTGGGAAGGTGGACTCCTGGGACTTCCTGGTCGGTGTGTCGGGGGAGAGATCAAAAGGAACCCACTCCTCCGCAGCGCCATCCTCCTCCTCCTCCTCGTCCATGCCCTGGATGGGCGTGACGGGGTAAAAGTCCACAAAGGCGCCCAGCTCGCCCCCTGCCCCGCTGTTCAGCTCCACGTGCCGCTGCGCCTCCCAGTGAGCAGCAACAGCAGGATCCACCCCGCAGTCGCTCTGACTGGAGGTCACACAGCCTTGGTCTTGCTCATGCAGTGCAGCTGCCAGGAGGAGCAGGCTCTCCTGCTGCAGGTCCTCGAGATCGGAGGTCTCCTCAGCACCTGAGCCGCCATCAGAGCAGCTGCTGCCATCGTCAGCATCAGGCATTTGAGGGAGGCTGTGAGGCGCGCTCATGGCCCGCTCAACCGCAACGGTCGCAGATGCCGACCGGTCGTGAGGGACAGGGTCGGCGGAGTTGTGTACATCGCTGCCTCCACTGCCACCCTGGCTCCAAATGCTGCCGGGCCGTTCCTTCTTGATCCAGCGACCGCCCACCAGCAGGGCCGTGTGGCGCCTCTCCCTCTGCTGCTGCCGCTCCTCCTTGCAAGCGGTGGGCCGCACCACAGCCGAGCCGTGCAGCTCCTTTGGCCAAATGGAAGCGCGCGGCTGGGCAGCAGCAGCGTCCGACTCCACAGCAGCCAATCTTGCCTCAAGCTTTGCGTCCAGCTGGATTTCAGCACTCAGGGAAGAGAACCTGGGGCCTGCAGCTGCCTCAGGGCTGCGCTCAGCTGAGGGCTGGGTCGAGGAGGTGGGGTGGCTCGAAATGTGGAATGCACCGCTGTGTCCTTGGGCCGTCTCATACAAGGGGTTGACGGAGACCAGGAACGCCCTGAGCAGGAAGACATGGCAAGACAGCCTGGTCACAGAGGGACATCAGCCGGCCAGCAGCCTAGGTGAGGTGCATAGAGTACTGACACCACTCACTATCAGGCACTTCCCGGGCAGATATGGCAAGGTTGTCTGTTGAGCGCATGGAAATAGGCATGCCATCTGCCTATTTAAGTTAAGTCCTTTGTGCCAATGTTATATGTATCACCCAATACTGGTCTAAGACATGAATACATGATGTTATCCTGTCTATGATGCTGCCACCTGCCATCCTCTTCAAGGGTTTTAGAGGCCACCCGAAACCCTGCGATCTCCTGTCCACAATAGATGCACGAGTAATCTTATGAGAGAGCATGCCCGACTAGTACTTGAAGTCAATAGGCACTGTTGGCAGCGTCCCTTGCCAGTTCCTTCTGCCGCCCACCCCTGCCTCACATGTTGCTTGAAGTGCTGTCTCTCTGCCTCTCTGCCCCCTCATCTGCACAGTCTTCACCATCGATGGGGGGGCGATCAAATGCATCATCACGGCTTGGGCTGGTGAGGTCCTCCAAAGGGCTGTTGGGGACAGAAAGGGAGGGATGGCAGAGGATTATCAGGCAGCATCCCAGATCTGCAAGAAAAGGAGCAGAGCAGCCTGGAGAGCACCCTGATCAGGCCTTGCGATATCACCGCAACCTACATTGAGGGCCCCCTCCCCAAGCCCTGTAATATCACCGCAAGCTACACCAGCAGGTCATCAGCAGCTGACGGGCACATTAACGCTGCTCAGGCACATGGTCGTGTCACAGACAGCGGCAGATGTCAAGCTGCATCACAATTCATCACATGCGGTAGCAACATTGAACGCGTGCATAATCAGGTCAAATGCAAGCCTAGTGGCAACCCTGTATAAAGCTTCCTCCCGCTGCTCCCACCTGTCAGTTTGTCTGGCGCCTGCAGGGCCACCCCAAGCGTGACCTGCCCGATCACCGCCGTCAGAGCGTCCCTCTGTCTCTCTGTCGGTGGGCGTCGAGGGCTCTGTGCACGGCTGCTCGTCAACCAGGATCTGAGCTAGCTGCTGAGCTTGGGAGAGCAGATCCTGAGGATGAGTGGTGAGGGCCATGAGCTCGGGTGGACACTAGAGGCGGGAAAGAGGGAGTGCTACACGAGCACATCTAGATCTGACCCGAACCTGGGGGCACCTTGCGCTCGGGAGATCTCAAGGTCTACTCCTCCTGTATGTCACTTGACACTGGGTAGGCATGCATTCTGAAGATGTTGACAGCAGGTTGGCTAGTCGACCCCTGGTGCCAGATGTCTACTAGCGAACCTGCTATGGCACTATCAACTGCAGTGAGGAGGGCTGCTCCATCAGACAGCATGCTGCATCTGCTGCCAAAAGGCGCGAGAGGGGTGCAAGCGCGAGCGGCCTCTCATGGCCTGTCTGTACCTGGAACTCTGACCAGGCCGCTTCATCCGCCATGCCCTCCTCGCCCTCATTCGTCCCGGCGGGCGACGCGGCCGCGACGGCGCTGCTGCTGGCCCTTGTCCTTGGGCTATCGCTCCCCTCGCTGAACATGCTCTGCAGCCTGGCCACCTGCTCAACCAGCTGCTCCAGGCCAACAGAATCCTCATACGCAGGCGCACCGCTCCGCCCATCGCCCGCCCCATCACCCAAAAGGACTCTGCTCCCTTGGCGCAGCCCCCGCTGCCCCAGCAGGGGGGTCCCTGCATCGCCGCCCCCACCAGAGAGCGGGGCAGGTGCAGGCTGTGGACTGGCAGGTGCTGCTCCCCCAATGCTGTGGGTGGGGGACGGGACCCGCAGCTCCTGCAGGCGACGCAGCTCCTCAATCACGCCTTCCAGCTGAGAGACACTGGGGCGCACGTCTCCAGGTGCGGTGGGGCGCGGCGCACGGGCAGCCGCCGACGCACTCGATGGTAGGGCCGGCGTGCTGCCGGAACCCCGGGTGTACATCCTGGGCGTAGGAGCGGGCTGGACCTCTTCTGCCTCAAGGTCTGTGTATAGAAGGGTTTAGGGTTTAAGGTCTGTGTATCCAAGACAGTGAGGGCAGCATATTTAAGACGCTCGCGCCACCGCAGCAAGGGAGATGAGCTAAATATGTACGCTGAATGGCAGGCACAACCAATATTCGATTTTCGTCATGTGATCAAGACACCTCAGCAGACTACTAGAAGTCCTCACTAGGGACTCCACATGCAGTCCCCCCATCTCCTGAAGCCCTGTTTCCCTGCTTTCTCACCCAAGCCGCGCAGCACAGTTAGCACATCCTCGCCCGCAGCGGCCACTGCGGCCGTGAGCGGGGTGCGTTTGAAGCGGTCTCGAGGTGCACTAGGGGCAGCAGTAGCAGCAGCAGCAGCAGCAGCAGCAGCAGGTGCGGCAGCAGTGGACCAGGCAATCTCCAACTGCGGCGTGCCGTTGCCGTCACACTCGCGTGCAATGGCAGGTGAAAGCCCCTCCCTGGACGAGCCTGGCTGGGAGGAGGTTGCTGAGCGAGGGCACCCGCTCTCCCCTGCTGCTCCCTCCTCCCTTCCACTGGGCATCTTCTTCCTGCCCGAGTAGGTCATGGAGGGCTCCTCGTCGCTGCCGTACTTGTCGGGGCTCCCCCGCTCCTCCGCTTGCTCAGCAGGCGGCAAATCGGGAGTGTCCTCGTCGGCTGAGGCCTCTCCGTCAGAGTCGGTGATCTCCGTGATCTGAGTGGAGCAGGTGGAGGCATGTTGCTAGTGATGCGGGTGAATCCTGGTCATGCAGGGTCAGTGCGGGTTATCTCTTTGATCTGAGTGGAGCAGGTGGAGCAGGTGGAGGCATGTTGCTAGTGATGCCGGGTGAATCCTGGTCATGCAGGGTCAGTGCGGGTTATCTCTTTGATCTGAGTGGAGCAGGTGGAGCAGGTGGAGGCATGTTGCTAGTGATGCCGGGTGAATCCTGGTCATGCAGGGTCAGTGCGGGTTATCTCTTTGATCTGAGTGGAGCAGGTGGAGCAGGTGGAGGCATGTTGCTAGTGATGCCGGGTGAATCCTGGTCATGCAGGGTCAGTGCGGGTAGATGAAGGTGATGTCCATGATCTGTGTGCAGCGGGTGGATGTCATGCCAGGCTGGCAGGTTCACCCAGCGGGGTGATGGGGGAGCCAGGCAAGCAATGCCTTCCAGCCGGAGTCCAGGGGATGGGCGAAGAGCAGACAAGGAGGCAGGAGGGGAGGGCACGCCCGGTAGTGCATTGCAGGAAAGCATTCGTATTCTGCAAAATGGCAAGGACGGGGACGCATGGAGATCCGGCCAGTAGGCAGGCCCGGGCGGTACTCTGGCAAGCTCACCTGGTCGCTGTCCACTTCCCAGCCCGTGCAGAAAGCTAGTCAGGAGTCTCAGGACTCATTGGCTCAGGCATGTTCGGTACTCCGGCAGGCGCTCACCTCCAGGTAGCAAGGTGGTCCGCCTGTCTGCCAGCCCCAGCCCAACCCTGGGCAGCATTCATTGTACTACGATCCCCTACCTCCCCCCCCTGAGGCCACACTGTAGATTTGCTTTGCCTCCCCTCATAATTAATGTTGGGGGTGAGGGATACATAAAAACAATATTAACCTATGGTATCATTGAGACCAGTCTCCAGTCAGACATGGAGAGTTTTGGTCGAAATTTAGCCCTTTGGGCAGCAATTAATTAATTAATTAATTCACACCTGAGGAAAAGCGAATCAAATCTACAGAACTCCAGCAAGCTCTCACCTCCACTGACGGTGCGGTGGTCCTCCTGTCCGCCTGCCCCGTCCCCCCGCTTGCCATCTGCCCAGTGGTCATGATGAGGAGCTCGGCGATGTTCACCAGCGGGGACGTGAAGGACATGAACATGTCGTGCATGCCCTCAGCCAGCGTGGCGCCTTCCTGCTGGCTGTACTGCTCGCCGTACATCAGCCCACGGTCATCAGCAAATGGCTTGCTGCCTGCTGAGGTTTGTCTCCCCGCTGAGGTATGACCACCTGCTGAGGGTTGACGTACTGCCGAGACTTGCCCCCCTGACGAGACTTGCCCCCCTGCCGAGATTTGACCACCTGCTGAGGTTTGACTGCCTGCTGAGGTTTGAACCCCTGCCGAGATTTGACCGCCTGCTGAGGTTTGACTGCCTGCTGAGGTCTGACCCCCCTCTGCGCTGGACATGGACGAGCGGGTGAAGAGGCTGGAGGCCCCCCCGCCGCTGCTCCGGCCGCCGTCAATCGTCGAGCCGTCCGTGGCACTTCCATCCGAGTCACGTCCTTCAGCCCAGGGGCGCTCCGGTGCCGTCGTCTCATGCAGGCTGTCAATGTGGCGGGGCTCGGTTGCCGATGAGCTGGGGCTGGATTGCACGGCAGCTGAATTCAGGGCCCCGGGGGCAGACTGCCTCTGACCTGCCCTCGCAGATGGCACGGGGTGATCTTGATCAGCCTGCGGATGCGGCTCCGAAGCCTCACACAACTTTCCGCCATCCTGCGTGTGCGATTGCGCTGGCTCGTTGCCCGCTGCCTGAGGATAGAGCAAGAGGGGGCGGGGGAAGGGCTGGAGGGGGGGGGAGCCTTCACACTGGGGAGCCACAACCAAGGGACATGTGTTCACCGTGACCTAGTGGGTGCTGTATGGAAGGGTGAAACGCAAGGTCGCCCGGGTTGATAAGCAGTGCAGCAGGGACTGGCGCCGCGTCGGTGCTGGATGGAACAGCTTTTTGCAGGATGGTGCATGACCATGGTAGTGCCCCATACCCATAACCTCTATCTTGTTATTCCATACGCCTCAATTAGTCATGCCTGCCTGCAAAAGGCATTTCTTACCCTCGCTGAACCTCATTGCCTCTCCCCCCGTGCCCTTCTAGATCGACCCTAGATCTGTACCTCAAGATCCAAGGCAGCTCCCAGATCCACCCGGCCGTCCTCCCGAGCAGCAGCATCTAGGCATCTCTTAAGGGAGCGGCGCTGCTCAGAGGGGTCGCTCTCAAGCTCAGAAGCTGCCACAGGGGCAGAACGCGATGACGTGGAGGAGACATTGCGGCTACGAGCGGCCGTGGACTGCGGTCGGATGCTGCCTGAACCTGCGATGGAAACCGCAGCCGGCGCAAAACCAGCGGCCGGCGAGATATTTCCCTTGAGGCTGGCGACACTGGACTTCAGGCTGGATCCAAAATCAGATCCAAACCCGGCGCCACGCTGCTCTGCCTCCACCCTGTGAGTTGGCACGGGCGTCGCCTCGCGGGCAGGCAGGCCCTCAGCGCTATCGCTGGCCTTTAGACCCTCCAGGGTGGTCCTCAGCACTTGCCTGCAGGGGGTGCACAACGCAGGGGGCGGGAAATCAGGCATGGGGTGCCCAAGCGGTAGAAAAACACCCTGTGCATGGGGTGTAAAACCATGAATCGCCTGCACAGTAAAGGGCGAAGGGACGAATCAGGAATAAGCCTGCATGGGCACCAGGAGTGGGTTTGCATGGCGTGCAGGCGCCTGGAATAGTTTTGCACAGTGTGCTAGAAGCCTTTCGCTCAGCAGGCCACAGGCAGCCATCGCATTCATGACAGGATAATATGCGGTGGCTCCTATTGAGCTCTGGGAGGCTGGGCGACCCTGAGTGTCACCAGTTGCACGCCTACTGGCTGTTCCATGGAAACAAAAGCAGCTTTTTACTTTAGGGTGCTTCCGCTACAACCTGGCTTGCGGGCGGGACCTGTTGCTTGGACCACCTGCCATTGGTTTGGTCCCGATTGGCCCAGGAATGGCCGCCTGGCGGCTCACCGTAGGTGGCCTGGCACACGCTTCAGTAAACACCGGCACACACACCTGATTGCAGCCTGGTCCAATGACTGACGCAACATGGAGAGGCCGCCAGGGCTGCTTACGGTCTTGGCAGCGGCGTTTGACTGTGATGGGGAGGCCTGGCAGCTGGGTTCCGACTTGACAGCTGGACGCCGCCAGCGGGGCAGCGGCGAGGTGGCAAACTCCGGCGGCATGAGCTTGGAAAACGGGGATTTGGGAGGCGTGCCAGTGGGACCGGTGCGGCCAGTGGGAGGGGAAGGCTGCGTACTTGAGGCTGCAGGACATGATATATAGATTGGAGGGCAGTCAGCTTAGGGGGCAGCCCAGCTGTCACGTTTGCTTGCAGGCCATTGCATACTTGCCCCGAGAAAAAATGAAATCAACGGAGGCTAGGCCTCAAATGAGAGGGAAGGCAAAAATCAAGCAGCACTGTCCAGGCTGCTGTTGGGGCCTCTGGCTACCCGCCCAGGCGCTCTTCTGCAGCCCAAGCATGTTTTAGATGCCAATTTTTTCTATTTTAATCTAGCTCTGCTTTCAACACCCAATATCAAGTACCGGTGCTTTGCCCACCTTGTGATTCGTATTCGCTGGCGGTGCCACCCAGCGATGCCCTGCAGTACAGATCTCTGAGGCGGTACGCCATGAGTTCCGCTCCGCTATCCATGGCCAGGACCTGTGACACAAGGCAGGGAGTCATGACCCCCCTGAGACAGAGCCGCTTGCTTACCGTAGATTTAATTTGCCTTCCCTCGGGTATGAAAAAACCATTTCTTATAATGCTGTCCTCAGGGCAACTTTCGACCAAACCTCTTATTTTCTGACTGACTGGCGTTGCCAAAGGATAACTAGTAATTTCGTGGATCCCTCAACCCCAAACAATGTTAATTATGAGGGAAGGCAAAGCAAATCTACAGAATGGCATCTGGAAGTAATGCAAAACAGGGCACAGCCCCAAGCGAGCTCCCTCTTAATAAACAGGCAACCTCATCCAAGCAAGAGGAGAATAATGCAGCTTGTTGATCTTGCCGAGATCTAACCGCTTCACAACACCCCCCCAATTGGACCTACCTGCTCCTCAAGATACTATGATTTCAGGGTTCATAAACATGAAGAGAAATGTGGCCTCCCGCCTGGACACACCCTCCACAGACAAACCTTCCTCTCATAGTACTCTAAGTAATTTAGGGCTCAAACACGATGACCTAAAGCGTGCCCTCCCACCTGGACATTGGACACTCACCTGCTTGTCAAAGAGGAAGGCCTCCAAATCAGCACGGGTCAGCTGCACGTGCTGACCCCCCGGCTCTGACGCCCCTCTCGCGCTGCCGCTGGTGCTATCAGGCCTGGGGCTGGAGGCCGCGGTCCCTCGGCGTCCCTCAGGCTTGAGACCCGCTAGCGCCTCGTGCAGCGCGTGCCTCAGCCCGTCCAGAATATCCTCCTTGAGGCGCTCTAGGTCCGCCGGGGTCGCGGTCAACATGCTGCTGCCTGGGGTGCTCAGCTGCCCCGCAAAAGTGCTGCAGCCACCAGCGCTGGTGTTGGACAGCAACAGATCAGAGGCTGAGGGGAAGGAGTAGGCAGGCGTGACGTAGGCATTGCCTGGAGCGGAGCCTGCCGCCGTCGAGCGGGCCGAGCCACTGGCGGCAGCATGTACATCTTGTGAGGCTGCAACCGCTCCGTCCCCGCTGCCGCCACCCAGGCCTGCTGCAGACATGAACCTAGGGAGCAACTGCTGGGCGGCCGTGCCCTGCTTCGTGCCGCTGCCCCCAGTCGAGGAGGCCTTGAGAGCCGGGTTGATCAGGCGTTTCCCGGAAGCAGCGAGGCCGTCAGAGTCCACGACGCCGCCGCTGTGCAGAAAATCTGCTGCGAGGGCAGCCTCGGCAGCAGCAGCAGCAGCAGCAGCAGACACCAGGGGGGCGCCAGTATACGATGTGGCGACAGAGCGCGAGCCAGGGTCCATACCACCCATCGAGGAGGAGGCATCGCGTGCCCTGGGTGGCCCAGCGAGTGCCGCGGCAGAGCTGTCAACTACAGCTGCCCCCGCTGCCATAAGAGCGCCCGCCGTAGACAGGAACACGTGTTGTGGCTGCTGCGGCTTTCTGCCGTCTCCACCAGCGGTGGCGGCCTTCTGCTGTTGGCCCCACATGAAGGGGCTGCCGCCCTCTGTCACAAAGCTGGCCAGCGAGAGCTCCTGAGTCAGCAGGGGCGGCATCCCACCGTCGGTTGGGACCCGCCCACCAATCGATGTAGCCACCGAGCGATTCGCAGCCTCCAGCCGCATCCGCTGCAGCTCGAGCGGCGGGAGCCCGCTCATGGATGAGGATGCATCCCGGAACTCCTGCGTGCTAGTGAAGGCGTCACAGGTGGGCGAGGCCGCCTCGGCATCGTCATCCCCAACCGCTGCAGAGACTTTGACGGGGGTGAGGGCAGCAACAGCCGCCGCGACGGCGGCCACGGCTGCGTCCACAGCCGCCTCGGCGTTCGACATGGTCAGCAGCGGCCACTCTGCCTCGGAGTCAGCCTCTGAGTCAGCGGAGCTGTCGCTGCGGTCCCCTGACGGGGCGAGCGGTATGTCAGGCCTCTGCAGCAGCAGCAGCTGCTCAGGGATGGGTGTCAGCTTCCGAGCAGCTTCCGGGGACATCCACACATCCCGTGCTGTCATGGCGGCACCAGCGGAGCCTTGCAGCTCCCATTCATCTGCCTCACGGAGAGCCTCCAGTAATGATGCAGGGACGGGGCTAGACCGAGGGGGGACTGCAGCCTGAGGTTGCTGCAGGGACGAGTAAAGCAGGTTAGATCGGCACGGCAGGTCAGAACAAAGCATCCAGGCAGGCTTTGCTGTCCAGAGTTCAAAATCTGTGTCCACAGTTCAGTACCCCGCTCAAATGTTTGCCCCAAGCATCGCATCCAAAATGCATGTGAATG
This sequence comes from Limnomonas spitsbergensis, assembly GCA_037349105.1. NCBI lineage: Eukaryota > Viridiplantae > Chlorophyta > Chlorophyceae > Chlamydomonadales > Limnomonas > Limnomonas spitsbergensis. Next base: position 1,257,054 of record JAYJMM010000029.1, read on the forward strand.
CAAGCTTTTGCCCACATAACAAACGCCAGCGTGCCTGCCTTAAGCGCACAATTGCACACACGAATGAGCATGAGCCATGCAGAGAGAGCAAAATGCAATCAAGAAGCAGAGCAGCCAGTAGCTCTCCCTCTCTCCAATAAACGACCCTGACTCGGCCGCACCTGCACATGCCGTGGGGGCGTCTGGCACAAGATCCTTTCCACCTGGTACCCCCCCAGTGAGGACCCGGGAGACACCACTGCACCACGCCGGGCAAAGCCAGGAGCTGGATCTGCACCGCTGCTGCTCGGCAGGCGCGCGGGCAGCTGGCGGTGCTCCACCAGGCCTCCACCGCTGCTGCTGGGCAGGCGCTCGGGCACCTGGCGTTCCTCTGCAACACCTCCACCGCTGCCTTGCGAAAGGAGCACCTGGTACCCTTCCATCAGGGCTTCACTGCCCCCTGCAGAGACCCGGGCATCCCCTCCAGCCCCGAAAGCACCGGCCATGGAGGCCCGCTGGTCCAAGGTGGAGGCAGAGATGGAGCTGCCCCCCGCTGTCGATAAGCGCTGGTCCAAGGCGGACACTGACAGAGAGCTGCCGCTTGCCGAGGAGTACCGCTGATCAGAGGCTGGGACGGAAAGAGAGCTGCCATCGGCTGTTGAAGAGCTGCCCCGATCGGTGGAGGAGCTGCCGCCAGCGCTGGAAGAACCGGGCCGCAATGCAAGCACCAGGAGCGGCTCCCGAGCCTCCTGCCAAGGAAATGGCGAGACAGCCTGGGCCGCTCCACCCCAGGTGTTGGACTTGAAGCGCGGTTGCGTGGGGGCAGGGAAGCTCACCTCCGGCTCTGCACTGGGCTCCTCCCCGACCCGAGGCAGTGGCAAAGCAACGTCCCCCGCCACAAGCTGCGCAGCCTGCCCTCCTGCAGAGCTGGCCTGCGTCGTGCGCCTCAGCCGACCTAGGGTGTCGACCTCAAGGTAGTCGGCCATGGCGCTGCCGGAGGACACGCGATAGCTGGGCGTGACGCTGCTCCCCCCCAGAGCGACGGCCGCCCACCCGCTCCCGTCGGAAGGGGAGAAACCAGCAGTACTGCCACCAGGGCCCGCCCCCCTGCCTGCAGCTGCCAGCACGCTGCCCACGGACGAAATCGCGGCGGCCCGGCGGTCTGTGGACACACCGTTGGCGCTCCTGGGGGGGGAGCTGCCAGGGGTGCTGCGAGCACCAGCTGCTAACGGACGGACCGGCAAGTCCTGACCCTGCCGCTCAGATCCCCGACCAACAGTCGAGCCTGCTGCATCAGTGGCCGCCCCGGTGCCGCTGGGTCTCATCTCAAAGCACACGGCGGACGCGCAGTCCATGTCCTCCGCAGCAAGGTGGCTGAAAGCAACTGACGAGCCAGCCGCGGGGGCATGCCGCTCGGCCCCTCGCCCCTCTGGCTCAGCGTGAATGTTGGAGCTGGAGTGGCCTCCCAGAGAGGAGGCAGGCCAGCCTGGGAGGGAGAAGCCGCCATGGCTGGCAGCGACTGTGGAGCGGGGAGGCATGGGGCCGCCATTGCTGGCTATGAGGGAGAAGCGAGCAGAAGAGGTGCCGCCCTCGCTGGCATTGACTGTGGAGCGTGGAGGTAGGGGGCCACCGTCGCTGACATTGACAGATGAGCGGGGGAGCAGGCCCCCGCCATCGCTGGCAATGAGGGAGTAGCAAACAGAAGAGACGCCTCCCTCGCTGGCATTGACAGGTGGGGGGTAGGGCAAGCCCCCGCCATCGCTGGCAATGAGGGAGTAGGGAACAGAAGAGACGCCTCCCTCGCTGGCATTGACAGGTGGGCGGTAGGGAAAGCCCCCGCCATCGCTGGCAATGAGGGAGTAGCGAACAGAAGAGACGCCTCCCTCGCTGGCATTGACAGGTGGGCGGTAGGGCAAGCCCCCGCCATCGCTGGCAATGAGGGAGTAGCAAACAGAAGAGACGCCTCCCTCGCTGGCATTGACAGGTGGGCGGTAGGGCAAGCCCCCGCCATCGCTGGCAATGAGGGAGTAGCGAACAGAAGAGACGCCTCCCTCGCTGGCATTGACAGGTGGGCAGTGGGCCAAGCCCCCGCCATCGCTGGCAATGAGGGAGTAGCGAACAGAAGAGACGCCTCCCTCGCTGGCATTGACAGGTGGGCGGTAGGGCAAGCCCCCGCCATCGCTGGCAATGAGGGAGTAGCGAACAGAAGAGACGCCTCCCTCGCTGGCATTGACAGGTGGGCAGTGGGCCAAGCCCCCGCCATCGCTGGCAATGAGGGAGAAGCGGGCAGAGGAGACACCTCCCTCGCTGGCATGGACTGAGGGGTGGGAGGGCTGGTCACCGCCATCGCTGACAATGAGGGTATAGCGGGCAGATGACACGCCTCCATCGCTAGCATTCATTGTTGAGCGGGCAGGTAAGGCGCCACCATCGCTGGCACTGGCCGAGGAGCGGGCAGGCAAGGTGCCATCATCGCTGACCATGACAAAGCAGCGGGGAAATGAGGCGCCTCCATCAGCAGTGTCGACTGTGAAGCTGGGAGGCAAGGTGCCACCATCGCTGGCAATAAGGGTGAAGTGAGGGGAAAGGGCGCCGCCATCACTAGCATCCAGGGTGGAGCGGAGGGACAAGGCGCCGCCATCGCTGTCGATGAGGTTGAAGCGGGCAGATGAGGCGCCACCATCACTGGCTGTGGCAGTGGAGCGGGGAGGCAAGGCACCGCCATCACTGTCAATAAGATAAAAGCGGGCAGATGAGGCGCCGCCATCACTGGCATCAATAGTGGAGCAGAGGGACAAGGCGCCGCCACCGCTGTCGATGAGGTTAAAGCGGGCAGATGAGGCGCCGCCATCACTAGCCGTGACTGTCGAGCGGGGAGGCAACGCGCCGCCATCGCTGGCCATCGCTAAGGAGCGGAGAGACAAGGAACTGCCACCACTGTCAATGAGGTTAAAGTGGGCAGACGAGACGCCGCCGTTGCTAGAGGTAACTGTGGAGCGGGGAGGCAAGGCGCCCCCATCGCTGGCATGGGTACTGCAGCGGGGAGATGAGGCACCGCCATAGCTAGCAGCGGGCGTGGAGCGCCTGCTCTCAGGAGGAGACCCGTGGCTGTCAGAATTCAGGGATGTTCCCCCACAGCCTGGGCCAATCGCCGCCTCAGAGTCGTATTTGGTCGCCAGCGAGCCAGCTGAGTAGCGCGGCATTGATGCATTCGTGATGCCACTAACAGCTGTCGTGCGCCGACTGCCCGGCTGCGATGCGCCCTGGCTAGGAGCCTCCTCCTCTGCTGCCTCAGCCCCCGCATCACTGTCGTCTCCAGTGCTGCTATATCCTGCAGAGTGGTCAAAGGAACTGCGGGGAGCAGAGGCAGCGGTAATGCCGCTCGCAGCCGTCATGCGCCGGCTCCCCGCCGGCCGCGATGCTCTTCGGCTAGGAGCCTCGTCCTCCTCCTCCTCTGCTGCCTCAGCCTCCACATCGCTGTCATCCTCAGCACTGCTATACTCCGCAGCATGGTCGAAGGTGCTGCGGGGAACAGAGGCGGTAGTGATTCCACTGCTGGCGCTGCCTGCCGTACTCCGCCTGCTGCCACCTTGAGCAACAAGCAGGGCGTCACTCGCGCTCTCCTGGCCGTCGCCATCCCAGCCCTGGTACAGGAGTTCATCTGGCTCGTACAGCGCCTCCCCACAGGAGTTCTCGTTGTTGAGCGAGGAGAAAGGGATGCTGTTGGCGGTGGAGCGAGGGTTGGACCATCTCACAGGTCTAGCCTGCACCGCCCCCTGCTGTGGGTCAGGGCCACCGGGCAGATACTGGCCATCATGTCCATAGTCAGCTCCAGCCTCGCCGGGGCCACGTGGGACAGAGGCACATGTAATACCGCTGCCAGTGGTGTCAGAAGTCCCACGGCGGGACAGGCCATTGCCCATCAAGGCTGAGTCCTCGGGGCCGTAACCCTGCTGGCTGCCGCAACGAGCGGCATCGCCAGCTCCCGACGGGTGATAGGACATGGGGGCCGCTGCACCGCTCATACCGCTGGCTGAGCTGACGGCTGTTGTCCGCCTGTTGCCGTCCCGCGGCTCAGCGTTGCCATACCCGGCCTGGCAGCCAGGCTGCAGGTCCGACCAGGGAGGAGAGTGGCCACTCCCGCTCGTGACACGTCGGTCAAGCAGTTCATACTGCTCTGCATCATAGCCGTTGCCCGCAGAGAGCAGAAGATTGGCAGGATGCGAAGAGAGCGAGATGCCCGTCATGGTGCTGGAGGTGGTGTTACGCCGGGAGGCTGGAGCAAGGGGTGTGCCGTAACCGCCGTCAGAAATAGGCACGTCGCCAGGCGAGCTGCTGGATCTGGCACTTGCCATTGTGCCACGCCTGGTCTCCGCATCGAACAACATGCTGTAGCCGCCATCAGAAACAGGCGGGTTGTCATCCCCCCAGCTGGACATAGCACTAGCTGCAGTGCTACGCCTGGTAACGGCAGCGATAGAAGTGCCGTACCCGCCATCAGAAATAAGCATGTTGCCAGGCTCGCTACCGGACATAGCGCTGGCCACAGTGCCGCGTCTGGTGCTGGGAGCAGTGGATTGACCATAGCCACCAGCAGAGACAGGCAGGCCACCTGGCTCGTTGCTGGAGATTGCACTAGCAGTTGTGCCGCGTCTGGTGCAAGCAGCGATGGAGGGAACATATCCGCCACCAGAAATAGGCATGTTGCCGGGCTCGCTACCGGACATGTTGCTGGCTGCTGTGCCGCGCCTGGTACCCGCAGCAGTGGAAGGGCCGTACCCGCCATCAGAAATAGGCATGCCACCCGGCTCGCTGCTGGTCATATCACTAGCCGCTGTACCGCGTCTGGTGCCAGTTGCAGTGGATGGGTCATAGCCACCAGCTGAAATGGGCATGTTGCCAGGCTCACTGCATGACACGGCACTGGCCATGGTCCCACGCCTGGTTTCTACTTCTAAGGACATGCTGTAGTCGCCGCCGGAAATGGGCAGGCTACCAGGTTCGCTGCTGGTCATAGCTGCTGTGCCGCGTCGGGTCCCAGCAGCGAAGGGAGTTCCATACCCACCCTCGGAAATACGTAACCTATCCAGCCCGCTACCAGACATAGAACTGGCGGCTGTGCCGCGCCTAGTGCCAGCAGCAAGGGAGGTGTTGTAGCCGCCATCAGAGATAGGCAGATTGCCAGGCTGGCTGCTGGTCATGGCACTAGCCATTGTACCGCGCCTGGTCCCGGCAGCGAGGGAAGTGCCGTACCCGCCATCGGAAATAGGCATGTTGCCAGGCTCGCTGACAGACATAGCGCTGGCCGCAGTACCGCGCCTGGTACCGGCAGCGATGGAAGTGCCATAGCCACCATCAGAAAGAGGCAGGCCATCAGGCCCATGGCTAGTCATCGAGCTTTCAGCTGTGCTACGCCTGGTACCGGCAGGGAGGGACGTGTCATAGCCACCAGCTGAAATATGCATGATGCCAGGCTCGCTGCCAGACAATGCGCTGGCATTTGTGCCGCGCCGGGTCTCCGCAACAAACGAGGAATACCCACCATCCGAGAAGTGCGAGTCATCAGGCTTGCTGCCAGAAATGGCGCTGGCCGCTGTGCCGCGCCTAGTACCAGCAGCGAGGGAGGTGTTGTAGCCGCCATCAGAAATAGGCTGGTCGCCAGGTTCGCTGTATGACACGGCGCTGGCTGCTATGCCGCGCCTGGTACCGGCAGGGAGGGAGGTGTCATAGCCACCAGCAGAAATGGGCATGTTGCCTGGCTGGCTCCCTGACACGGTGCTGGTCATGGTGCCGCGCCTGGTTTCGGCATCAAACGAAGTGCTATAGCCTCCATCAGAAATAGGCAGGCCATCAGGCAAGCAGCTCATCATAGCGCTGGCAGCTGTGCCGCGCCTGGTGCTGGCAGCATGGGGGGAGTCATAGCCACCAGCAGAGATCTGTGGGTTGCCATGCTCGCTGCTGGTCATAGCGCTGGCAGCTGTGCCGCGCCTGGTGCTGGCAGCATGGGGGGAGTCATAGCCACCAGCAGAGATCTGTGGGTTGCCATGCTCGCTGCTGGTCATAGCGCTGGCAGCTGTGCCGCGCCTGGTGCTGGCAGCATGGGGGGAGTCATAGCCACCAGCAGAGATCTGTGGGTTGCCATGCTCGCTGCTGGTCATAGCGCTGGCAGCTGTGCCGCGCCTGGTGCTGGCAGCATGGGGGGAGTCATAGCCACCGGCAGAGATCTGTGGGTTGCCATGCTCGCTGCTGGTCATAGCGCTGGCAGCTGTGCCGCGCCTGATGCTAGCAGGGAGGGAGGTGTCATAGCCACCAGCAGAAATGGGCATGTTGCCTGGCTGGCTACCTGACACAGTGCTGGTCATGGTGCCGCGCCTGGTTTCGGCATCGAACGAAGTGCTATAGCCTCCATCAGAAATAGGCAGGCCATCAGGCAAGCAGCTCGTCATAGCGCTGGCAGCTGTGCCGCGTCTGGTGCTGGCAGTATGGGGGGAGTCATAGCCACCAGCAGTGATCTGTGGGTTGCCATGCTCGCTGCTGGTCATAGTGCTGGCAGCTGTGCCGCGCCTGGTGCTGGCAGCATGGGGGGAGTCATAGCCACCAGCAGAGATCTGTGGGTTGCCATGCTCGCTGCTGGTCATAGCGCTGGCAGCTGTGCCGCGTCTGGTGCTGGCAGCATGGGGGGAGTCATAGCCACCGGCAGAGATCTGTGGGTTGCCATGCTCGCTGCTGGTCATAGCGCTGGCAGCTGTGCCGCGTCTGGTGCTGGCAGCATGGGGGGTGTCATAGCCACCAGCAGAGATCTGTGGGTTGCCATGCTCGCTGCTGGTCATAGCGCTGGCAGCTGTGCCGCGCCTGGTGCTGGCAGCATGGGGGGAGTCATAGCCACCGGCAGAGATCTGTGGGTTGCCATGCTCGCTGCTGGTCATAGCGCTAGCAGCAGTGCCGCGTCTGGTGCTAGCAGGGAGGGAGGTGTCATAGCCACCAGCAGAAATGGGCATGTTGCCTGGCTGGCTGCCTGACACGGTGCTGGTCATGGTGCCGCGCCTGGTTTCGGCATCGAACGAAGTGCTATAGCCTCCATCAGAAATAGGCAAGCCATCAGGCAAGCAGCTCGTCATAGCGCTTGCAGCTGTGCCGCGCCTGGTGCTGGCAGCATGGGGGGAGTCATAGCCACCAGCAGTGATCTGTGGGTTGCCATGCTCGCTGCTGGTCATAGCGCTGGCAGCTGTGCCGCGTCTGGTACTGGCAGCATGGGGGGAGTCATAGCCACCGGCAGAGATCTGTGGGTTGCCATGCTCGCTGCTGGTCATAGCGCTAGCAGCAGTGCCGCGTCTGGTGCTAGCAGGGAGGGAGGTGTCATAGCCACCAGCAGAAATGGGCATGTTGCCTGGCTGGCTGCCTGACACGGTGCTGGTCATGGTGCCGCGCCTGGTTTCGGCATCGAACGAAGTGCTATAGCCTCCATCAGAAATAGGCAGGCCATCAGGCAAGCAGCTCGTCATAGCACTAGCAGCTGTGCCGCGTCTGGTGCTGGCAGAATGGGGGGAGTCATAGCCACCAGCAGAGATCTGTGGGTTGCCATGCTCGCTGCTGGTCATAGCGCTGGCAGCTGTGCCGCGCCTGGTGCTGGCAGCATGGGGGGAGTCATAGCCACCAGCAGAGATCTGTGGGTTGCCATGCTCGCTGCTGGTCATAGCGCTGGCAGCTGTGCCGCGTCTGGTGCTGGCAGCATGGGGGTTTTCATAGCCACCAGCAGAGATCTGTGGGTTGCCATGCTCGCTGCTGGTCATAGCGCTGGCAGCTGTGCCGCGTCTGGTGCTGGCAGCATGGGGGGTGTCATAGCCACCAGCAGAGATCTGTGGGTTGCCATGCTCGCTGCTGGTCATAGCGCTAGCAGCTGTGCCGCGTCTGGTGCTGGCAGCATGGGGGGAGTCATAGCCACCAGCAGAGATCTGTGGGTTGCCATGCTCGCTGCTGGTCATAGCGCTGGCAGCTGTGCCGCGTCTGGTGCTGGCAGCATGGGGGGAGTCATAGCCACCAACAGAGATCTGTGGGTTGCCATGCTCGCTGCTGGTCATAGCGCTGGCAGCTGTGCCGCGCCTGATGCTAGCAGGGAGGGAGGTGTCATAGCCACCAGCAGAAATGGGCATGTTGCCTGGCTGGCTACCTGACACAGTGCTGGTCATAGTGCCGCGCCTGGTTTCGGCATCGAACGAAGTGCTATAGCCTCCATCAGAAATAGGCAGGCCATCAGGCAAGCAGCTCGTCATAGCGCTGGCAGCTGTGCCGCGTCTGGTGCTGGCAGCATGGGGGGAGTCATAGCCACCAGCAGTGATCTGTGGGTTGCCATGCTCGCTGCTGGTCATAGCGCTGGCAGCTGTGCCGCGTCTGGTGCTGGCAGCATGGGGGGAGTCATAGCCACCAGCAGTGATCTGTGGGTTTGCTAGCTCGCTGCTGGTCATAGCGCTGGCAGCTGTGCCGCGTCTGGTGCTGGCAGCATGGGGGGAGTCATAGCCACCAGCAGAGATCTGTGGGTTGCCATGCTCGCTGCTGGTCATAGCGCTGGCAGCTGTGCCGCGCCTGGTGCTGGCAGCATGGGGGGAGTCATAGCCACCGGCAGAGATCTGTGGGTTGCCATGCTCGCTGCTGGTCATAGCGCTGGCAGCTGTGCCGCGTCTGGTGCTGGCAGCATGGGGGGAGTCATAGCCACCAGTAGAGATCTGTGGGTTGCCATGCCCGCTGCTGGTCATAGCGCTGGCAGCTGTGCCGCGCCTGGTGCTGGCAGCATGGGGGGAGTCATAGCCACCAGCAGTGATCTGTGGGTTACAATGCTCGCTGCTGGTCATAGCACTAGCAGCTGTGCCGCGCCTGGTGCTGGCAGCATGGGGGGAGTCATAGCCACCAACAGAGATCTGTGGGTTGCCATGCTCGCTGCTGGTCATAGCGCTAGCAGCTGTGCCGCGCCTGATGCTAGCAGGGAGGGAGGTGTCATAGCCACCAGCAGAAATGGGCATGTTGCCTGGCTGGCTGCCTGACACGGTGCTGGTCATGGTGCCGCGCCTGGTTTCGGCATCGAACGAAGTGCTATAGCCTCCATCAGAAATAGGCAGGCCATCAGGCAAGCAGCTCGTCATAGCACTAGCAGCTGTGCCGCGTCTGGTGCTGGCAGCATGGGGGGAGTCATAGCCACCAGCAGTGATCTGTGGGTTGCCATGCTCGCTGCTGGTCATAGCGCTGGCAGCTGTGCCGCGTCTGGTGCTGGCAGCATGGGGGGAGTCATAGCCACCAGCAGAGATCTGTGGGTTGCCATGCTCGCTGCTGGTCATAGCGCTGGCAGCTGTGCCGCGTCTGGTGCTGGCAGCATGGGGGGAGTCATAGCCACCAGCAGAGATCTGTGGGTTGCCATGCTCGCTGCTGGTCATAGCGCTGGCAGCTGTGCCGCGCCTGATGCTAGCAGGGAGGGAGGTGTCATAGCCACCAGCAGAAATGGGCATGTTGCCTGGCTGGCCGCCTGACACGGTGCTGGTCATGGTGCCGCGCCTGGTTTCGGCATCGAACGAAGTGCTATAGCCTCCATCAGAAATAGGCAGGCCATCAGGCAAGCAGCTCGTCATAGCGCTGGCAGCTGTGCCGCGTCTGGTGCTGGCAGTATGGGGGGAGTCATAGCCACCAGCAGAGATCTGTGGGTTGCCATGCTCGCTGCTGGTCATAGCGCTGGCAGCTGTGCCGCGCCTGGTGCTGGCAGCATGGGGGGAGTCATAGCCACCAACAGAGATCTGTGGGTTGCCATGCTCGCTGCTGGTCATAGCGCTGGCAGCTGTGCCGCGTCTGGTGCTGGCAGCATGGGGGGAGTCATAGCCACCAGCAGAGATCTGTGGGTTGCCATGCTCGCTGCTGGTCATAGCGCTGGCAGCTGTGCCGCGTCTGGTGCTGGCAGCATGGGGGGAGTCATAGCCACCAACAGAGATCTGTGGGTTGCCATGCTCGCTGCTGGTCATAGCGCTAGCAGCTGTGCCGCGCCTGGTGCTGGCAGCATGGGGGGAGTCATAGCCACCAGCAGAGATCTGTGGGTTGCCATGCTCGCTGCTGGTCATAGCACTAGCAGCTGTGCCGCGCCTGGTGCTGGCAGCATGGGGGGAGGCATAGCCACCAGCAGAGATCTGTGGTTGGTCATGCTCGCTGTTGGACATGGCGCTGGCTGCTGAGCTGCGCCTAGACCCGGCCGCAAGGGAGGTGCCGTTGCTGCCAGTAGATAGCTGAGGGTCGCCAAGTCTGCTGGACACTGCACTGGCGGCTGTTGCACGCCTGGATCCTGAAGAGGAGGTGCCCCTGCGGCCGGCGAAGGAGCGCAGGCGGCCGGGCTCGCTGCCTGTGCGACTCATGTTGGGGAGCGGGGCCAGCACGTCCCTGCCCATCCTGGCAAGTATTGCTTCAGATGCAGGGACGCCTGCCTCTGACCAGCCAAGGACATCCTCGCCAACCTCACTTTCAGTCGGGTCGCTGCTGTTGCTGAGCCCATGCAGGGCCAGCCGCTCAGTGGCGTAGCTGTCAGCGCCAAAATGATGAGCCGGGGCACCAGGGGGCGAAACGTCCGGGTCATGCACCTGCAAAAGGGAAGGACAGCATGTCATGACCCTTTCGGCACAAAAGAGAAAGGAGAGGTGCAGCACTGTCGCCGAGGAGTTGTGGCGATCGTGTACTGTGATGTTCCATCAAGTCAAGAATCAACGTGAGGCATTCCTGCCTCGGGTTGGGCCAACCAGCAGATCCCCCTTCTGCCCTGCAAGACAGCAAGATCAGGTCAGCAGTTGTACACCTGACAAGGGCCAGCTGAATCCGCGAACCTGGCAAGTTATCTTCCTGTTGCCAACTGCAGCTTCTCCGCGTATACCCTACCTCCGACCTCTGCCCTTTAGCAGCTGCCCCCTCACTATTCTTTTGCTAGGACTAAATAAGGTGTGAGGCTGGCCGTTCAACCCTTGAAAACCTGAGACGCTCATTATGCAGGATTTGGGACTCACATAGGTCTGCTGCTGCTGTATTGGGAGCAGGGAGAGCAGCATCTGGTGAACCTCTTGGCTGGAGATGGAATCAGCTGTGCTGCGGGGAGACCGACTGCCCATGGAGGGCCAAGGTCCCCGGCCTTGCACATCAGCAGAGGACTGACCTCCCAGCGCCTGTCTATTGCTAGGCTTGTGCACCTGCAGGAGCAATGCGCATGGCGAAATCGTAAGGGCAAGGGTGTGGGAAGGCAGAGGGCATGAAGGCCTCTGCTGGCTAGAGTTTTAGGAGCAGAGATCAAGTCAGAAGGTCATGTAAAGCATTCACAGAGAATTGCTTAGCTTTGATCTCCAAAGGAAAATGCTGTGCTTTGATCTTCAAAACGTCTTGCTGCATTGCTTTAAATTTCAAAGGGAAATCACTGGTAAATGCTTTGCTTTGATCTTTAAAGGATCTTGCTGCTTTGCTTTGATCTGCAAAGGAAAATCAAAGGAAATGACTTACTTTGATCTTCAAATGATCTTCACGCATAGCTCTGATCTTCAAAGGAAAACCAGAATAAATCCCTTGCTTTGATCTACCAAAATCTTGGTGCCTTGCTCTGATCTTTAAAGGAAAATCAAAAGAAAATAAGCTTTTGCACGAGCACAGAAAAATAGATCAACCCTAAACAGCACTTCAGGCTATTCGTTTACCACTGTTTGCATTCGACTTGTCCCACCTGTGGCTGCTGCCTTGGCCCCTCATTGATGTCCAGTCCAACGTGCGACATGGGCTGCTGCTGCTGCTGAGGCATCAGCAGGGAAATCAGCCTCTGGTGCGCATCTTGGCTTGAGATGGAACCAGCCATGCTGCCAAGGGAGAGGTCACCAATGGAGATTCCACGGCTATGATCACCAGCAGAGGGCCGACCACTCGGGCCCAGTCCAACGGCTGGATCGTTTGTCTACGCATAGCAAATGAAGACATTCATCGACCAGTATTCCAAAGAGCAGCCAGGGAAACATTGACGCAAAATGCAAGCTCATCAAGTCCAGCATACAGTACTGTACATGTGCTCTGCCTTCCCTCATTACTAATATTGCTTGCGGCTGAGGGATACATTGCAATACTAATTCTGAATCGCCCACGCAAGTGTTCCAGTGGAAATATATAGTTTTGATCAAAATCCTGCCTTGAGGGCGACATCACAAGAAATAATTTATCTATACCTGAGGGAAGGCCATCAAAATCTACTGTGTGAAAAACAGGCAATTCTTACAAAACCCATATTTTTACATGCACTGTCGGTTACTTTCAAAGGACTATCCCATGCAGTGCACGTGACACATCCAGCAGGCCACCCCACCTGGTGCTGCCCCACGCTGATGCCCTGACCACCCTGCGTCAGGCCCAAGCGGGGCTGCTGCTGCTGCTGCAGCTGGGGCATGAGGAGAGACAGCAGTATCTGGTGCACCTGCTGGCTAGACAGGGAGCCAATGGTGTCCCGCAGAGACAAGCCCCCGGCGGATAGCCCACGGCCAAGGCTCTGCCCGGCAGCGGGCTGATCGGCCTGCACGAAGCACATGGGGCACATCAACATCAGAGAGCAGGCTCAAAACAGAGTTCAGCCAAGATCACGACGAATGCCCAGATTATGAAGCAATCCCTCAACGGGTATGATTGTGCGACTGCATGGACACCAGCGTCCCAGCCATGGCTAGAGCTGGCTTCAGAGACGTATAGCACACAAACATTGGCAAGACTTAGGACTGATGTTATACAATGTTGACACTCGGGCGCCCAGCTCACCTGCAGCTGCATTTCGCTGACACCAGCCTGCACCATTCCCACATGGCTCTGCTGCTGCTGCTGCTCCTGCGGCGCCAGGAGGGCCAGCAGAAGCTGCTGCAGGTCGTTGCTGGCTACAGAATCTGATGTGCTGCGCATAGAATGGCCGCCGAAGGATACCAAACCAGCCTGGCTCTTTCCTGCAGATGACATCTGACCAGCTTGGCTCTGACCATCACCTGACCACTGACCAGCTTGGCTCTGTCCTCCGGCTGACATCTGACCAGCTTGGCTCTGTCCTCCGGCTGACATCTGACCAGCCAGGCTCTGTCCTCCGGCTGACATCTGACCAGCCAGGCTCTGCCCACCAGCTGACATCTGACCAGCCAGGCTCTGCCCACCAGCTGACATATGACTAGCGTGGCTCTGTCCTCCGGCTGACATCTGACTAGCCAGGCTCTGTCCACCAGCTGGCATCTGACTAGCCAGGCTCTGTTTAGCTGATGCTGGCCCTCCGCTCAGCCTCAGGTGGGAAGCAGGCTGCCTAGCACTAGGAGCTGGGCCACCAGCAGGCAGCTTATCGCTGGAGCGCTGACCGCCAACACTGCCCAGAGGTGTCGGCACCTGCAAGCCTTGCCCATGCTTTGGAGCAGCCGACTTAAGATTCAGGACCATGGACTCTAGCCCCATGACAGCGGACTCGAGCCCATCCACGAAAGCATCAAGCTGTCCAAACGGAGCCGCAGCGGTAGAAGCTGCTGGCGTGGCAGGGTCTGCAGCGCTCACACCCTCCTCTGGGCCGGTCAGCGGGATGGACGCCACACGGCGTGGCAGAGACTCGGAAACCACTCTGCGCACCGCAGCCCCGATGTTGTCCACTGAGGCGGCAGCGGCATTGGTCGCGCTCAGCAGGGCCGCTGATGGTGGGGTCGCGACACCAGCAGACAGCATCAGAACGGCATGCCCGATGCCGCGGGCTGGGTCTGCAGATCTCTGCGGAACTGGCAGCTGCTGAGCAACTGCAGGCGAAGCTCCAGACAGAGAGCCAGAGGAATCAGCCTGCACACCAGCATGGTGCTGCACTGTGGCCGGTGGCTGCTGCTGTGCTGCACCCTGTAAGGGGGATGCTGGGAGCAGCTGCCTCTGCTCCTCTGCCTCCTCTGCCTCCACCTGGGCCTGCAGCTCACGCATCTCCTCAAGGACCATGCTTAGCTTGGCAAGCACCTCGAACTCCAGGTGCAAGCCCTCCACCTGCAGCCATAATTGCAATGGTACGGATTAAGAGGGATTCAAATTCGAGGTGACAGTACTGTATCCGGTATACCGGTTTGAAAAACCTGTATAATTAGTCACGAGTGATACCGGTACATGCTGGCTCATGCATATTTGTTGCATTCCAAGATGAAGACTCTTCACATTCTCAACTCAGATGCTGAAATCTGGATAAAATTGCCCTCTGGGCGCAGGAAGGGCAGGGGATCTGAGCTCAAAACAGGTCATATGAGGGCGATGGGTGTAAAAGGGGGGCAAACAGGACAACGAGAGCAGACACGGCAACACATCACATCTGGAGGTACACTCACCACCTGCAGGCTCCCCTCGCTGGCCTCAGCCTCCAGCTGACGCTCAGGGCCCAGGGTAGCTCCACCGGCGGAAGCACGCAGCCTCACGCTCTGCGCCGCCAGCGCAGGCACCAGCCGCTCAAGGGAAGACACGATACTGCCGGGCATGCTCCTTGCCGCTGCGCTGTCAGCAGCGCCCCGATGCAAGCTCCTGCCGTCCTTTGACAACGAACCCAGCAAGGTAGCGGCAGCCTCGGCCGCAGCTGCCGCGGACAGCGGCGGCACACTGCCATCCTCGGCAGCGGGAGCCAGCTGGGCATTGATTAGAACCGATGCCACATCAGCAGCGCCAGCAACAGGGAGCGGTCCGTACCACTCTAGCAGCTTCGTGACAGCTGAAACTGCAGAGTCTGCAGCAGCCTGAGCGTCCGCCATACTCATCTCCCTCGTCTCAACTGAAAAGGCCGATCCTGCCGTGCTCCGTCTGGATGAAGGCCCGCCAGCAGAGGGCTTTCTGCCGCTAGCCGAGCTCAGCCGCACGCTGTCTACCACCTCCTCAATCATGACAGACGGGCGAGCGGGTGGCGCGGCAGCAGCGAGAAGGGAGGAAACCCGGCGGAACGAGTCAGCCTTGGCACTGCTCGTCTCCCTGCAGCCGGCCTGGCCAGCCTGCCACAGCTGCCACGCGCCCGTGGCCGACGCGCTGCGGTCCGGGGTCGAGGACGCATCCAGAGAAGCAATGATGTAGTCACAGGTAGCAGAGAGCGACATGCTGTCAAACGGGACTCCTGCTGGTGGTAGCTGGACAGCCTCGGGGACTGAGGGTACAGCAGCAGCCTGCATACGCCCGGAAGCAGCAGCAGACGCGGAAGAGGTAGAGGAAGCAGTCTCCTCCTCCTCCTCCTCCCCCTCCTCCTCTGCCGCTGCTGATGGCCCATCCTCAGCGGACACATCCTCTGATGCTGCATCATCCTCAGGTGCTGCCGCCAGCCCTTTTCTGACCCCGGCCGACGAGCGCACGCGTACACGCTCGTACCAAGCGCCCGGCTCCGAGGAGGAGGCAGGGCGCTGGCGGTGCATCGTGTGACTGGGGACAGCCTCGGCAGCGTCTGCAGGTCCAGCAGCAATGACGCTTGAAGTGCGGCGAGAAGCTGCTGCAGAGGAGGCAAGGCTGCGGCTGACGCGCTCAGCCAGGCTTGACTGGCTCGGTGAGGAGGCACTTCCTGTGTAAAAGAAACAGAGAAACAAAGTCAGGACTCAGGAGTTAGGTCCGTAGAGATACAACGCAGCAGGTATCAAGACCACAAGCTTACTGGCAATGAAAATCCATGTCTCCCGCAACAGCCCTCAGATTTGAAGCTAAGAACAACAGTCTTTCTGAGACCATGTTCGTGCCTGAGCCATAAAATTGCGACCACTGCAGCATGAGAAAACTCGGATCAGATGGCGTTCAGAGAGGCATCAAATTTCACGCTGGACTCACCAGTTGAGGACAATGGTTTGCGCTGCAAAGAGGCAGAGTCGCTGGGCAGCCGTCCGGTGGGAGCTGGAGGCCTGGAGGCCTGCATACCACCCAGAGACCCAGCGCTTGCATGTGCAGAACCAGTCAGAGAGGTTGCTTCTCCTCGTGCCTTGACTCCAACTGAAAAGTCACGTGCAATTAGGCAAAGATAGCGGTAAGAGGAGCAGCAACAGACACAAAAACAGTGATTCTAGCAGCATTTAATATGTTCAGCCATTGCCTAAGATGACAAGGCATCAGAGGTTGACCGGCAAAGGAATCAAATATGATAGACCTAAGTATAAAACGGCATTTGGTACCATGCTTAGCTGCTCTCCCATGCACTCAAAGTAGGACCTAAACCCTCCTTCCATGAACCCAAAGTAGGACCTAAACCCTGCTTACCCCACACCCCAAGCAGGACCTAAACTCCTGCATACCCCGCACTAAAAGTAGGACCTAAACCCTGCTTACCCCGCACTAAAAGTAGGACCTAAACCCTGCATACCCCGCACCCCAAGCAGGACCTAAACCCTGCTTACCCCGCACTAAAAGTAGGGCCTAAACCCTGCTTACCCCACACCCCAAGCAGGACCTAAACCGTGCATACCCCGCACTAAAAGTATGACCTAAACCCTGCTTACCCCGCACTAAAAGTAAGACCTAAACCCTGCATACCCCACACCCCAAGCAGGACCTGAACCCTGCATACCCCGCACCCCAAGCAGGACCTAAACCCTGCTTACCCCGCACTAAAAGTAGGGCCTAAACCCTGCTTACCCCGCACCCCAAGCAGGACCTAAACCCTGCATACCCCGCACTAAAAGTAGGACCTAAACCCTGCTTACCCCGCACCCCAAGCAGGGCCTAAACTCCTGCATACCCCGCACACAAATCAGGACCCAAACCCTCTTTCCCCTGCACTCAAACCAGGGCATAAACCCAGCTTACCCTGCACTCAAAACAGGATCTGAAATTTTGACCCCCCCCCCTCATTATCATTCACAAGGATCCATGCAGCCCTCACCATCAGCTTCCCTCCCAGAGGATGCAGATGTGCGAGCACTCCTCATCATCGGGGAGGGGAGGGGGGAGGTACTGGAGTCGGCCACCGCAAGACACTGAGACGCGGCATCTCTGAGCTCCGGGTCAGTTTGCATGCCAGAGGTCCAGCAATATGGAACAGGGGCGAGCGCGGGGTAGGCGGCCAGGGCAAAAAGCTGGCCATCGCTAGTGACCTGAGGCATCGACGCCGACAGGGAGGCCGCAGCGGCAGCAGCAGCAGCTGAGGCGCGGGCCGCAGCCGTCATACCAGCCTCTGGCCGCCACGGCGCGCCGGCCGAGCTATTGCTGGCACCATCCATTGTCGTCTGACGGCTGCTGGCGTTGAAGGCGTTGAAGCTGACCGGCACACCACCTGCAACGGGCCAGGGACATTGGTTCAGGGCAGGGAACAGCATCAGTGATACCTTTGGCATGCATCAGGCCACCCTTCCGGGCGCGAGTGAGACAGTGATACCTTTGGCATGCATCAGGCCACCCTTCCGGGCGCGAGTGAGACAGTGATACCTTTGGCATGCATCAGGCCACCCTTCCGGGCGCGAGTGAGACAGTGATACCTTTGGCATGCATCAGGCCACCCTTCCGGGCGCGAGTGAGACAGTGATACCTTTGGCATGCATCAGGCCACCCTTCCGGGCGCGAGTGAGACAGTGATACCTTTGGCATGCATCAGGCCACCCTTCCGGGCGCGAGTGAGACAGTGATACCTTTGGCATGCATCAGGCCACCCTTCCGGGCGCGAGTGAGACAGTGATACCTTTGGCATGCATCAGGCCACCCTTCCGGGCGCGAGTGAGACAGTGATACCTTTGGCATGCATCAGGCCACCCTTCCGGGCGCGAGTGAGACAGTGATACCTTTGGCATGCATCAGGCCACCCTTCCGGGCGCGAGTGAGACAGTGATACCTTTGGCATGCATCAGGCCACCCTCCCCGGGCGGCAGGTGTGCCACCAGCCCACCACAAGGTTGGAAGGCAGTGAAGTATGACCTGCCAACGGCCGGTGACCTAAGCTGTAGCCTGCTAGGCCTGGTGAATCATGCCTCCCCGGCCCAAGGCCAGGATCTTTAGTTGAAGGGTAGCTGAAGTGTGCGAAAATAGCAGGGTCAAACAGAATGGCCTGCATGCGTACAGTTGAGGAAATGTCAACCGTACCTGCATCTAGGGGCATCTGATTCAGACTGGCAAACTAGAAATTGCCAGAGAGAGCTGTTGCAGTCAGTCAGTCAATTAGTCCGTGAGTCAGACTGCCAGAATGCCAGAATGCCAGTCCGTCAGTCAGACAGTCAGTCAGTCAGACAGTCAGACAGTCAGTCAGAAAGTCAGTCAGTCAGTCAGACAGTCAGTCACCTGGATACTGCAGGGCGGGCACCGAGCGCGCCGACACACTAGATCGGGAGCTGCGTCCAGTGTCTGGGTCTCCAGCCACCGGGGACAGCATCGACAAGGGCGTCACAAGATGCGGCGTGCGCACTGCATCCCCCAGGGATGACACGTGCCGCTCATCATGGGCCTGCTGCTGTTGCGCCTGCTGCTGCTGCCACTGCTGCTCCTGCCAGGCATGCTGCAGCAGTTGCCACTGCTGATGTGCACTGACCGCCCCCTCAGCCGAGCCAGGATGGGAGGATTCAGAATCCATGTGGGACCTGGGTGACGTGCCCTCGGCCAAGCTTGCGCCCCCGAAGCTACTGAAGGCACTGACTGGAGCCTGTGAAGCTGAGTCAGGAATAGAGTCGGCCATGTGGACGTGCCGGGGCAGAGGCTCAGCACCCCCACCCCCCCTGCTGTGCCCAGGGGCTTGATCGCTGCGCGGGCCCAAACGCTGAACGTACCCATACTTCTGCTGGAACCGGCTGTCGTAATGCGGTGGCTGGAACCTGCCGTCATAGTGGGCCTGCTCATCGTCCCCTGGCACCAGATCCTCCCTGATAGGGGAGGGAGGCAGTGCCGCTGAGCTCACGCGGCCGGACGAAGCAGCAGACGACGCCCCACCTGCACTGTACCACAGCTCACGATCGGCTGCAGAGGCGGAGGAGACGCGCCTGGAGGCAGCTGCGCCAGCTGAGGAGCGCGTGTGCCTGCCACGGGACGCACCCGCCGCAGAAAGCCTGACATGGCCGGCGACTGTATTCATTGGCGCGCCTCCGCCCGTGGAGGCCGTCTGACGAGCGCTGTACCATCCCGCCTCCTCGGTGCTGTCCGAGTCCTCAGTGCCGCCGTCACTCTCCTCTGAGATGCCATCGCCATGAGCAGCAGCAGGCAGGGGGGTGCGCCGGGCGGCAATGTTGGCCATGATGGACTTCCTGGCTAGCATTGCAGCTGAGCTGGGCGAGGTGGGTCGGCGACCCAGGGACAAAGGCCCTGAGGGCGGTGGCTGCGGCAGCAGGGGTGGTACATGCTGCCGGAGCTGCGAGTCACTGCGAGCACCATAGCCAGCACCTGCGCTGCGCTCACCTGGTCGGGAAAGTGGAACACTGCCGCTGCGGGCATGGCTGCCGCTGCGGGAACTGCTGCTGTTGCGGGCAGTGCTGACGCTGCGGGCACGGCTGCCGCTGCGGGAACTGCTGCCACTGCAGGCACTGCCACCACCGCTGTTAACCTTGGCACCTAATAAACAGAATAGATACCAGGGGGATTTCAGCCAGATATTATGTCGTTAGTTTTTTCTTTGGCCCCCAGATTGAGGGCATTGGGGTTGAGCACAGATCATGGCTAGGAAACTAAATATCAGGTGATCAGGTGTGAGATACAATAATCCAATTGAGACGTGACTGGAGCTCAGATTTTTACATCATGTCTATAATGTGATATCAGATTATCAGGCATGATGCACAGGAATCCTTTTGGAACACACCAGTCTCATCCGAGGGGGGGGGGCAAAGAAAAGGCAGGGACCCCATCCCCAAAACATAAAACGAGCACCCAACGAGCCTACCACCCACCCACCCACCCCACACCCCACCTCCGGAACCCATTGAAATTCAAATATCGCAGTCAAAATTCAAAATTACAGGGCATGTAAGGGGTGTTTTTTTATCAGCTCGTCAAGGCGCTTCTATTGGTATATTTCAATTCGTTAGGTGATGACATGCCAACAGTCAACTAAGAATGACTCAGCTGGTTTTGGGGGGTGTCCAATGGAGCCAGACCCTCAGTGAGGGGGGACAGGTGGTCATGTGGTAATTCAAGCAACATTTTGGGATGTAAATGGACTCATGTTGGCAAGGAGAACACATAGGTGCCGCTGCCAGCCTCAACAGACCTCCAGAAAAAAAGAAACGAAGTTTGGAAGGGGGAAAATATTGGATTTTGGGGGGGACCACCCACCCACCCACCCCCCAACTTTGCCCCTCCATATCTCCCACCACCCTGCACCAAAAAACATTTTTAACACAGGTATGGAACGATCTCGTTAAGCTCTACAAAAAAGGGGGATGGAGTCAAAAAAAATGTTTTTGACCCCGCTCGGTCTCATCCAGTAATATGAATTATAATTAAGTAAGTTTAGAACAAACAAGAAAGAATAAGAAGCAAACGTGGGTCGCAGGAGTCATTTGCTTGAAGCATGTACGGGATGATCACACAAGGAATCAAAAGAAAAAGCCACAGAGCAAACCCTGCTTCCCCGCACCATCGGTAGCATCCATGCGGAAAGATGCATACGTGTGGCCAGCCGCCGGATCAGCCCCAACAGGTGTCTGGAAGCTGTGCTGCAGTTGCCGCCTGACAGTGCCGGGGTGGCCCAGGCTGACCCCGGAGATGGCAGCAGGGCTGGTGGCACGAGCGCTCCTGGCGGCGGTCAGGGGGGAGCCCTCAGAGCTGCTGCTGAAACCCAGGACCAAACCGTTGACTGTCCCAGGGTGACTAACCGCCCGAGGCGCAGCAGCCACCACGCTCCTCCCCTGTAGAGCGCCGCCTGCACTGGCGCTGCCCAGGCGTTGAGGCGCAGCAGCGAGGCTGGAGACAGCTAAGACACCCTGCTGCTTGCTACTGCTGGCTCGGCTGTTGTTCAGGGCCGGGTGCCGGGGGCGGGCTATGGAGGTCCCACCTGATAGCCCCGGAACACCAGTCTGACAGGCTGCCATTTCCTTTTCTGGCAGGGTGACCGGAGCCACCGGCACTGAGCCAGCAGGCCTCTGCTTAGCTGCAGGCCTGCCATCGCTCCCGTCCGAGTCAGAATCCACAACAATGACAGAGCTGGCAGCATGCATGGGCTGCTGCGTTCGTTTCTTAGCTGATGGGTGCCGGGCACGGAGCGTGGTGGATGCGGGAGATGCATGCGTTCCGCCTTTCGGATGTGAAGGTAGCGCTTTTGAGCCACTGACTGGCGTTGGCAGTGGCTGCGGCACCGCCTTCGGCACTCTGGTCACAATGATGGCTCCGTCGCCGAGGTTGATGTGCGGTGCGAGGCCGGATATGTTTGTGTAAGGCCACCATGCTTTGGCTCTGCTGCCCAAGTCCTCTACCATGGGGTCCACCGTCCGCCGCCGGTCTGAAGGCGTGGCAGGTGCGGCGTCCACGTCAGATATAAGGCTGATGCCGCCAGGGGAAGAGTGAAGCCAGCGGCCTGCTGTTGACCTATCAGGGTTTGGATGCAGGAGGCCACCTGCCTCAGCTTGATGAAGATCCTTGTCAAGGGCTCCCTTGACCCGCTGGCAGGGGCAGTCACATGGACAACCACATTCGCAGCTGCCACACTCCCCAGTATGGGAAGCTTCTTTGGTGCCTGTACGGGAACCAGCTGAGCGCCTCTGACTGCTCAGAGAGGGATCTGCTGGGAGGCCTGCATGCATGGAGTGGCCAGAGTGGCTGAGAGCTACGTCAGCCTCGCTGCTGCTGCTGCTGTCGTCATTGATACGGGCTTGGCGGTTTGTTGAAAAGAAATGGCGTCCTCCACTTGAGGCTTGCGAAGGAGGGACTTCCAAGTCGGTTTCACTGTCGTCGTCACCATACGCATGCCTGGATGACAAAATGCGAGAAGTTGACTTCTGTGCAAGTATCTGCGATGACTTGGAGGAAGGGCAGCTCTCGCTCCTGCCGTCGTCACTGGTCCGATGACGATCATAAGTGCCTAATGCTGTATAGCGCATTGACCTTTGGGTCATTTTAGGGCTGTGCAGGGACAATTGAAATGAAGAAATTTAGAATGTACAAGGACCGCCTGTCTTGAATGTATCATCAATCTAGCATTACCTTCACGCTCCTCATCTTAAAATTCAACAGAACGCAGAACTCTCTGTAGACGACTGACATGCCTGGTAACCGAAAAAACAACAGCTCGATGATGGCAAGGATGTAATCAAATACATAACATATAATATCATAGCAACCTCACTGAGGCAGCTTCTGAGCGTGAGAATCGAAACAGGAAGTCAAATGCAAAGTGCGGGGTTCTGGAAGTTGCCGTACACCAGAACGCTCCAATCCTTCAAGGGCCTCTCGCCATTTCTCATTTGTGCGTTTGACAAACCTGCTGAATTTGAGCTCCGTAGTTATCGCATGACCGACATGCAAACTAGAGGTCGGTCCCATTATCTAGTGTTGTCATTTAATATCATGAAAAAGGTGCAAAGCATGCACCGATCAACAAAGATTGCCGGCTGTATCTATTGAACAAAAAAGAAATGCAGGGTTCTTACCGGTCGCCTAAGGGTGCACCTCCGCACTTGGCTGCGCAAGGCCACATGGATTACAGTACGGCCATGCCTGGTTTGTGACTCAAATATACCCCAGGGGTCTACCTTCAGAAATTCCCTGCATAGATTCTTAGACCTGCATGTCATAGCACGGCCTAAATATGTAACGGCGCTCAGACTCCAGGGCTGGCAAGTAATCAGAGGTGCTGCTGCGCAGCACAAAAAACGGCAGAGCAGTCGGGTATGTGATTTTTCAGAGGGCAGGCGCAGGTGCGGATGGGGTCACCTGGACCCCATGCAAACACCCTCGCCACGTTGAAGGATTTCAAAATATGTGTCACAACTCTATCGCTGGCTAAGTGCGTGTTTTTAATGATGCGTTTCGAATTGCGCATAGAGAAGCGAAGCTGCAGCTGTCGACCTGTCGCGTGACGACTGACGACACCTTACGTCATCCGCTGTGAGATCCAGCCTTGGTAGCTGAGTTTCTCATTTTACCCACTCATGGCGGCAGCCATGGCGGCCGACATGCAGCTCACTGTCAGGCAGGGCACCGGAGGGCGCAATTGGTGCAGTAATTTGCTAGGTGCCTTGCTGGAGCTGGACCTGAGATCAGCCGGTCCCAAACTGCGCCAGACAGCAACTGACCTACAGCCGCTGCCTGTCAGAGAGGTGCAAGCGCTAGTTGATGCAGCATACGAGCGGGCGCAGCTGGATGCAGCTGGCAGAGGGGACCCCAGAGGTCCTGCCACTGAACACAGGTTTGCGGCCGCCTACCGCACCTGGTTTCAGTCTACGGTGGGCGCCGTGCTGGCGCAAGCCAGGGGCCGCACCAGCCGAAAGGAGTTTACTTGCGTGCGCACGAACTTTAGGCTGCGGCTCGGCACCCTCAGCACGGCTGACACTAGAGGACGGTATGGTGGTCAGCAGCGTGACATGCGGTGCTGCCTGCGATGTTGGGCTAGGGGCGACGGCGACCATGTGGAGGACGCGCTGCATGTTTGTTTTCAATGCCCCAGCGTGCAGGATCAACTTAGAAAGCGGGGATGGGCAGGTCCTCCCAACGGTGCTAGAGACTTTTTAGAGTTGTACTGGGGCAGGCTTGGGTGGGATGCCCTGGCCTTTGTGGACGACGTGGTAGATATCGTCGAGGCGTAGACATTTTCAGAGGTTGGAACCGAGGGGGGGGGGCAGAAATAGAAGCTGGGGACCCCATGCCCGAATATATATCGAGCGACCAAGCCTACCACCCACCCACCTACTGCCTCCGGAACCCATTGAAATTCAAATATCTCAGTAAAAACTCAAAATTACAGGGCATGTCAGGGGTGCTTTTTGATCAGCTCGTCAAGGCGCTTCTACCAGTATATTTCAATTCGTTAGGTGATGACAATTCATGCCAACAGCTCGGCTAAGAGTAAATTTGTTTACTGGGCTCAGCCAGGCTATTGAGTACGACTAATGCTCGCTAGCGATCACAATTCATGCCAACAGTCAATTTGGGTACTGAGCTCAGCCATGCCATTGACTACCAACTACCGCTCGCTAGCGATCCATGTTTCCAGAAGGCAGATGGCCTGGATGGCGGTGGCAATGCAATGGCATCAGCCTTCATCTTGGCCATGACATCCCTCACTGCCTTCTTCCTCTCCCTCAGCGGGACCTCTTTGCCCACTACTCCCTCTAATTCCTCCACCGTCACCGCGTAGCTTGCCAAATCTGCATCCGCCAGCTGCTGATCGGGATGGGATCCAGACAGATGGGCTGTCTGCATGTCAATAACGTTACACCTCTGGGCCCGCTCAAAGCTCGGCCGCGTGGGCGCCCAACTGTTCAGAAGGGAGAAAAAAGAAGACACTAAAAGGAAGAGGGGGGACAGGAACATAAGGGGAGGCCGGGAAGGCAGAGTAGACCAAATCCAACACCTGAGTTCCACTATAGACTAACCCTCAACAAAGCCTCTAAAAAAAGATAAGTCCAGAAAAGCAAGCGTATCGCACCCCTGCTTGGCCGCGAAGGCGCCCCACTGATCAGAAGGGAGAAGAGAAGAAACTAAAAAGGGGGCAAAGAACAACAACAACAAAAAAAAAAGACCAAAAGAGAAGGCCGGAAAGGCCAACGACACCGGCCTCAGAAACCATGGAGACTAACCCTCAATAATGCCTACAGCACAGTCCACAAAAGCAAGTGCGTCTCACCCATGCTCAGCATGATACAACTGGTGGAAGTTAGTGGCAGCGCCCGGAGGACCTGCCCACCCCCGCTCCCGTAACTGCTCCCTGACACTAGGGCACTGGAAGCACACATGCAGCGCGTCCTCTACCTGCTCGCTATCCCCCCGTGCCCAACACCGCTGGCAGCAGCGCGCCTGTCGCCGCTGACCGTTGCGCCATCCTCTGGTATCAGCAGTGCTGATCGCGCCAAGCCGCAGTCGCAAATTGATGCGCACACAAGCACACTCCTTCTGACTAGTGCGGCTCTTGGCTTGCGCCAGCACGGCACCCGCCGTGGACTAGAACCAGGCGCGGTAGGTCGCCGCAGATCTGTGCTCGGTGATAGGGTCCCTGGGGTCCCCACCGCCGCTTGCGTCCAGCCGTGCTTGCTCGTAGGCTGCGTCAACGAGTGCCAACACCTCTGTGACGGGTAGGCGCTGTAGGACAGCTGCTGCCACGCGCAAGGTGGGGGTGGCTGCCCCCCGCTCCAGCTCCTCTGATGCACCCAGCAGATCAGAGCACCAGGTGCGGCCGCCAGTGCCCTGGCTGATTGCAAGCTGCATATCTGCTGCCATGGATTGAGCCATGAGAGGGCTGTCTTGCTGTGCCTCCGGTGCCACCGCTGCATTGAAGCGGAGGATATGGGCCCACCAGTCTCGCTGTAGTGGCTGGAGCTGCAGCTCTCTCATGACTCCCCAACTGGCGGCTGATGCAGGTAGCCCCGCAGCCTGGCGTAGGTGCTGAAGCAAGCTGGACTGCATTTTGCTGTCTGCATGTGATCAAGGTAGTGATAGCTCCAGACCCATGGGCGGGGGGCGGGCGGACCCCTGCTCCTGCAGACATGTCATGGCACTGGCCTGTTGGTGCAAGGATTGCTGGCTGACACCTTGTGCGCTGAACCGTATGACATCTTGTGGTGCAGAGGGCATGTGGAGCTGACTTTCAGGACACCGCTGCTAGCGCCCTTTCCCAGCTCTGACCTGCACATGCCAGAGTCCCGGTCTCCACACACGATACCAAAGAAGCCTCATGCTTCATCAGCATGAGGCTCCAAGCTTCAGGCTGCGCCACATTGGCCCAACAGGATATGGCTTGCAGGGTGCAAGCGCAAAGCAGTTATCTTGAACGTCTTCCCACACCCAGCCACCCTACAGTCCACAAGCACATCCCTGGCTGCTGATGGCCCAGGCTGATCCTGGCGCTGCTCTAGTTGCTGAGGCACGCTGTTGCAAAGAGGCCAGGATTTGGCATCATTGCCTCTGTAAGGGAACTCAGCGGACATATTGACGCTGTGAGGGGCAGCTGGAGGAAGCTGGCCTGGCACCCCCCCTGCCTGGGCGAGCAGAGCTGCCAAGATGCTGTCCAGAGTAGATGCCTAGCACTTGCCACGACATGCGGTGTCTCTGGAGACAGAGAGGCTAACATGTCGAGGGGGAAAGCGTTCTTTGTTGCTTCGAATCTTTAAGTATCGCGGAAGCTGTCATGCACTCCCTCCCATTCTGGTGGCGTCTGACGTTTGCAGGGTCGGCGAATTTGAGGACCTTGCCACAACGACCACAAGTGATATGTTCATTCATGATCCACCAGACCAACACTACCATGTGCTGCGTGTAACACAGCTCTTCTAAGTCTGGCTCAGCTGGTTTCGGTGTGTGTCCAAAGGAGCCAAACCCTCAGTGTGGGGGGCAGGGGGTCATGTGGTAATTCAAGCAACATTTTAGGATGCAAATGGGCTCATGTTGGCAAGAAGAACACAGAGGTGCCGCTGCCAGCCTCAACAGACCTCCAGAAAAAAAATACGAGGTTTTCCAAATATTGGATTTTTGGGGAGACCACTCAGCCCCCCCCAACTTTGCCCCCCATATCTCCCATCCCCCTGGGCCAGAAAATAATTTAAAAATAGATATGGAACGCTCTCGTTAAGCTCTACAAAAAAGGGGCATGGGGTCGATTTTTTGGTTTTGCCCCCCCCCCCTCGGTTGGAACTTCCTTGTATTTTGTGTTTTCCAGCCTTTGGTTTTGTCCCTTCACTTTATTTCCCACCCTTTCTTTGGTCCTGCCCCCTCTTTGTTTGTTTCGGTCTCTTCTTTAAACGCTTTAGTCAGGCGCCCACGCGGTTCAGCCTTATTTGAGCAGGGCCCAGAGGTGTACCGTCATTGGCACACAGGAGGTGCATTTAGTGCTCATTGCGATGCCATGAGGGCATTGCTTCAAGTGCATGTACCTGGGAATATTTTCAACAATACCGACACAGCAGGGGTAAGAGTGGCAGCTAAGTAATCATGTCCACGACCGCATGTCACAGAACACAAACATGGTACCATATTGTACATGTTCTATGGCTGGGGCTAATCTTCTGCACTATAGGGTTGATTCCCACGCTACTGCTCAGTGGTTGTGTGTTGGTTGCTTGCCCAGGGGGGTCACTGGTTTTCGCTCGCTGTCCTAGCGTATTTAGTGCCTGTCCCGGTTTACGGGCACAAGTCCCATGCATCAAATGTGATGCCCCGTTGGACTGTATAAACTTCACAAAAAAAATTCACATGGGGGATACTTTACCATGTCCGTGCAAGGACTCAGCCCATGTTTAGAACGGTGCATACCCGCTGGGACCTGTTAAACGCTCGGCCGCGTGGGGCTGGTAGGGAATGACTAGGTTCAATCCCAGCTACCATGCACAGCCTGGGCCATGGTGCAGCCATGCCATCCTCCCACGTGAGGGAGCAGGCACATGGAACCCGGCTTTCTAAGCGGGGGGGAGAGAAGATCGGGTTCCATCTCTCAACCTCTGGCTCGGCCCATGTGTACACTTCTGTGTATTGTCCGTCTTGATTCTTGATGCAGTTTCTCCTGTACCCTATACATTCAAGGTAAGCCTCACCTAGCCTTGTTGAAGGGAGGCCTCATGCAAGTTATGATGATAAGAAACTGGTCGAACCCTTGCTGTAGTTGCTAGTACACTGAACCTCCTTTCAGCTGCGTCCCAGCATGCGATCTGAAGACAAAACTGGAACAGACCTCTGCCAAGCACCCATATTCAAACTCAGTGCCAATTTGCAGCTGCTGACAACCGTCAGTCAGATTTATGTATCACATAACATTTCTGGGCCCTGCTCAAAAGATGATACCGCACAGCGCATGGGCACCCACGTGTCGATAGAAGGGAGAAATGGAAATGAAGGGGACAGGTGTGGGATGGAAAGGAAGAGCGAACACAGATTCCTATAGCCGTCCCCTCAGATCTCAACATCATTCATTGAGATTTTCTTCACATAATAAGAAGGCGACCTGACTCAAGCGAATCACAGCCTCCCGCCAATTGACAACAAGTTAATGGAAATAAATCAGGATGCCTTTGGGCTGTGCGAACCCTGGGTGGCACAAGGCACGAGGCTGGGTGGCACAAGGCACGAGGCATCATGTTAAAAGACAATCTAATAGTTTGCGCATGCACATCAGCAGATTCAAACATTTGCTGACATGCACAAGCGAAACCTGATGAGATGCTCACCGTAAAACTAAACACATAAATGTGAAACTAGGGGGGGGGGTGAACTTCAGTGTGAAATGTGAAGTACGAAGTGTGGAGTATACCATGTTATGGCAATACAAGATCACTGAACAGACATAATGAATCACAACACGCACACAACTGACAAGCATCTTGCGCAAGCATCACATACTCAAACAGAACCTACATAACTTGACCGATGCCAATTCCGATGCCTAAAGCTGGATAGATTCTGAAAGCCTGGATCGTCGCGAGGGGGGAGCTCTTAGATGACTTAATAGCGAATCAATCTCCGCCATCCCGCCCACCCCTCCCTGAGACCCAGGCATGCCCGCCAGCAGCCCCCCTTCATCTCCTGTAACAAGGGCTGCGCACTCGTCCCCAGTGCCCTCATCCTCTGTTTTTGACAGAGAGCCCGACGGAGAATTCTCAAGCTCAGCCGACGTGACCAGGGAGCGTCCCTCCTCCTCAGAAAGGGCTGTCAGCTGGGATCGGCGGGGAGCAGCAGCAGATCCCGGATCCACCTGTCTGCTGATCCTGGCCGAGTTCAACACCCCCACCTCAATATCGCGCGCAGTCAGCATGTCTGACGCGGCGGCAGCCACAGCTGCTGCCTGCGCTTGATCAGCAGCGCCCCCTCCCCTCCGGGGCGTTAGCAGCCCCCCAGTTCCCACCCTGGAAACCTGCGATGTATCCGCTTTGTGCGACACCCGCCGCTGGGCAGCAGGGCTCCCTGATATGCCCACAGTGGAGAGATCCAGTTGAGGCACCAACTTCGCTGGGGGCGCATCGGTAGGCATTGGCGGCAGCGCCATGCGTGACTCGCGGCGGCTCCAGCGCCTCTCCTCAGGCTGAGAATTGGGCTCTGGCGCGCCTGGCTGGAGCTGGAGCTGCAGCTCAGCCTCATTCCATGCGAGGCCAGCGGGCTCGTCAGCATCAGCCTGCCTGAAGCACAACAGGGCCATACCCGCACAGGGTCAGTGCAGGCGCACACAGGAATCAAGTCTGGATCCATGAATTCATTCAAGCGTCAAGGAGATATAACAATCCGAAATAATACACAAGTAATCTGACAACAAGGGGGGGGAGGGCGGAGAAAAGCAGTCGGTCTTTAGGTGGTGCCACTCCAGCTCCACTCAGATGCATATTTGTTTGCACCTGCCCACTTTGGACAGGCCATTGGACAGATATGGACCAAACCTTGACCAGCCGTAGGCCCAAAGCAGCCGGGCTTGCTGCAGCAGGATCCCCCCTGGTCCTTGACCATGAAGTAGCTGAATTATGTTACAAGTGCTACAAAATAAGTATAGCTCTGCCTCCCCTCACGACTCACCCATACAGCATGACCCAGGAGGCCCTGCGCCACCGGGACGCCGCTTGCACTCTCTGCTCGTTCGAGTCCAGCTTTGGCCTAGACCTCGCCGAGCCCGACTGCCAGTCCACTTCCTGATCCTGCCCCGGAGGCAAGAGCTCTTCGCCAGCCTTCATCTCTGCTGGCTCCACTTCCTCGGACGCCACCAAGGGCTCCGTCTGCTGCCAGAGGAGGAGCGGGGAGCCGGGTCTGCTCTTAGCGCTGTCCCCAGTGTTGGCGGAGTCCTCCAGGTCCCCCACATCAGTCAGCAGCACTGCGGCGTCACGGCCCTCGATGCCATTTGTTTGCGCCAGGAACTGGGACCACTGGGGACTCTTGCAGGAGTCGGTTTCCGTGCCCAGCACCTTGGACAGGTACTGGATCGCCTTGTTGGCACCGGCGCTCTCCGCGTCTTGCAGCGCCGTAGTGCCCTTAGGCGACCTAGGAGTGGCATGGGATGGGTGGGAGGATGCATGTAGCCACAAAGAAAGTGGGGAAGGATAGGCGGGGAAGGATGGGAGAGAAGGTGCAAGGAGACATAAAGCAGCTGGGGCGTTCATGCTCTCTTCGCTGGATTTTTACCCTAAATAAGTAGGGGCAGCCACACCCTCCTTACTTAGCTGCAGTTATACCCCAGTCCTGCCTGAATCCCGTAGCGGCGCCAGCCGCCAGGCTGCAATAGCTTGGGAGGAGGGCTTTGAACCTACACCTGAGGCTGATTGTGGCCTGGGTGAACTCCCTTGACCCAGTGCCGATTTGAATCCCCCAAGCGGTGCATGGAAGCAGCAGTGCACACCCTGAACCCAGTGTGTGCACCTGTAGTCCGGCTTCACATGCCCCAGCTCAATCAGCACCCGCAGGGACTTGACGCAGTCTGAGGTTGCCGCACAGTGGAGCGGTGAGGAGGCGCCCATCAGCGGGGCCATGGGGTCCGCACCCGCTTTCAGGAGGCAGCGCAAAAGCTTGCTGTTGGACGTCTGAGGGTGGGCAGGATATGGGGACAACGTGTGGGCATGATTAGGAGAGGCAGGGATATGCTGTTGGACAACCGAGGATTTCGGTCAAGAGAAGGAAAGGCAAGGTGAGTGCATGACTTCAAGGACGTGTGGGTGATGCCAACTTTTAGGGGGATACACAGGATGTAAGTACGGGCAATGACAACTCGATAGGCACCTTAAGTTTCTGTGTAATTGGCAGAAATATGCTGATGTACTGACATGGGAGGGGGGGGCTTGAGTAGGACGGGCAGCCATCAAGGATGTGTCAGTGATGCCACTACTCAGGGACAGAGTGACAGGCACAGGGTGCGATGACGAGCAAGCAAGGCAAACGCAGGTGACATTCGATAGGTCCGGAAGACCGGAACCTATCTGTTGAGATAGTAAATGTGGGAATTATATTTTTACAAATTTACGTATCTGAGCAGGCTCACCATGGCAGCCGTACACATGTAGTACGCAACAAGCTGTGGGTCCATCCCCAGTGACACCCCTCGCTTCACCAGAGTCTGCAGCAGCAGGGCAGCGGAGGGGTGGTGAGGGACAACAGGGCAGCGGAGCGGTGGTGAGAGGCAGCAGAGCGGGCAAGGAAGACAGCTGGGAGGGCGATACAAAGTGAACTTCAGAATGCTTGTCCCCTGTTTGAAGCACAACTGATCATAACAGACTGCTGAAGATGGGCAACAGAGCATCAAGATTGCGTGCCACCCACTGACACAGGTGACCCTGGGCCTGTGACACGTGACCCTTGACCTGCGCCCTGGACAGGCAGCACCGCACCTGAATCAGGTCTTCGCGGCCGGATTTGGCGGCATGGAAGAGCAGAGTGCAGCCCTGGTCGTCGCGGATGCTGGTCCTAGCTGGCGTTTCAAAAAGCCGCATCACAACCTCCTGCAGGGCAGCAACAGCAGCAGCAGCTTAGCAGAAGGTAATCAGGTAAGCAGCAGCAGGGCCGGGCACGCACTGGTCAGGGCCGGGCCCTTTCCCTGGATTCCAGGCACAAGGTGCGCCCACTGGGTCCATTGGGACAAAAGTATGAACAGCCTGAGGCCAGTAACCCTAGCAGCAGGAACAGCAGGGCCATGAATGGGATAGGGTTTAGACTGAAACCAGCAACAGAATCACAGCACCCCCTGAGAAAAAAGCCGAGGTCAGAGAAGCACGCTCTATGTTCAGTGTTAAGCGCTGACACTGTAAATGAGACTCGAGTTAACGTAAGACGGTGTCTTACACGGGAATGTAGCAGCATGTTGTGACTGAAGAACCGTACAATATTTATATTTATAGCACAATCAAAAGGCCATCGTCACAACCGTACATCGCCAAACACTGTCTTTAGTATGCTGTCCAAGGAAGCTTGATCTGCTATTCACACGTGGACCCCATCCTGCCATCCATCCCTGCTATCATCTGCCAGCCCCTGACCCCACCTCGTGCCCTTCATAGGCAGCTAGCATGAACGCAGTCCGGCCGCCATTGGCCTTGCACGTCATGTCTGGATCCGCTTGCTCCGTCAGCATCTGCGGGGATTCAAACACGGATTCAAACATCCATTGATATCTTCCGGCTGTTGTTGATCTTGCACTTCATGTCTTGATCTGCTTGCTCTGTCAGCATCTGCGGGGAATCAAACAGGAAGACATCCGTGATGTAATGGCCAGAAGCAGACAGTTGCCGCGGATGTGGTGGGCAAGCCACTTTGGGCCAGAGTACCCACTAGACACATTAGAAGTACTAGAGCCTTCAGACACAGTGCAGCATCCCGACAGCTTCACGCCTACAGCGACCACCCCTTCCCAGCAGACACATGACTCTTGCCTACGCTTCCCGTATTAACAGCTTCCCGGCAGCTTCGCAAAGGCACCACCAAAGCTCCCCCCCCCCACGGAGCAGGCAAGGCACGCACCCTGCAGAGGAACAACAAGTTGCCGGCAAGGTCACGCTTGCACGACCCAAGTAGAAAAGCGTGACCTGGCCCGTGGACCCCACGGGCAAGTTCACACTTGCACGCCCCCCCAAGTAGAAAAGTGCCATCCACCCGTGCCCCTTTCTCCCAGCAGGCAGTCTGCACACCTTGTTGATGAGTGACAGGTTGCCCCCGCTTGCCGCTCCCAGCCACTTGGCCACCCGGGAGTGCTCCACACTTGATGCCCGCAGCTCCACTGAGGCCTCCATGATGGGGGCCAGGTAGTCAATCATAGGCTGGCACTTGGAGCTGGGCAACGCAACAAACAGGGTGTACAAAGACAAGGTGGTGTTTTGAGGGGGTCGGAACGTAGCAGGAGGTTAGAAATGGAAGTTGGCAACCCTGAACCTAAATAAACTTGTGAGAAGGAGGGCTTAGGACTGAACGGCCTCGAAGGTCTTCCTGACTTTTCAAACAGCCAGCCAGTCGAATCCTCCCCACCATCAGGTGTGTTCAGACTTCAAACCTTCAGCAGCCCATGGTCTGCAGCCAGCCCACTCACCCCAAAGCCTCATCCAAGGGTGTCCTCCCGAGGCGATCCTTCATGTCCACCGCGGCACCGCCCTCCTCGATCAGCAGCCGCGCCTGCAGCAGATAAGCGAGGGGGGGGGGGGGACAACAAAGTTTAGCACCATCGAAAGGTATGGAATTGTGCGCTTCAAAACCCCACTCACCAGCCTGAGGTCTCCCTCTGCTGCCGCAATGTGCAGCGGCACCCGGGCGTCATAGTCGGTGGTGTCTGGATCTGCCCCGGCTCTGAGCAGCCGCCGCATGTACACGATGTCCCCGCTGTACACCGCATTGGCCATCTCCGTGCAAACCACCAAAGAATCCCCTCGCAACCTGAGGGAAGCATCCAAGAGGGGGGGAGGACACGAGGGGGGGGAAGTAAAGGGTTCGGTGGCTCCATGATGAGGGCACCAGGGCGGGGGGCACCTGGAGGGACAGTCCCTCCATGATGTGCTGAATGACGTATCGTGTCCTACCCTGGAGCAAAGCCGGGAGGGTCAGCCCCCCATTCTGGATCAAGCGGGGATATCCTGGCGCCTGACACGCCGCATGAAGACATGATGCAGTGAGGCAGCAATGAGATAGGGTCCATGTTTGGATCTTCTTGCCTGCCTTGGTGCGCTGTCCTAGGTGTGGTACCCAACACCCAGTGTATGCCGTATTCCATGGAATATGGGCGAGAGGCGTCCAGGCTCAAGGGCAGGACAACCTCCGGTTCCTCAAGGTTTTCAGCCTTTTCGGGGTTTAGGGCAGGTGAAACCCTTTCCCCTCGGCACTCAGTTCAGGCTATAGAGAGGTTCATGGTCAAGGTTAGGTCCAACGCTGAACCCTGAACACTAGACTGAAGGCGGTCAGGGCAGGCCCAAGGGCGTCTCCTGGGACCGTTGGCGGTGCCCCTACTCACGTTGCGTTGAATTGTTTCAGCAGGAGGATGACGTTGTCGTGGCCTGCCTGCACGGCGTACATCAGCGGCATGTGCTTGAAGCGGTCGCGGGCCATGGGGTTGGCACCACTCTCCAGCAGCAGCTCACACATAGCCTGTGGTGCGGGAGCAGGGGACACAGGGCCAGCGCTTTCCTGTCTGCAATGTGACAGGACGTGGCTCATGGTGCACCCCGGCCTCAGTGTCTCTTATTTCGAAACACATCTACATGAGGCTCCATTTCTGGCCAGCCATGCTACTGGCCCCCAGCTGTAGGCTTGTCCAGGTTTGGTCGCAATCAGGCTCCGCGGCCTGCCAAAGGAGGACTCGTAGCCGGAACAAGAAACGCTGCCCGACCTAATGCTGCTGCCCCTGCTGCTCGAAGGTTTGATGGCTCCCTAGCAAGGCTTGGACACCAGGGTTTTGACCGTAAGAAAATGGTCGCACAAATGAACCCTTGCCGTCCAGGTGCATGAAATGATAAATTGCCTCAGGGCCTCACCAGGTCCCCAGAGAAGTCGCATTGTTACAGAGAGGGGGGAGAACAAGCCATGGCCGTGCTGGGCTAGCAAATGAACAAACTCGTTCATGCCTCACCAGGTGTCCCTCAGAGGCTGCTATCATGAGCGCAGTGCGCTGGTCATGGTTGGCTGCGACGTCTGGGTCCAGGCCCTGGCTCAGCATCATCTTGACGTCCGCGACGTTATTCTTGGCCACGTTGTTAAGCAGCTTCGAGACGCGCGACAGGTCCAGTTGCTCATAATGCTGCCTCACTGCCAGGCTGACGCTGGTCAGCATCTCCACCTTCATCACCTGGGATGAGGAACAGGGTCGAGAGGCAGGTCAAGAGGCAGCAATGGCAGAGCAGAGGTCCGTAGCAAGGGGGTGCACGAGGAAATAAAACATCAGCTGCTGGGGGGCATATATGGAGTGCACCATCGGTGGCAAGGGGGCACAAGAGGGGATAATCTGTTTCATGCTGATAAGTAAGCGGGAAGATGAAACACCAGGTAGTGCATGGGCCCTAACAGTCTTCATTTTGGGGGCTACGAGTCCAGCGAAACGAGTTCAGCTCACGAGTTCCAGCTATAAATACCCTGTAGCCACCCAGGCTCGATTGAGGCTAAACCTTGACCGACCTACAGGCCCAAGCAGCATGGCTGGCCGCGCATGGGGTCTCCGGACAGAGGCCAGGAGGTAGCGGTAGTGAAGCTAAACTGTAGCAGAGCCATGAAAACAGAAACACATGGCACGACACTGCATGCATAACCTGAGCTACCCGTTCCTTACTCATCGGCATGTGCACAGTCTAGGTCAGTCATCCCTTCCTCATCGGTCCACACATGGGTTCCTTGTCCCTTGCTCCTCCCAGCCCTCACCTGCTGTGGAGGTAGCTCCTGGACCATGGTGACGAAGATCTTGCCCTTCATGGTGGTAGCCGCCTTGGTCCCCTTGGCGGCTATACTCTGGACCAGCGCCTCACGCTGATCCGGGTTCAGGACCTCCAGCTCGTCCTCCAGGATCTGTTAGCGGAGGGAAGCAGGATATGTCATACACGGGCCTCAGATTGTCAGGTGTCAAGCCACGAGCACACACAGCACAACTGGCTCAAGTCGGCTCCTCCCCACAGTCCCAGTCAGGGTGCCCCTTGCAGTCACAAAACTTGATCAAGAGCTCAGGAAATGCCATGCAAGTATTAAAGTATTAAAGTATACGCGCCTGCTGCTGCTGCAACTGTGTGCCCTTCAGTGGACTCTCCCTCACCTCCACCATGCTGGTCAGAAGCCACACTGAGGAGTGACCTCCTCAGTGTGGAGGAGGTCACTCAGTGTGGAGGAGGTCACTCAGTGTGGAGCAGGTCACTCAATGTGGAGGAGGTCACTCAGTGTGGAGGAGGTCACTCAGTGTGGAGGATGTCACTCAAGTGTGGAGGAGGTCACTCAGTGTGGAGAAGGTCACTCAGTTTGGAGGAGGTCACTCAGTGTGGAGGAGGTCACTCAGTGTGGAGGAGGTCACTCAGTGTGGAGGAGGTCACTGAGTGGATCATGAGTCATGGTGTACCTGGGCGTCATTCAGAGGAGTGGCGGACTGTCCCTCACCTCCTCCGTGTTGGTCAGGAGTGCGTCCAGGACTGCGCGTATGGCGCTGGGGAACACCGCGCTCAGGCTCTCGAAGGCCGCCTTGGGGATCACCATGATGCGCGAAATGGTGGCGGTGGTGGCGCCCTCAGGGCTGGGCATCTCCGTGAAGAAGGAGACCTGACAGCGGGCAGGGTTAAGGGTGGACGGACGGGCGTCATCGGGGAAGCAAGCACATAAAATGTTGGTTGGAGGCTGGACGGCATGCGCGGGCTTAGCAGGCCTGAGCAGGAAAGCAAGCACACACACAAAGATTTAAAGCAAGCCCGCATAAAGCTTTGACGGGCCTGGTCAAGTAGGCAAGCACACACAAAATACGGCACAGGCTGGTGGGCAGCAATGGTCTTTATCCCTCCCACACACACATGCGCAGGTCAGCAGCATGGATGGCCACAGAGTCCCAGAGGACATGCGCCTTGTCTGCTTGCATCAATGTCATGTAGCAGGGCTTTCAGCAGGCAGAGGGCTTCGTGGCCCCCCGACCCATGAGCGCATCAACCACAAAACCTAGGGTCAATGACTTCTACCAGTTGCCCGAAAAACCCCGCAGCTCCCATCGCCCACCTCGCCGAAGACTTCAGACGGGTAGCGCGACTCGACAACGTTGGTGGGGCCGTTATAGCGAGGTGGCATCGCCTGCACCTCCAGCCCACCGCTCTTCTTCTTCCTGAACATCAAAGCGGTGGACACCTGCGTCGCGATGCCCTTGAACGTCTTCTTGGCATGGAAGGACTGGTCTGGGTCGCTCAAGGAG
The DNA here is from genome assembly GCA_037349105.1 of Limnomonas spitsbergensis. Classification (NCBI taxonomy): domain Eukaryota; kingdom Viridiplantae; phylum Chlorophyta; class Chlorophyceae; order Chlamydomonadales; genus Limnomonas; species Limnomonas spitsbergensis. The sequence continues at coordinate 1,293,928 of JAYJMM010000029.1, forward strand.
GGGCCACCTTGCTGCACCCTGACTTTGACCTCACCCTGAACGGCACGGCGCGGTGAGGGTCACAATCACAACGGGAGGGCTTCAGATCAATCAAGGGGGAAGCAGCAACCGCACACAGAGGCCGCAGCTGCATAGAGCACACAGCACATAACATCATATGACACCCGTCACAGAGTCAACAGAGCAGTGAATTCACAAAAACTCACTCACGAGGGCCCCCCTAGCCTGACCCCATTGGCTCACACACAAGGGGCCGCCCTAGCCTGACCCCATTGGCTCACATACAAAGGGCCGCCCTAGCCTGACCCCATTGGCTCACACACAAAGGGCCCCCCTAGCCTGACCCCATTGGCTCACACACAAGGGGCCCCCCTAGCCTGACCCCATTGGCTCACATACAAAGGGCCCCCCTAGCCTGACCCCATTGGCTCACACACAAGGGGCCCCCCTAGCCTGATCCCATTGGCTCACACACAAAGGGCCCCCCTAGCCTGACCCCATTGGCTCACACACAAGGGGCCCCCCTAGCCTGACCCTATTGGCTCACATACAAAGGGCCGCCCTAGCCTGACCCCATTGGCTCACACACAAAGGGCCCCCCTAGCCTGACCCCATTGGCTCACACACAAGGGGCCCCCCTAGCCTGACCCCATTGGCTCACATACAAAGGGCCCCCCTAGCCTGACCCCATTGGCTCACACACAAGGGGCCCCCCTAGCCTGATCCCATTGGCTCACACACAAAGGGCCGCCCTAGCCTGACCCCATTGGCTCACACACAAAGGGCCCCCCTAGCCTGACCCCATTGGCTCACACACAAGGGGCCCCCCTAGCCTGACCCCATTGGCTCACACACAAAGGGCCCCCCTAGTCTGACCCCATTGGCTCACATACAAAGGGCCTCCCTAGCCTGATCCCATCGGCTCACACACAAAGGGCCCCCCTAGCCTGATCCCATTGGCTCACATACAAAGGGCCCCCCTAGCCTGACCCCATTGGCTCACACACAAGGGGCCCCCCTAGCCTGACCCCATTGGCTCACACACAAAGGGCCCCCCTGGCCTGATCTCATTGGCTCACACACAAAGGGCCCCCCTAGCCTGATCCCATTGGCTCACACACAAAGGGCCGCCCTAGCCTGACCCCATTAGCTCACACACAAGGGGCCCCCCTAGCCTGATCCCATTGGCTCACACACAAAGGGCCCCCCTAGCCTGACCCCATTGGCTCACACACAAGGGGCTCCCCTAGCCTGACCCCATTGGCTCACACACAAAGGGCCCCCCTAGCCTGATCCCAATGGCTCACACGCAAAGGGCCCCCCTAGCCTGACCCCATTGGCTCACACACAAAGGGCCCCCCTAGCCTGATCCCATTGGCTCACACACAAAGGGCCCCCCTTGCCTGACCCCATTGGCTCACACACAAGGGGCCCCCCTAGCCTGACCTTATTGGCTCACACACAAAGGGCTCCCCCTAGCCTGACCCCATTGGCTCACACACAAAGGGCCCCCCTAGCCTGATCCCAATGGCTCACACGCAAAGGGCCCCCCTAGCCTGACCCTATTGGCTCAGCCAGTCTACCTCCATGACAATGCAGAGCTCCTGGACAATGTCCCCCTGCTGCTGCAGCTCCACCTGCATCATGAGCAACAGGGCACGGCAGGCCAACTAGTGTGTGAATTGTAGCTTCATCATCCTGTGACATCAACAGTGTGAAGAACAGGATCCCTCCAGGATAAATATCCACACACACACGCATCGGTCAGTCTTCGGAGAGCAGAACATAATGCAGGCACAGTCTTCGAAGAGCAGAACAAAGTGCAGGCACAGTCTTCGAAGAGCAGAACAAAGTGCAGGCACAGTCTTCGAAGAGCTGAACAAAGTGCAGGCACAGTCTTCGAAGAACTGAACAAAGTGCAGGCACAGTCTTCGAAGAGCAGAACAAAATGCAGGCACGTCTTCGAAGAGCAGAACAAAATGCAGGCGCTCAGAAATGACCAGATTATGCACTTCATCATTCTCCATCCAGTCCTGTAACTAGGCTAGGCAGATTCCCCCAAATGCAGAAATCTTCAGTCGCCCAGCTGATGGCCTCTTAAGCGACCACTAGCCCTTGTGGCCACCTCAGAGCGACCACCCGCCTCAAAATAAAAGCAGCCCATACCTGCAGCATGAACGGCTCCATCCCAAGTCTATCAGGTCTTAAGCCAGCCCCTAAATGCCCCGTACACAGGCTAGGCAGACCCCCCCAATTTATTTCCAGTCGCCCTCTGCGTGAACCCTCTTCAATGAAGCAGCCCCTGCCCGTACCAGCGGCATGAACAGCTCCACCCTGGAGGCCCCCAGCAGAGCGTCCATGAACCTCGCCTTGCTGTTAGAGAACAGGTAACAGGCCTTTAGGTTCTCCAGGTACAGCTCCCTGGACAAAGAGAAGGAGGAGGCAATGTTTCTTTTTTCGGCTATGAGACCCCCATCAGCAGGCAGCCCCCTAGCCATCAGAGGCCCCATTGGGCCTCAACCTGGACCGGCCTACGACTGGTCGCCATAGCAGCATGGCTAGCCACAAGTGAGGCCGCCGGCCAGAAGCCGGAGTGTAGCTGACACGCAGTTGAGACACAAAACAATAAACACTGGGAGGGGTCCATGAAGGTGTTGGAGGGGGAGGGACAATGAAGCCAGGGGAGGGACAGACGCATCCTAGCCACAGCTTCACTTGACCAGCCATAGGAGCTCCAGACTTGAGTCGGCAACGATAGGCTTCCAGACACACAGCATACCCCCTGGAGCATTTGTCTCAGCTGTCATCATCTGGCAGTAGGGCTGGTCCATACCATTTCTTTTGCTCAGAAACATTCTTGTTTACGCCTTCAAAACGTATGTATGCCATACAGTACCGTAGACTTGATTTGCCTCCGCGAACGAGAAAAATATGTAGATTTAGCTAGATTGCAATTCTCTGAACTTTCTTTGACGTCCCAAAATGTGTGTTTGTTCCTCCCCCCTCCAGCCTCCCACCTGAGGACCTTGCGGCGGAGGGTGGCAGGATAGACTGCCAGCACGTTCTCGTCCGCAGTTTCCTCGCTTTTAAAATGGAGCTCCAGGTGCTCAGCCATAGCGGAGTACAGGACCTGGGAGTGCATTTTGTAATGAATTATAAGAGAAAAAGGCGCTTCATGGACGAAAATGTTTGAGTAAATATCCAGTGGAAAAAGAAAAACGTGACTTGTTCCAGGTGGTCCTGTGTATCTTCCTTGACGGCACAGAGGAGGAAGTGGAGCAGTGGATACTTCAAGCAAATAGACTTACCAATCCGTGGTATGTCCGTTAATGGTGCTCTATAAATACACTGTTAACACTGTGCATTCCAAACCAATATACCACTGTAGATTTGATTTGCCTTCCCTCGGGTATGAAGAAACAAATTCCTTTAATGCTGCCCCCATGGCAAATTATCCACCAAAACTGATAATTTGTGACTGAAAACTGGCATTGATGATCGATAAGTAATATAGTCGTGGATCCCTCAGCCCCCCAAAATGTTAATTATGAGGGAAGGCAAAGCAAATATACGGTAGTGTACAAAAAAAAAATTATTTTGGCCATGTTGATCTTTAACCCTGAACCCTAATCAGACCAACCGCAAGGGTCCCAATGTGAATTCCCTCCAATGTCCTGCTCCCCGCCTCCCTCCCTGCCCCCTCACATCAGGCACATTGTGCATCTTCTTGAAAGCGATGAGATTTGTCTTCTTGTCCCGGAGCTGCTTAGAGCGCTCATCGAATTTGACCATGAGCATGGTGACGGTGCCTGGGACAGAAATAAGGTTTTGGGGCTTCGTTTTTTTACGTGAGCATGGTGACATAACCGGGCATAGGAATAAGGGTAAGGGTTCAAGATTTTGACCAATACATGGGGACAGTCCTTGGAACAAGTTTGACCACGGGCATGATCATTATATCTGCAGCAGGGTTAAGGGTCGAGGGTTTAGAGGATTTACCATGGCTCCCCTGAGCATTGTGAGGGTGCCTGATATGAAGGAGTGCGTCATGTGTCTGCTGTAGATAGCGCAGTAGCGCACCAATCCAGCCAGTGAGGTAGGCATAGGAGCAAGCCTGTGTCTAACGCTTGCTCGTACGCCTTGTTCCATGAGCGGGGTTGCATAAAAGCCAGTACATGCTGGGTATCGGACCTAGCACAGTGCCCCAAATCAGGCAACGACCAACAACATGCCCCCCCTCCCCGCTCATCCCAACCAAGACGCACTTTCCACCCGCCAACAAGGCAGGATAACATCCAACTCATCCACCTATTTCATCCACAAAAAACGTCGGCTGGCATCCCAAGTCAGCTTCACCTCCACCCACCCAGAATGTAGGCTGACAGCACCACGTTGATCAAGCAAAAGATAATCATGAATGCAGCCTCAGCCACGCTAGCCTGTGCAAACAGCAAAGGGCAAGCTTGGTTCAGGCAAGGGCATCCTAAAGGCATGGGAACCTGGCAAGAGCTGCCTCGAACAAAACGAGGGGCAGAGAGTTGCCGTTCCGGCATACAGCCAAAACGTGAACCCTTATTAATTGATAGTGCTTCAGCTATAAGTCAAGTTCATCATGGCCTAAGGCCAAGGTGGCCGGTTGCAGCAAGGCCTACTGCTTGGACTACCGGCCGTGTGCCATCCAAGGTTTGTTCCCCATCAACCCAGTTGCAGCTGCCCAGCGGCCTGTCAAGGGCGGTCCCTGCTCACATAAAATACCAGCATGGACTAGAATGCTGCCGCTGTGTATCCATTGGGCTGTGAAGCGGAACCCAATTGAACACAAGCGGCAAAGCGCCATTCAAATCAAGGGGTCAACAAGGGGAAGAGTAGGAGGCACGCCCACTAACATGCACCTTCGATGCACCACAGGCTAACATTGGTACGCCGAAGGGTTGCCACCCATGGGCCTATCCAAATCAGACCTCGACCAGCCTACTGCCAGTGGCTCAAGTAGTAGGGCATGCTGCACCAAGCCCTGCCGGTCATAGGCCATGTTGTAGCTGACCTGTAGCTGAAGCGTGCTGTAATAGACAGTGGAGCACAATGCTTGACTGCTACTTACCTCATAGAAGTCTTGATCGCCCAAAGACCCGACGAACACCGACAAAGCCACGTATAGACTGTAGATATATCTGTGAATAAGCAGCCATGGAAAAGGGTGACAGGTGTACAACCCTGGCATAGAACCCTCCGGGCCTCGCAATAGGACATTTGTCGGACAAAGAAAGCAGCAACGGCACTTCCCTTGGGCAAACAAATGATATGACTCCTCTTATCAGCCATTCAGCGGAGCGGTTACAAACCTCGACATGGTGCCTTGCCCCTCCATGCGGTAATTAGCGCGTCCCACCCAGCTGTTGATGCTGAACAGCTCAAAGCGAGCGATCAGGTAGAAGATGCATGCGGCCCAATGGCAGCTGCACACAGCGGAGGGGAGCAGGAGAATAAAGGAGGCTTGCACATGAGAGAGAGTTGACGACATTGGGTGCATCATAATGGGGTATTGGGGGGGTGATGAGAATAAGAGTTGATAGGGCTCACAGGGTTGATAAATTATAAGGCTTTAAGGGTCCATCATTATAGTTTGTGCTGATGACAGGGTGGGTCGGGACAGTGTAGTGACAACGAGGGAGGTCAAGACAGAACACCCAGGAGGTACTGCACATGAATGCCGGATGATGCGAGTGAATGTGATGATGCGAGTGAATAATGATAGGTTGCATGTAGCGGCCTCACCTGAATAGCACATACTGCAATGATGTGGACACACGGAGGCACAGGGGGCAGCAGAGGGGGGATTAGTTGGTTAGTTGACACAAGGGAGCAGAATGGGAAGGAGGAGGGGAGGAAGGTCCAGGTGAAGCAAACCTTCCCAGATTCTGCAAACTACTTGGATTGCATATGAGCATATTATTTTACACCCACAGCCAACGAGTTGATGGTTCGTTCAGAACCTTGGGCAACAGCCTGAGGCTCTCTCAGCAAGGCTGAAATGAAGAATACAAGTACAAACACATCTCACAACAGGTGCGGATAGGGTTCAGGCCTGATGTGAACAATAAATTGCTTTGCACCTGCTTCAACCCTGGAATGCTCTCTCAGCAGGTATAGCAGCTCTAAACCCTAAACCTAGCAGCCCTAAACCCTAAACCTAGCAGCCCTGAACTCTAAACCCTAAATGCATATCTGCAGGGTTTGTCCTCAAAGACGTCTCACCAGCCAGTTCCGGATGAGCATCAGAGCGATTTCAGAAAGAACCATCATCTTGTCGAGTTGGTTGAAGAACAGCAGCACGCGGTACATTCTCCCCTGCAGTAAAACGAAATGGGCACTGTCAGGATCCAAGTACCGTCAATATTTAAATATCAGGAACCCGGTACTGGTAGTCTGATTGTGTAACGGATAGGAGTTAAGGTTGGGTCTAAAGGCACGAACACATTGCAAAGGGATCATAGTTAATGCTAACAAGGTGAGACATAAACAAAATGGCTATCAGGCACTGAGGTTTATTGTTAAGCAAAGATACATTGCAGTCCTATTCAAAATTCCAGGGCCACAGACATCAGCAAATGATGGTTCTTCACCCCAATGCTCAAAAAAACACCCAGCTTGATCTCACCAGCTTTATGAATTTGGCCATGGATGCATACAGGAGGCTCTGCCCATGAGCAACTGCATCAACGTTGCCATAGTCAACGTCAACAATTGCTTCCACGCTCAGCTCAACGATCCTGCAAGGAGCAATTCCATGTCAGTCAGCGGATATCACGCACGGTCAGCCATCTGCTCTCAGACACGCAGGTTGGGGTATCATGCACGGTCAGCGGATATCACGCACTGCGGCACTGCAAGCCATCTTCTCTCAGATATGCAGGTTAGGACGCTTGACATCTAAAAAAAAACAGCATTGGTATTACGGTATACCGGTAAAAAAAAAAAAATTTTTTTTTTTGCATGGATCCACTTGTTGAACTTCAGGGCAGTCAATCAAGGACAATGAAGGGCAAACTCACCAGTCTATAGGAGCGCAAAAGAGCAGGTCCATAAAAAACATACCCCTGCAAGAGACAGACGTGCTTGCTGGTGTCAGATATTGAAACCGAAAGACAGACATCAGACAGGCAAACCAGACTGAAGAATTTGAAACATCTCATGCAGGAAGACTCATGTTGTCCACCTACCTGATGTAGTTCCGGGCTATCGTGCGATGGTTCTGGGCCAGATCGTTGGATTCATCTTTTGAGTTTGCGACCGTAAATCGGAACATGACGTCAAGAATGAAAATAGCAGTCATGATGTAGTCCTGAAGCGCCCAGATGTCCGTTCCTCCGGGGCTGCAAGGTGGCGGGGAACAGCTTCAATGCTGCAGGTGCGTTTTAAGGTCGGATGAACATGCAAATGGTGCAAATGGAGAGACACCACGCTCACAACACGAGACCCTGCACCAGTGTACAGTGCGTATCAGCCACCTTGATGGGGCTGCCGGGCGGCAACGACTGGGCCGCTTGGGACCAAGGTTTGATCAGCCAGCGGCCGGTGGCCCAAGCAAAAGGGCTTGCTGCACCAAGCCCTGATGGCTGTGGGCTAGGTTATAACTGAAGTGTAGCGGAAACCCCCCAAGATATACAGTGCCTTGTAACTTGCACCAACCCGATATCACCGCATATGGCATGACACAGGGGCCTGGCAAGCACTCACAAGTCCCCGGGATTGGGCAGGAAGGCAATCTTGAAAGGCTCCTGCAGTGACAGACCCACATACAGGGGTCTAATGCACAAGAACACAAGATGCCTGGACGGCCAATGCTTAAAAAATTAGCAAATAATGCAAAGCACATAGCAGGTAGTATATTCAGATGAAAGCATTACTTATGGTATGCTCTTATACTTAGGGGTACAAGTACCAGAATATGACTTCAATAAAATGCCTACATGTTCTTAACGTAAGGCACAATTGAATGATACTGGCATGCATCAGCCCATCTGCTTCATTCAACCACTGTACAGCTAGGGCACTCAGCTGGCAGTGACACTCACCACTGTAACGTCAGGACGGCCAATTGCAAACGATTTTGAGCAAGAGAGGAAGGAAGTTATTTGTTCATTTCGACAAGTATTGAATGGAGGAAGCAAACATAGATGCTTGGATGCAACAGCTGCATGAACGTAGGAGTCACACTTCCAAATTTGAAATCAAATGCAAATTAATGAATGATGGATGACTTGAGGCCTGTGAATCCTGTAGCAAGCTCCAGATGCATTCCGACATGCATGTACATGCTCAAAATCCGTTGAATGATATATGCTCCAATCATCAGCCGTGCACATGATCCCAGAGCAAACTCAAATGTGTTCTTTTGTGCATGCTACAACAGCTTATCAACAGTGATGTATGCCAATGACACATGACTCACCACTGGCGGTTGAGCAAAGCGAGTCCCAGCAGCGGAAAGGCAGGAAAGAGGGGGAATTGAGACACAACATGAGGTAAAGTGAGTCGAACACCGCTTGTGTCGTGTGAAATTTAGGTCAGGCAACGAACTGGCACCCTCATGCGGGTGGCGGGCAGTACAGCCATGCAGTACTGTTACACACTCACAAGCCAGTGACCAGCGCACACCCCACGGTCAAGTAGTTCCACCATATCCACCTGCATCACCATTCACCACATGAGTCTCAGCTGTGAACATGGTTAGGGCTGGCGATGCACGGAAGGCGAACAGGTCATGAGTCATGAGCAGAGTTGGTTCCCTGCTCTTCCTCCCACCCACCCAGTGCTATCGGGAGGGATGATGAGAACAGACCATCTCGAGAAGGGCTCCAACGACTGCTGCTGCTGCAACTGGAGCAGGAAAATATTGGCTCAGCGAACGAGGTAGACTGACGATAAAACACCGTTCACGCCCGTTGATTTCCTCAGCTTCTGCTGCTTCTTTTTATATTCAATTTTCAGGCATCGACGTACCAGCATTTCATTATGACGAGCGCTGTTCCTCCCTATCGACAAGTTTCCTGGTGCGCCATGTGCAAGCTGGCGAGCACCAACAGGCCCAGCAACAGCACCCTTGTTATCATCTGTTGTCTCAGGATGAACCTTCCACGTCAACGGCATCAGACTGGCCTTTGGGGGGCACCGGTACACAGGCCAGACATTAAGGCGTTATTTAGGGACGGTCATGTTAGCATTCTAATTAAGTTCGACAAGTGTCTATACGGCATGAAAATAATGGGAAAGAAAGAACGAAAACGCCTGAGCGTGGCTTGAGGAATACGGGATTTTAAATGCCGTACACCGGTAGACAAAGAATCTGGTGGTTAAGGAGGGTCGTCAATGGGTACCGGACAATAATGGGCAGGGGAGTTTCCAGATGGCGACGCTGGCGAAGGATGGTTATATGGCAGCGTATGGTATGCTTAGTGAGACGGCTGAGGACGGAGGAGATGTCGTGTTTGGAGACACTGAGCATGCTGAGGATTTTATCGGCAGGACGAAAGAGGAAGCCGGCGGTTCCCAGAAGGATGATATGTGTATGAGAAGAAGGCGGGGAAGGATGAGGGGGGGGATGGGCACGGTCAGCGAAGGATCAGGTGGAAGGGCAGGATGGAGAACGGGTGCCAAGGAAACTGTCCAACCATTATGTTTGAGGAGAAGGATAAGTTATAATGTTGTTCTGATTTGCGGGCATGGCATTGTTCGAAAGAAAATTCGGAGGTGTAACCGACTTCAGCTACGGTACGTGTACAGTGCAAGTCCTCTGGAGGCGAGACATAGTTTGTGTGCTAGAGAGTTGACCAGCGCGGTAAAGACGAAGGAATTCGGAATGTGCGTTTCAGCCGTGAACTCCTCCACCATAGATGGGGTGCGCTTCTCCCCGTTTTTTAGATGGGCATGTATCTCTGCGCAAGACAAGAATTAATTAAGTATTGGTTGGAACACCAAGGACTTAATGTTCCCATGGGAGTCCTTGGACAATAAGCAAATCCGGTCGCAGTTTGTCACAAAAATCAAAGGTGTCAGGGAAAGTGGGGGGTCGTCGGGGCACCAGCCAACGTGGAAGACGGGTGTCATAGACCCCGAAGGGTAGGTTAGCACGGGAAGTGGCATCCATGATAGTAAAAGAGGAGCCCAGGGAGCCATTAGCAATAGCAGTTTGGATGATGCAGACAGCTCGGTTGTGTCGAGCAATGTATGAGGCGGACATGGAGGAATGAGCACAACCCCCTAAAAGATGGCCAGGGGTATCATTGGGATGGGAGCATATGGGACAGTGGGGGGTGGTGCGAGTGCCTACAGCTGTTTTGTAAGGGCGGTTCATATGCATGGCTGTAGATGCAGTCCACAAGGTATTGGTGCGCGATTTGAGGATGTTGCGAATACCATTAAAAGGCAGACCCATGTGCCATAAGATGGGAAGGTAGGAAGCGAGGGCAGAGGCAACGAGGACTTGCATGCGGACATACGGTATCGCAAGGGCAGAGGGGGAGAAGTCGGACCATCTGTTAGAAGGGGGCAGGTTCGGGACATGTGTTCCTTCAAAGAATGGGTAAGGTCTGATGCAAACCACGGTTCGTCCGTGTCATGGGGGGAGGGAGGCATGGCCATGCAGGTAGGTGTGCGAAGTGTTGGACATCTGAGGTGCATGTGAAGTCGCACTGGTCGGGGGATTGGAGGGCGAGTGCAGCACCCTTATCTGCGAGTTCATTGCCAATGATGCCGATGTGAGACTTGACCTTGCACATGTGAAAATGGTGGCGGAGTCGTAGCCTGGTAAGGATGAGAGCACGAATGTCGAGGAGAAGGGGGGCGTGCTTACATTCAAGCAACGTGTGCGGGTGGCGAAGGGCCTTTTGCGTATCATATAGAGAAACCAAGGAATCTGAGAAAATGGTAAGATCACCGGTGTAGTGTAAGGCGGCATGAGTGAGGGCAGCATGCCTGCGTTAGCAATATCGGCCGGAGTGAGATGGTCGGGGGAAGAAAAGGTAAATGGGTGTGGTGGAGGTTGGTGTAAGAGAATGACGATGGCCAGAGTTGAGGAGGGTCATGAATTTGGCCTGTTTCCAATTGGGAACAACGATGAAGGTCGATGTAGGTATGTGGGGTTGTTGTTGAAGTGATGCCAACGACCATCGGATAGCCTTGAGCAGTGCTGGACCAGAAAAAGGAGGCTCAACCAAGGAGGTGCCTGTCCAGGGGGTGGAATAAGGTTGATAGAGAGCCCCATGGGACAAAGGAGTAGCCTACCATGGGCGAACGACGCGACCCCTACAATCTGTAACCCTCAATCGGCACCGAAACCACACACAAAACGCATGTGTGTACAACACCACAACAGAGGTACCAGACTCTGACAGTTTACCAGAGCAGAGAGTCACCTTGCAGCATGAGCTTTATATTGTATTTTAATTCCCCCCTTTTGTAAGCAGCTTTGCGGCTTACCTTGCCCCGATGGAAGTTCCTTGAGGGAGGTACAGGTACATGGCCCTATGGGAGGTACCGTACGTAGCTCTCTGCTTCTTAGGGGGAAATTTTATGATGTGAAGTTTTTGTGAAGTTTTTACAGTCCAACGGGGCATCACATTTGATGCATGGGACTTGTGCCCGTAAACCGGTACAGACACTAAATATGCTAGGACAGCGAGCGAAAACCAGCGACCCCACTGGGCAAGCAACCAACACTCAACCACTGAGCAGTAGTGTGGGAATGAACCCCATAGTGCAGAAGATTAGCCCCAGCCATAGAACATGACGTGGGTGCAAAAGAGTTCGGTTGGACGCCTCCTAGGAAAATTAGGAAGGAAAGAAGAAGATTTAAGTGAAATTGTATAAGTCTGTAAAAACTGTGTGATGCGTGAGCGACACTTCAATGAGATTAAGTTTTTTTTTAATTGTGAAATTGGTGAGGCACTATGTGATGCGTAACGTAAGTGATGAGTAAAGTGTTAAAAAGTGTGAACTGTTGTATAATCATTGAGATGAGTACCGGGTGTGAAACTTCTGTAAGTGAGCGATTTCAATGTTGCATAAGTAATCTAGAAACAATGATACAAACATATGGAGACCAGAGAAAGGAATTGTGATAATCAAGGGGACAGTCTTCCCATCAAGGACTGTTAGTCAAATCTCCCGCAAATCTCCCCCTAAACCTGATAAATGAGATCAAAACTCATGCGGCCACCTCCACCCCATCGACAAAGAGCCGAGCACGTGTGAAAAACGCCCTGGACTTCATCTCCTTAGCCAACTGGAACTTGGGCCAGAGCTCATGCCGTGCCGACAGCTCTGCAGGGGACACATTATCCCAGATGGTGACACCCTTGCCTGCCAACTGAATCCTCATGTACACTATGCTCTCGGCCTCATTGCGATTGTCCACGCGGAACTTGATCTTCCGCAAGAACTTGCCGTTGGGATCCGGCTTGCCCATGCGGAAGGCACTACTGACATTGATAGTAATGCCCATGAGCTTGAGTGCACACTGTCTCACAGACCTGAGCCGCACAGTCCTCCCCCAAACCACCCTCTGGTAGGCCGGATATGACAAATCTGGAATCCCTGCTGTCCTGCATGGCGGGCAGCGCAGTGCCGTGCATGTTAAACCGTACGCACAGTCTACTGCCGTGGCTTCTGTCCATTCTCTGCTGGCGGGGCTGTTAAAACGCACTTATAATGGTGTGCGAGAGGTTGCCCTGTTTGCTTCTGTCAGACTGCCTTCAGCAAGCGCAACTTCAATTGCTCCCCGTCAAAGAATTTGAAGCGCTTTGGGGATGTTGCGAAAGCTGTGGCTCATAGCGAGATAGCGGTTAGGGGGTGAGTGCCCCTCTAGCTTTAGTTTTGGCTAAACCCAAACCTCAGATTCTTCAGCAACGGCAGAAAGGCGATCGGGGGGTGAGTTTCCCTCTTCATTCCTTAACAAACGCAAAGGCTACCTCAACATGTTGGTGTCTTCCTCCCCTCCCTCCCTTTCCTCCCTCCCTCCCCTCCATGGCTGTACTGCTGGATGAGTACCTATGTCGTACTGCCTCCCTTGTACCGACTCGCACAGAGCAGCTTACCTCGCAGTTTGTGAATCACAGGTGCAGCTGCCTCCAAGCTGAGTCTAGGTCAAAGTCGACTGCTTATTTGAGCATCATCAGCTACCGTATATACCTACAGTTCAGCTACTTGACAGACGGGGGCGGCTGGTGCACCAAGTCCTGCTGCTATGGTCATGGGGCGGCCATAGTTTTGTCTCAATCGGACTGTGGATTAGGTATTGAGCAGATCTGTTGCCTTGAGGCAGGCAAGGGCCGCGAGCATGGGCCGCAGGCATGGGCCGTGGGCATGGGCCGCAGGCATGGGCCGCGGGCATGGGATGCAGGAATGGGCCGCAGGCATGGGCCGTGGGCACGGGCCGCAGGCATGGGCCACGGGCATGGGATGCAGGCATGGGCCGCGGGCATGGGATGCAGGCATGGGCCGCAGGAATGGGCCGCAGGCATGGGAATCAGGCATAGGCCGCAGGCTTGGGCCGCAGACATAGGCCGTAGGCACCTCTCCTCACTGGGTGCGTAAGACAACAACCCAACAGAGTGCATGAGTGGGGAGAGCATCTGCATGGAGAATGCATGGACCTTTAAACGGGGAGATGGGTTGGATTGCATTTGAGTGAGTGATTAGGATGGATGGGGGCAAATAAAAGGGATCCCATCCAGTGATTGAAAGGCTTGGCAACTGATCACAACTAAAAAAGCACGGCATACGCATGCATACAAGAAAGATGGCCTTGCGTAGGTGAATGTCATGTCGTATCTCCAAGACTAGGGTTATTGATGCGCCATGATCTTCATCATCATTGATTGCCATGCAGCGTGGCGGAGCCTCACCCTCGGTGCGGCATGTCCTCAGAGTGGAGCGTATGGCATATTGGCACCCCTCTCAGAGGCATGCATGAGTTCATGACGTTACACCTCTGGCCCCTGATTGAATGAGGCTGGGCCACGTCGGCAAACATAGAGCAAAGTAGGAATTCAAGGGAGAAGGCACAAGAGGAAAGGAAGGAAAGCAAAGTCCATTTCCAAACAACAAGAAGAGGCATGCATGACTGAGTGCAAGTGCATGTTAAGACCAGAATGGCGGGTTTCGATTTCAGTGACCCTTGGGTGACGTGCGACAACGCAAATGTCGTGCAAAGGTCCTACTCCATTGCTGCCTGTATCTCCCTTTAGTTGTCCTCGCAACCGTGCTCCAGGTGATGAAGGTCACGAGCGAGGGAACCTGCTATCGGTATTTCTGATGGGTACGAGGGCACTTGGGCTAGCTATTGGCTAGCTAGCATCATGCACCAATTTGTAATGAATTACTGAATGCCATCGACTGGGATCAGAGTCGGAATCTGTGTGTCGGGTCCTCGATGGGCTATCTGTTCAGTACACAGGGACAGGCGGACAGGCAGGGACGGCCGGACGGGAAGGTGCGTGCGTGCGTGAGCAAACCATTCCAACTAACTTGCCCCACCGTGAGACACGCTGACAAACCGATCTTGTATGTTTTATAATCAAGGAAGCAAGACAGTTCTTTGACATTCGCCTCATCCTGGGCAGAGCTGTTATCTTGTTCAATCAAGAATACCACATTTCTGCTGCAGTGCTTGCATTTTTGCAGTCTTTATTTATTTCTTTTATCGCAGCCTAGCTTAACAAATGGGCATGAATCATTGGCCGCTGGTAAGGCTTAAACACGAATAGCTGATCATGTTCTGAGTGGCTCGTGTTGGTCAATCAGGAGCTGGTGAAAAAGACTGCTGGGTCCATGTCTGTTGGGACCCTTGGCAATGGCTTCCCCTGCAGTCCTTGCTATTTTTTTAAGCATCTACTCAGTATTACTGACTACTCTATTTTGCCTTTCCAATCAGGCTGCTGTAGGACTTACGAGAGTGGTCGTAAGTTATTTTCGTGCAGCGGGGAGCCTGGTCAACCGGGTAAGGGAAAGCCACACGTTCGCAACCTTGTGAGAGGGATGTTCATTTTGAGCGGCGTCTGACATTGGGGCTGCGTTGACTTGCAGGCTCTAGGAAGACCTCGGCCCGCGGCGCGACAGCCGCTGTACATTCGTGGGATTCAGCACGGCCAGCAGCCGGCCGGAGACTCCCTGCTGCGTCGTCGTTGCTACCTCGGGCTGCAGAAGACAATTGTGCAGGCGTCCGAGCGTGAGTTTCCCTGTTGGGAACCTTTGAACCTTTCGCCTCAGGACCATGTGGACTCTTTCTAGACGATCCAGATGCCTCAACGTCTGCATCGCTGCTGTTCTAGCAGGTTTGCCTGAGGTCCCGCGACCTTTTCCTGCGTCCTTACCAAGTATCCTGGCGAATGGAGTAGGCAACCGTTTCAGGTGAGACCACTCAGTAGTGTAACTTTTAGTGCAGTCAGCTACATTTCAGATTTTCAGCTACCTCACGGCTGACAGACTCTGGCTGGTACAGCAAACCTTGCTGCTTAGGCCTGTCATGGTGCATTCCCCATTGGCCCAGTGCTGGCGGCCCGGCATCCCCTCAAAGGTGGTCCAGTAGACACTAGAATAACCATTGCCGCTCAAGGCTGCTGCTTCTCAGCAAGCGAGCAAGTGCACATGCATACGCTCAAACATAGCCAGGATGGGCTTTGGACACTGCCCCTCTCTGAGACCAACCCGAAAATGCTTCGGCCTTCATTACCGTACTACTCACAGTGCCCGTTGCAGTCCTGCCTCTGTCACACACAACTGACAAACCCATGCATGACTCCTTTCAGCCGGCACGCAACGACGAGCGCCCGTTTTCCCCAGTCGTATGAAATTGCGTCTATCTGCATGTGTCTTTGAAAACGACCCCATCTCATAGAACACACTCTATGGCAGCATCCACAATCACTCCTTTAGTTTATAGCTTCTCAAATACAAAGCTTGCTACGCTGTCCTTGCGCAGTTTCCTGGCAGCTTGCCATGACACACCAGCGGATCTCACGCATGCGCCTCACTACTGCCCTCCCCTCCCCCCCATCGCAATGATTCATTTCCCCTTGCTGCCCATACTCACTAAACAGGGGCTGGCCGAAATCAGATGGTGACAGCATGGCCAGGGTCCGTCCCGGCAAGGGCTCCAAGGCACTGACGGCAGGGTCCAACCGCCTGTCCAACCAACATGATGGCCTGCCTCACATCAGGGTAAGGAAAACAGCGAGCATGGTCTAATTCCTCCTTGCAAAAACCATGGTAAACTCACCATGGTTGCCTGGTCATCCTGGTCACCAATCTAGCTCCCCCCCGGCTGTCTTTCAGTGGACGGCCTTCCCACATCCAATGGTCCTCATGAAACTTGACGTTGAGGCTGAAGCCAAACTGTCTGACCCATATTCCCTGCTATTTATGAGTGCAGAAGAGGGTGGCAGGAGGCTCTGAGAGCCAACTGGCCACAATGGCCCAGGCCAAGGAGCGGCTGACAGCTGAGCTCCAGGCAGCTGAACGTAAGCATGAGGTCCTGATGCGCACTTATGTCGACATGAAGGAGCAGCTTAGCAGCTCTGAGGCATGCGTGAATGTCTTGGCTGACAGCCTGAACAACGTGGTCCAAGCATCCGCTGCATCGCTGCAGCAGCTCAGCAGCTGCCAGGCCACCAATAATGATATGATTCAGCAGATGGCCGTCTTGGTCATGCATTCAGAGGCCCTGCAGGCGGCGATGGACGCAGCTCAGCAGGCTGAGTTGAGGAGCGTAGTGGTGGCAGCGGAAAAAGGCCTGGTGGTGGAACAGGCCACATCCGTATTGCATGCTGTGCTCATGGCAGTTGGCCTGCCACTCAACGTGCCCATCCACCTGTCAACAGGCCTGTCCATTGAGCCTGTTGGACAGCAGGACCCCTATGTCAGGGATCTGGTGCCACTGGTGGTGGCTGCACTGGCTGACTCCGGCGCTTTGGGCAGTGCCCTGATGCGGTTGAGTGCTACCGACCGCTGGATTGGCATGGCGAGCTTGCTGTCATAGACATGGCGCAGCAATGCAGCGTCGCCTTGGCGCTTAAATATCTGGCAGCGATTTTATAGGATTGCTTCAGTAAGGATGATGATGGGCTACTTTGTGCACGCTGTTATGAGCTCTCTTCTTTTATGTCATGACCCCCAAGGATGCCCACTGATGTCTGATTGAATCGGAGTGCGGATCTAGTTCAGAAGACGATATTGTTTTATGGTATTACTTGGTGTGCCTCCGCATGGGGTCGTGTGGCTTTGATGGTTGGAAATGCATCTTGAGAGCTGGCCGGGTTCTTCCTAGGGTTCAGGGAGGCTCCATGCCCTTTGACACTTTGCAGCTGGTGACTTTGGCATGGCCTTGTCATTGGCTTTGATTACTAAACAACCATGTCTGCTGGGCACAAGTCTACTAGTAAGGCTTTCTTACATACTGATGGGCATTTTTATTTGCCATCATATACCGGTACGAGTATACTAGGTTCATAAACCGTATCAAGTACATAATTACATATGCCTTTTCCTTTTGTGTGGGGATTTATTTCTCCTTTGTGTTCTTCTCCTTCTTTCCCTCTTACCGTCAGTTTCTTTCCTTCCAACGGGACAGTTGGGCGCCCACGCGGCCGAGCCTTTTTGAGCAGGGCCCAGAGGCGTTATGTCATTGACATATGCCACCTTCCTGTACTTATGCTCCGCGGGGTGTGTCAAGTATCTTTCCCTGTCCTTACGCTATGTAATATGCAACATCAGCCCATGCAACAGGCATCCTTGGGCCTGTCACAATCCTGCAGCTTTGTCCCATTTAGATAACCTCCTTTAAGCTTGATGAGCTCATCATTTGCCTCCTCCATGTTAATTGGCGTCGAATGAGGGGCCCGCCTCGTAAATCACCTTCTCCAAGATCCTGAACTTAAACATATCTTAACCTTGGCGGACCTGGAAATTTGCGAGCCATGTTGTATTGGCCATCTGAAGTATGTCGGCAAACATCATACCCAGAGGGGGTGCCATCATAATAATGCATATGGATGGGGTGCCATCGAAAACCCATGTGCCAGTACAAATCAAAACTTGTTTCTCCTCCCTTTTCTGAAACCTGGAAGTTTACATGACACATTTGACACCTCTTCGCCCATTCATGCTGTCAAATGCTGCATTGAAGGCAGGGAGGACTTCCTGGGTGGGGAATGCGAATGGTCACAGGCGTCATGCTCTGAAGCTGCACTTCATGCTTGCACTAGATTGTCAATGGACTCTTCCCTGCGGCGATGACGGAACCCATATCCTGGCACTGTTGTTTGCATGGACGGCCTTCAGAATGAGCCGGGCGGCATCCCCTCTTACACGAGGGTGCACGCCACAGGCAAAAATGCTAAGTTCTGCGTGCTCTAGCTACAAATTGGGCTGCATCACAGCTTATGGCCGTGGGGGGCTTGTGCAGGAGCCCTGACCTTTGGACCACTGACCGTATGCTGGTCAAGGTTCAGTCCACATCATCCCTGTGGAGACCTGCCTACCCAAGGTGCTATGATGTGCACTAAATAAGCACTGGCACACAGGAGTAATTAAATACCGAAAACAACAAAACCAGCGCATGTCTCGGGCATCCTGCACATTGAGCAAGTCTCATGAACATACCCATTCGGCCCAAGCATGGAATCCAGCCACCACAGTGACCCATGAGGAATCGCTTGAGCCAGTTGTACCTCATCTCATCCAAAGATGCATTGCACAAACCTTGTCTGATATATTTTGCCTTTTCAGAAGGACATGAGGCTGGCCGCAAGGCAGCTGTTTTTCGCTTCATCTGTCAGTCAGACCTCAGGCAGGTGGAGCATAATACTGATGACAGCGGTGCACCCTAATACCGTAAAACTGGCATCGCATATCTCTGTGTTCCCTTCGGTGTCCGATCACCCAAATCCATTGATCACAAGCTTTGTATCATAAATACCGGTAAATAGAGGAACAAAATGAGCAAGCGGCAAGCTATGAGCAACTCGTAAATAGCCTGCATGAGATGTCAAACATGGCACAAACATGGAGCAATTGAAAGATATTGTTAGGGCGTCATGCCTGCCACATGCCAGCGTTTCTTGGCAGTGGCATTCTCGGCTGTGACCTAACCTGTTGATGAATTATTCACCACCTGCATTTACCGGCACTGAAGAAACGAGACGATATACCCCACCCCGCACCCCCCACCCCACCCCTCTGATTCACACCAGGATTTACACCCGATTCACACTCAATTGCCTTCACGGTGGCGTCCAGGGTGGCGTCTGTAGCCCATCAGAAAATCCGTGATCGTTCAGAAACTCGACCTGGTATAGACAAAATCGTTGTTTCTGCCAATCGAACGGAAGCGAGGCATAGCCTAAACTACCGAACGTGACATTGGAATCCCATGACTAGTCACCTTCCGCTTGAGCAGGCTTTATCCGAGGGTGACACTAGGGGCGACGTGGTGTTGCGCTTCCCCGATGGCCGCTCCGTCAGAGCACATCGGACCGTTCTTGTCTTGGCTTCAGAAGTCCTCCGAGATCTACTAACAGCAGCAGACTCGGAACACGAAGACTCTGCTCGGAATATGCATGCTGGCCAGGCTAGAAACGATGCCGCATATTCCACAGTCCCAGTGAGTGATAAGAGTATCTGTTGCTTGAGAATTCTAGGGAGAGGGTTGCAAGATTATCAGGATCGGTCCACATGCATCTATGTTGAATGGATGGCCCCATAACGTGGAGGCTGTCATGGCCCATCCCATGCACCCACCCCGCCGATGTGGCCTGTGCTTTGCAAGATGAAGCAGCCAGGACTTGTGCGCCATATTTTTGCACATCGATGCAATCAATTTGCTTTAACATGCCCTGTTTCACCTGTATTGCTCCCTTTTCGAGTGCTGTCTATCGAGTGCCTCCTATTCTACTATCAAGTGCTCCCTATTCAAGTGCTGTCTGTCCCAATTGTAAAATTCAAAACGGACAAACATTTACGGTACATTCATTTGTGTCACAACCTTGTTGACGTTGCAACATTTGGATCTGCTATCGCTTGCTGCAAAAGTCTGAGAATCCCCGAAGATAAAAATAAGTGGATTATGTACCCTATCATGACCTGGTTCAGTCTGGTTCAAATAATGATTTTGTCTACACCAGGTTGATGGATGCCTGGAGGACTGGATTGAGGTGCTCAGGTTACTGTACCATGGAGGTAAGCTTGTTTTTGTTGTGCCTCTGATCCCAGCCCGGCATGATCATTTGTCAATGTCTCATTATCACTGATTGTGTCCATATTACAGTGATCAAGGGAGGAGCAGCCACTGCAACCCCGGCCATTGCCTTCAATATCCTCCCAACCGCCCACAAGTATAACATGCCAGTTGTGCTGGAGCGGTGTCTAAGTGCCTTTGATACGGCCAAGCCTGCGTTCTGGCACTTGCCTCCCTCACTGACGCTATCACCAGCATCAGCTGCCAGCTCAGCACTCGGCCCAGACCTATTCGAATGGCTCGCCCTGTCTGACTCCCTGCAATATACGCCCATGATTCGGGCATGCCTGTCTCGGCTCTCCGAGGCAACAAAGCCATCTGTCTCTCCAATCCTGGGTGCTCTGTACAGCCCTGTCCAGAGGGGACTGCTGCAGGGGCTCCGTCAGGAAACATGTCTGGAGGTCATTAACATGATGTCGGGCCTACCCTTCGGGTTCAAGGTGAGGATGAAATGCAATGCGTCTAAAAGCCCTAATTTTGTTGCCTCCCTTTGAATAACACATGGATGTGCCCTGCCGTGGAAATGATGCCTTTCTGTGATGCTCAACACAGTGCTGAATTATTGAATTTGCAGTCCTTAGCCCTCTTGCTCGGGTCCCCAGTTGATGGTACTGCATCCTGCGTATGTTCCTCCACATCCACAGGGATCCTGTGTTCCTCGGTTCAGTAATCCTCCGTCAGTGTCTTGCCCAGTCCTGGCGAATGTGAGTGCTGTGGGGGGGGGCATGTGTTGATTGGACTTTGCCTAAATGATGAAGTCCTTAAGGACTTTTTTGAAGGGGATGACTGCCTTGAGCCCGGCCTTACCTGCCTTCTCCGTCTCCAGGGTGACAGCCGTCTTGAAGATTGGGCTACTAGCAACATGGCCATGCCTTGCTGCTTGTGGAACTCTACTCTGGTGTTTGATGTCTTCCATGAGGACCAACTGTATCTCCATCTTTGGGATATCGACAGCCAGAGGATGGTAGGCCACATGACGATTGCAGATTGGGACCAAGACGCTGTGAGAGTATTCGATGTTAACGCCAACGGATTGGCAATCGGTTCCTTTCGTCCTGGGGTTTTCGACATCTTCGATCTGGCTAGCTGTCAGCCCCGAGGTGCATTTCAGCCATTTGAAGTTGACAACGATTCTTATAGCGCTGCCTGGCACGGCGTTGACCGCGTTGTTTATTCCATCATTTCCAACCCAGACGAAATCCATATGTGGGATATGTCCAGGGATATGGCAGCCATGCCGAGCCTGAAAGGGCACAGCGACAGAGTGGAGGATTGGCAGTCTTCGGTGGAAACCAGCTTGATTATTTCATGCTCTACTGATGAGACCGTGCGCTTGTGGGATACACGCACCGGTGATTGTGTGCGCACCATGGTGGGACATCAGGATATGGTCTTCAGTGTTGGCATGGATTTCAGCGGCCGCACAGCCGTCAGCAGCTCTGAGACAGCCATCAAGGTGTGGGATCTTGGCACTGGCTTGTGCGTAGGCACTCCCTTTGCAGATGCCGATGATATTGATGCCATTCTTAACGTCAGCATGGACGCATCAGGAACCACGGTGCTGGCCGCAGTCACCGGTCCCCGGGGTCTGAGAACCTGGGATGTCACCAGGCAGGTGGCTTTGGATGACTGCGTTTGTCCGGAGGGACACGTCATGAGAATGGCGTGCCACGACCCTGGCCTGACGACACTGTGCATAATGACGGCTGCTCCGGTGGAGAATGACGTGTTTTCTTCCACCATCCAGGTGTGGCGCTAGAGCGCTCCATACCCAACACACTCGTTGTTCAGAACTGTTGAAGCAACCATAATTGCTCTAGCCGGTGTTCTGCATATCCATTCGGAGATAGGTTTGAACCGGGTGGGGCGGAGCAGGACTGTTTGAAAAACTTGTGATGGACTGACGTCTCTCCTTTTTAAGGCGCGACTTTGTCTCTTATTTTTATTTGTTATTTGGCAAGGCTTTAGGACCTCATATTGCCCACAAAATGACGTTTTTGGCATTTGGGCATGCTGTAGCGTGCCTGCTTGTTGTTAAGGAGCCCGCCGGTTATCTTGTCCCTGCCCTAGGTTGTTTTAGTGCTCAAACTGGTTTGCCCGCACCTGTCCCTTGCATCTAGTCCGATGATCTGCTGTACTTGAATATTTGCACAATGGTGCCCAAATACAGTAGCTATTTTTACGTGAGCGTACCTATGTAGGTGTTCACTGTTGGTATCACTAGAAGGGTAACATCAGGATGTGGCTGGATTAAGATAAGGAAAAGTCCATTTAGAGGTCTGGTGCACGCTGCATACTTTGGCCCATAAGAGCTGATGCTCACACCGGTATGGGCTTTGTTGCCTGCCTTTGGGGGTATTCAATGCTTGCCCCCCCTGCTTGATAGAATGACAGGCCAAATGCCCATGTCCAGTGTGAATGGAATAATGCCCTGAAGCCATTTTTCGCTGTTGCAACTAGTATTTGATTGTTTATTTACCAGAGTGAGGAGGGTTCGTGATGACTTCTAGTGCTTGCTTGAACCAGATGAGAATAGGGCAATGGTGTCACATCATGTACTCATGTGTCCCAGTCCCGTTTGAGACCTTAATCGCTGCTAATACTTGGCCTGGATCCGACTTCCAGGCTACAGTAAATACAAAGGCGAGTTGTAGAACAGTGGGTAAACATGGGACCCTTCCCTTCTGAACTGTTGGAGGACAACTTGAAACCCGATTTTAGCCGCCAGTCGGTAACGACAGCTACCGGTAGTTTGAAGAGCTTCTCAATTGTTGCACGTGACCACAACAGGGGCTGTTTCTTCACCCCCCTTCTCCAATCATGGGACTGGGGCCAATGACTTTTTTTGGACTATGCTTGGAGAAGCCAGCGTGAGGCTGATTGGGGGCAAGATATCATGTACCAGACATGACACATGGGACCAGACCTTCAGCGGCTTCCCATGGCGAAATTCCTGCGAATTCTAGGTCCCAAGCGTAGACACGCCTTTCCCAGATGAGGCATCCAAGGATTCTCTGAATCACCATATTTTAATTGATGGGGCCAGCCTCTAGCAGCAGAACATCACTGCCCATGGTGCCGCCCACTTAATAGATACGGGCGATACTGTCAGCTTGGTGATTCCCTGGTCTGGTTACGGTTGTTCTGAAACTTCGAAATGTATGTACCCTTCCATTCGATAATCAGCACAAGATCCATTCCTCATAAGCTTTGAAATCGGGAAGGTGCGTCCAGAAAAGGCGCCTTAGTTCATTGAATCAAGTGAAGCAAGAGGGAGGAGAAGAAAGATATTAAGAGTATGACATATCTGCTAGAGCTGTGAATGACTTTAACCTCTAGGCCTTGCTAAAAACAGGCGTGGGCGGTTGGGGAAACAATATATCCAGAAAGAATAATAATGGAAATCAAGTTAAGGGGCAGAAGTAAGGCTGGGAAATAAGGGCAGTCCAAAAATCCCCAGCCTCTAAAATGTCAACACCTCAATGTTCCCACTTGTCTTATGCTTGCCCCGGCGCACATCCAGTCAGCCTGACGCTTGAAGCTGTTTGGGGGATGGGAGGTCGTGTTGTGGCCATGTGGCAGTTTGTGAGCACTGATATTCTCAGGCACATTGTTCACGCGTGATAATGACACAATATGTATCAGTATTTTAATTTGGGACAGTGAGGTCTGTGACTTTGGACAGGCAGGGATGTGTAAAGGACTGCTCATGAGGAATTGGTTGGATAGGGTATTGGGTTTCAGGCTGCGTGCATCGTAGGGTGTCTGAATCTTTGTATGGCTTGTTGCTGTGCTGAGCTAACCTGGCTTGTCCTCCCATTCCTGTGATTTGGATGTCTCATATGGATGACTCAGAGCGTTTGGGCAACCATGCACCATGTCCTGCATTTAATGTGGTGATCAGGCTGTCGCGAACATCATACTTCTGTCCAGGCGGACAGAAAGGTACGCCACGTAGAAGCATTGAGGCTTCATGAAGCTGCTGACATATAATGGGGGCGCAGTGCTGCTGCCTTCTTGCTTGTCGTCTGTCGGAAAGACACCCGGACCTAAGCGGCAGCTAGCGGTGTATCAGGAATGTGTATCTTGCCAATGCCCCTTCTGTACCATCCCTAGAGATTCCTCGCATCTTGCTGTGCTTGTCTCCCTCATGCTCAGTGCAGAGTGGCCTTAGCTAGGGGAATGGGGACTCCTGCCCGCTAGAAAGTGGCCAGGGGTATATACTTGGGCATGCGTTCTCTTTCCCATTCGTGAGATTGCATTCTGAACTTGGCGTACTGTGTCTCTCTGTAGTCTTGATCTGCTCAATGAACCCTGAATCCTGTGCATGAAACCTGACTCCATGAAACTGTTCTCATACAGCACAGCCTAGGGCCGTATGGACATGATGCAGCATGCTGTACTGCCATGGCCACCTACAGTGGGCCGGTTAAGTTGAAGTCCTAATGAGCCCAGTTTGGGTCTCCAGCGGCCTGCCAGAGTTGGTCTGGTGCGCACACAAATACACACTCAGGTACCGCCCCCTCTGGCAACGTAGGATTGGGGGGTGATCGGCGACCTACCCCTGCTGGTAAGTTTCAGTGTCCAGCCAATTACCGGTACGGTACTTGCAGGCTGTTTCATTGCTTTTAAAAGACGGTATGCATCCTTGCATACATGAATAATCCAGGAGGAAACGAGCTCAGTTTACTTACCTGTGACAGTTGAACAGTTCAGGTACGGTATGAGGAGGTTGCCAGCCCCTAGTTGCCAGCATTCTCCTGGATCCACAACACAGCAAATGGCAAGCCAATGAAATGGCAGCTTCTTTGGAATTGAAAATAATGGATGTCAGGCATTACGAAATGCTTCGTTCTACTTGGACGTGATTCCCGTCCCATCCCAAATTTCCTGCCAGTGGCAATGTCGAAAGGCAGGCCCGTGGGGCCTGCCAGAAACCATAAATGTTTGCGAGGCCCGCGATGTCACGAAGTTGGATCACATTAGATCGCTACTGTTGATGTATTAAGAGGACAATCCGACCCGATCTGACAAGTTAACCATACTTGAGTGGGGTCATGCAGCCTCCCCCTCCACCGCCCCCCCACCAAGGGGGCGTGGGTCCGTATCACGGAGGAGCTCCTGGATTTTCTGGAATGAGGCCTGGAATGCAAGCGCCAATGCCTGGCGGGCTAAGATCGATGATGGGTCAAGTCCCCATGCCTCCTGCTGCCCCAAGACTGACGCCCGAGCAGGAGGAGGCCATCATAGAGGAGAAGGTATTTGTTTGAACGTATTGCGATTCACGGGGAGCGATTGTCGCAGGAATTAGTCCTAGCTGTGCAATCTTGCCCTTTGGTTCCATGCGATGGACGTAAATGCATTAGGTTGCTTTATTTATATTCCATGAAATAATAGCTGGTGGGTTAGTACACATTATTTCGTTCGGGGATCTTCGTGGGGCTTCTACGACCTGAGGCCAGTATCTGCTCCATTGCGTTTAGGCACGCAAATGGCAGCAGCTTAACAGCAAGCGCTACGCGGACAAGCGCAAGTTTGGATTCGTGGAGGCGCCCAAGGAGGACATGCCTCCCGAGCATGTCCGGAAGATCATCAAGGTATGTCAAAAAATGAACATACAAGAAGGAGTCGATGTACTTATCCTCCAAGGTCCCTGGGTTATGGGGGGCCTGAACCTCAGGGCCCCATGACTGTCAAATGCTGGTCATGTGAGACTTGTGCCCTCGCCTCCAGTTCTGTGGATCACGCTGCAAGTTATGGTGCATAACTCTTTTAAACCTGAACTGGTTGCATGTTCTGCTCTTATGCCCATGTGCCTGCTAACATTCTCTGCAGGACCATGGGGACATGTCCTCCCGGAAGTTCCGTCACGACAAGCGTGTGTACCTTGGTGCTCTCAAGTTTGTCCCGCACGCTGTGTACAAGCTCCTGGAGAACATGCCGATGCCATGGGAACAGGTACGCCTGGCAATTTAGCACCCTACGATTTCTCCAGGCTCCAGCCAGCCTTAACCCTTCCCCTCAGCATCAGCAGCCACATTATTGTAAACTCAGCTGCATGCTGACTGCATGGTATTGACATGCGGGCGCCTGGGGGTGACTGGAGGCTGGACGTTGTGCGACGCACATGACCCGCACCAGGGGCTGGCTGATGCTATCTCGCGCCGCCCTGACCCACAGGTGCGTCACGTCAAAGTGATCTACCACATCACCGGAGCCATCACGTTTGTCAACGAGATCCCTTGGGTCATCGAGCCGGTCTACACGGCGCAGTGGGGCTCCATGTGGATCATGATGCGCCGCGAGAAGCGCGACCGCAGGCACTTCAAGCGCATGCGTTTCCCGCCCTTTGACGATGAAGAGCCGCCGCTGGACTATGCTGATAACATCCTGGACGTCGACCCGCTGGAGGCCATCGAGATGGAGCTGGATGAGGATGAGGACGCGGCGGTGTACGAGTGGTTCTACGACCACCAGCCTCTGAAATACACCAAATTTGTGAATGGGCCCAGCTACCGCAAGTGGAAGTTGCCGCTGCCCATCATGTCAACCCTGTACAGGTGGGGCGTGTGGTGTGGCGCCCACCCGGTGCCGCTCACCTAGCAGGGGAAGCATGGTCATCACATCAGCAGATCAGCAGATAATGGTTGGAGATGAAGATATTACGAGGGGTAATAGAGGATGCAGAAATCGACTTTTGCGGCTGCCCTTGGTGACAGAGGCTTGTTCAGCTGCCAGACCTGTGACAGTGTGAGCACTTACAGCAAAACTCGTCCCCTACTCCCCCCTGGGCAGGCTAAGGGGGGTTGGGTTCTGCTTTCTAGGCCCCTTTCTCCTTCTCCTAGTGCATGGTTTACGTTTCAGGGCTTGAGGTGGTTGAGATAGTCTATGCATGATCAGGGTTCAGGGGTCTGCTGCCAAGCCTGCACCCCTCCCCCCTGTCTGCAGGCTGGCGGCCCAGCTCATGAGCGACTTCGGGGACCGCAACTACTTCTACCTGTTTGAGCCCCAGGCCTTCGTGACAGCCAAGTCGCTCAACATGTGCATTCCGGGAGGACCCAAGTTTGAGCCTCTGTTCCGCGACATGGACACGAGGGATGAGGTGTGTGTGTGTGTGTGTGCCCTTTTGATTTCACTGCCTGTGCACGCCCTGCTGTCTGGCCACACCTGTGTGCCTGGCTATGCCTTGACCTGCTTGCACCTGTTGCCTCCTGGCGCGGCTCCCGACCCCCCTGGGTTCTCACCTGTCCTATCTGTAGGACTGGAATGAGTTCAATGACATCAACAAGCTCATCATCAGGAGCCCAATTCGCACGGAGTACAAGGTCGCCTTCCCCTACCTGTACAACAACAGGCCGCGCAAGGTGCGAGCTATGTCCATATGCTGTTGTGCATTAAATCTGCGCTTCAGGTACACTCCGTCTACATGTTTGCCTGCAGCCACTCAGGCCGGAGGCAGCATGTGCTGTTGCTGGGGCCACATGCTTGGGTTTGGCCATGGTCTGGTCCCAATGTCCCCTGTGGCCTCTCAACTGAAGGCCTTACTCAATCTGCTGTTGTTTGCTTGTTATCAGCACTGCTGCAAAGGGCTGGAGGCCGTGAAGCTGTGACACAGGGGTCAGGCCTTCATGCAGCCCGACGTGAACCATCAGCCTTTCTCCAACCTCGTCTGGTTATCTTGACATGCCCCATATGGCCATATCTGTTGTAGACGCCAAGCTTTCCCGGCCTCCAATCTGCACGTAGGTCTGGCTGAGCATTCCCTCCGTCCCCCGACCTCTACCTGCCTCCCAATGGACCTGCAGGTTCGGCTGAGCATTTACCACCATCCCCTGTCGATGTACATCAAGACGGAGGACCCGGACCTGCCTGCTTACTACTACGACCCACTGATCCACCCCATTGCCGCATACCGCACGGACAAGACGGGCAAGAAGATGAGGCCGGAGCAGGTGCGGGAGTGTGTTGAGGGAAGGAGTCGTAGGAAGGCGTAGGCATGAGAGCACCAGATGGAATCTGATGCAGTTGGGCCTGGTGGGATGATGCATGAGGCCAAGAGGGAAACTTTGTCCTCAACTTATGTTGGAGGGGCACTCACATGTTAGATTTTGGTGGGTGAAGAAGACTGGTACCGGCCTCGGGTTGAAGCTGCCTTTCCCCCTGATTACAGCTGTTTTCATGTTGCTAAATGGTTCCCAAGTTTTTGCTTGTATCTCTCTGATACTGCCTTTCCCGTCACCGCTGCCCTGTTGTAGGAGGACGTGGGTCTGGATGACGATGAGTGGGCACTGCCCGAGGGCGTTCAGCCACTGCTGGAGCGCCTGCCTGTCTACACGGAGAACACGGCCTCGGGCATTGCGCTGCTCTGGGCGCCGACGCCGTTCAACCAGCGCACAGGGTACACGCGGCGAGCGGTGGATGTCCCGCTAGTCAACGCGTGGTTCATGGTGGGGGGCATTTGGTCTTCGTGCAGGGAAGGGAGTGGACGGGCTTTGAGTGGTTCATAATGGGGTGGGCTGTCAGGCTTGAAGCAGGGGTCGAGGAAAGGGTAGGGGGTGCTGGAGAGACAGATGTGTAGGGGGGTTGGTTCTTGGTGGGGACTCCCAGACAGGCTTGAGGGGGAGTGGTGGAAGATATACCTGGCGTAGTAGAGTGTTCGTTATGGGCTGGCTGTGTCGCTTGAAGTGGACCGAAGGAGAATGTTAATATTTTCGTGTGGGGGGGATTCTTGGTAGGTGCTGGCAGCCAGATTTGGAGCTTCGGGAATAAGGAAAGCAGGAGATGGAGGCCGGTGGTGTTTGCGCCAAGCCTGAAGATTGGTGGCTATGTGAAGAGCAGCAATGGCAGCGTGACCCAGCCTACCAATGTGGTGTTTTTGTTGAGCGACCCAAGAGGATGCAAGCATGTGGGGGGGACATGACTTCCATGAGCCTTACCAAGCTCTCCCCTCTCCACCCTCCACCCTCTTTTGCTTGCAGGAGCACTGCCCTCCCAACTACCCAGTCAAGGTGCGCGTGAGCTACCAGAAGCTGCTCAAGAACTACGTGCTGAACCTCCTGCACAAGCGGCCGCCCAAGAACGTGAAGAAGAAGAGCCTCATGAAGGCGCTCAAGGCTACCAAATTCTTCCAGTGCACTGAGCTGGACTGGGTGGAGGCAGGGCTGCAGGTGCGGGGGGCAGCGGATACGAGTTGGGGAGGTTGGGGGTACTTGTGGGTGGTGGCGTCAGGTCTCTGTTGGGGGGCTCTGTTTGCCTCTGTTGGAGGTACTTTTGGGTGGTGGCGTCAGGTCTCTGTTAGGGGTGCTTGTGGGTGGTGCCGTCAGGGCCTGTCTACGAGCATCTCTCTCTGCCGGCTTGACCGGGACCGGCACAGGGCTCTCCATTTTTTCTTGACCTCCTGTGTGTGCCCACGTCCGCCATCCCCTCCCTCAGGTCTGCCGCCAGGGCTACAACATGCTTAACCTGTTGATCCACCGCAAGAACCTCAACTACCTGCACCTGGACTACAACTTCAACCTCAAGCCCGTCAAGACGCTGACCACCAAGGAGCGCAAGAAGAGCCGATTCGGCAATGCGTTCCATCTGTGCCGTGAGATCCTGCGTCTCACCAAACTGGTGGTGGATGCCAACGTGCAGTTCAGGTAAGTGGGATCGGGTGTGCGGTAGGAGGCGGGATGGCTGGAGCATGCATTCAGGTTGCTGGTGCCTGGTGTAAGATTCTCCATGGCTGTCTGGCCTGTGGCTGGCCTGGGTGGGTGGATATTGTTATGAGTGGGCCTGGGTCTTCACTTCTACAAGTCATCACTTCCAACCTTTCCTCTTCCCACCTTTCCTCTTTGCCTAGGCTGGGCAATGTGGATGCCTTCCAGCTGGCTGATGGCCTGCAGTACATCTTCTCCCACGTGGGCCAGCTGACGGGCATGTACCGGTACAAGTACCGCCTTATGCGCCAGATCCGGATGTGTAAGGATCTGAAGCACCTCATCTACTACCGCTTCAACACCGGTCCAGTGGGCAAGGTGTGTGGGGAATGGGGATCAGGAGAGGGGTTGCAAGGGAAGGATTTAGAGGCTGCAGGGAGTGGGGGAGATAATGCTCGGCATGACTGTCTGAACTGGACTAGGTACCTTGGCCCTAGGGTATGAGATGTCTTTCCCTATTTCCTCCCCCTTGAATTGTACATTTGTAGCACAGAGATACTGCAGAGATACTGCAGGATGCCATGCAGGAGGGACTGGTGCAAGGCCCTTCCTGCTGCTGCCCTGCCCTTTGTTTCACCATGGCTGCCCCCCCCCCTCCCCTGCCTCCCTCTCAGGGCCCTGGTGTGGGCATGTGGGCGCCGATGTGGCGCGTGTGGCTGTTCTTCCTGCGCGGGGTGGTGCCATTGCTGGAGCGCTGGCTGGGCAACCTGCTTGCGCGCCAGTTTGAGGGCAGGCAGTCCAAGGGTGTGGCCAAGACAGTCACCAAGCAGCGCATTGAGAGCCACTTCGACCTGGAGTTGCGCGCTGCGGTAGGTTTGGCAGATCGCGGTGGTGTGTGTATGGGGGTGGACACCTCTGGCCCACTTTTCTGCCACCGAGTCTGATAGCACCTGCCTTGCCCCTTGCGCGGAAGGACCCCCCTCACTTCTTTATCCAGTGTCTCCACCCCTCCCCTTTGCCTAGCACGACAGATGTTTGTCTGCATATTATTTGTTTGTCACATCTTCACCCCATGTGAGCGGCAGTCATCTCATCCTAATTAGTGCCAGTTCATTGTATTATATGTACTTCTCCATGTGTGCCTGCCCCAGGTTATGCACGACATTCTT
Source organism: Limnomonas spitsbergensis (assembly GCA_037349105.1). Lineage (NCBI taxonomy): Eukaryota > Viridiplantae > Chlorophyta > Chlorophyceae > Chlamydomonadales > Limnomonas > Limnomonas spitsbergensis. Next base: position 1,325,028 of record JAYJMM010000029.1, read on the forward strand.
GACATGATGCCTGAGGGCGTCAAGCAGAATAAGGCGCGCACGGTGCTGCAGCACCTCAGTGAAGCCTGGCGATGCTGGAAGGTGAGGGGCGACAGCAGAGGGTGGGAGTGCATGCAGCTGATGCCTCTGGTTCAGAAGTGAACGAGAGCGGTCGGGAGGAGTTCAGGGGCCCCGGACATTAAAAATTGCTCATCAAGATTTGAGACGGATTACGTTAAGGGCATTTTTGCACCATTCAGAGGCCCATGCAGCAGATGCGCATGTCAGTCCATGTACCCCATGTTAGAGCATGAGGTACATGCACCTATCCAACTCCATGCATCACCCGCACCCTAGTTCCCTTAACTCCAGCCACCATAGATGTATTGCCCTCTGTATTGAGCCTGCCTATGTCGCCTGCTTCTCCCATGGTTTGCATGTGTACCCCACCCCTTACGTCCCTGCTCTCTCATTGTTTCGCCCATGGCCCCTTCCTCCCTGACCTGCAGGCCAACATCCCCTGGAAGGTGCCTGGTCTGCCTGCCCCAGTGGAGAACATGCTGCTTCGCTACGTCAAGCAGAAGGCAGACTGGTGGACCAACGTGGCGCACTACAACCGCGAGCGCATCCGCCGCGGGGCCACGGTCGACAAGACGGTCTGCCGCAAGAACCTGGGCCGACTGACACGCTTGTACCTCAAGGCGGAGCAGGTAGAGGGGAGACCCGGGGAGTTGTGTGTGGGGGGTGGCTGAGGTTAAGGCGGGGGATGAAAGGGGTTGCAAAGTCTGTGTTGGTTGGTTGGTTGGTTGGTTGGTTGGTTGGGGATGTAAGCTGGGATACAGAAGAGGCTGGGAGCAGGAAGCAGGTCTCCTCAGTTGCACTAGCAGTCCGGACTTACGCTGGGTGTATGTGTTGAAGCGCCATGCAGCAGCAGCTGACAGCTCATGCACCTGGCGACTGTGCCAGTGCTGGCCTGCTCATTCTCAGCGACCTCGGTGCCTTTGCCCTCCTTGGTTGTTGCACAAGCAGGCAGGAACTGTTGCAAAATAATGTTGGTGATGAAGCCTCCTGTCACCCCAATTGTCAGCTTCTCCATTCCCTCCCCCGCTTGCCCCTGCTGGAATGACAGAAACTGGACAACCCGCCCCCTGTCCCTCCCCTCACTGCTTTCCTTTCCTTCCCCCTGCAGGAGCGCCAGCATAACTACCTGAAGGACGGCCCCTACGTGACCCCTGAGGAGGCTGTGGCTATCTACACCACAACGGTGCACTGGATGGAGAGCCGCAAGTACAGCCCCGTCCCCTTCCCCCCGATTAACTACAAGCACGACACCAAGCTGCTCACCCTGGCCCTGGAGCGGCTTAAGGAGCAGTACATGGCGGCGGTGCGCCTCAACCAGCAGTCCAGGGAGGAGCTCGGGCTGGTGGAGCAGGTGAGAGGGGCAGGAAGAAGGTGGGGCTGGTGGAAAGGGTGGAGGAAAACAGGCTTAAACTCAATACTGGTTGCGAGCTACGTGCTTGACACTTCAGCTGGCCAGAACCTGAATTCTATGCCTGATAGATTTATTAATCAGAGAGGGCCTAGGCCGTGTAGAAATCAAGCTTAAAGTGAGGGGTATATAATCTGGTTGATAGAAGCACATTATTTGCTTCGTGTCCCCCTATCAAGCCTCAGCACGCCTTCAGAGTGTTCCAAGCCTTCACCAAGTCAACATATATTTGAGGTGAAGTATGTTTCAGCAACCTACTCACGCCCTGCTCCTCCCCCCTGCAGGCCTACGACAACCCGCACGAGTGCATGCAACGCGTCAAGCGCCATCTGCTGACTCAGCGCCAGTTCAAAGAGGTCAGCATTGAGTTTATGGACATGTACTCGCACCTCATCCCGGTGTATGAGATCGAGCCGCTGGAGAAGATCACTGACTGCTACCTGGACCAGTACCTCTGGTTTGAGGCGGACAAGCGACACCTTTTCCCCAACTGGATCAAGCCGGGCGACACGGAGCCGCCACCGCTGCTGGTGTACAAGTGGTGCCATGGTGTGAACAACTTGGCGAATGTGTGGGAGACGGACAACGGGGAGTGTGTCGTGATGATGCAGTCGGAGTTTGAGAAGTTCTACGAGAAGGTGGACCTCACGCTCATGAACAGGTGAGGGAGCGGAGTGCTTAGGCAAGCACTCACAAATGACTAGGTGGGAGGGCAGGAGCGCTAGTGTGTGCATGAGCCATGTATGGGTCTCAGACTGGGGGGTTCTTCTCCCCTGCACATGTATGCGGGTCCAGAGTAGTGTCCAAGGCTTTGTTACGTTGGTGAGTAAAGCAATGGGAGTGCCCACCACTGGGCAGGTGTCAGTACCCCTCACCTGTCTGCCCTGGACCATTTCACATTGTCCTTCGTCTTCGACGTCACCCCTTTCCTCTGACCCCTTGTGTCCTCCCTCAGGCTGCTGCGCCTGATTATGGACCAGAGCATCGCCGACTACATCACGTCCAAGAACAACGTCGTGATCGCCTACAAGGACATGAGCCATACCAACGGATATGGGCTGCTGAGGGGGCTACAGTTTGCCAGCTTCATCACGCAGTACTATGTGAGGCGTAGGGGTCTGGGGGTTCCTAGGAGGTGTGGTTTGTCAGGTGGTGTGGTTTGTCCAGTTTGAGAGCTTCCTGCAAAACTGGCAGTGGAGGCTGGCTGACCCTTGTCCCTTTATCACAGACTATATCAGGCAGGCCAACCATTGATATGAATGCATCACCGCCCAATTCCCTCTCCCTCCAGGGCCTCATCCTGGACCTGCTGCTTCTGGGCCTGACGCGTGCGAGTGAGATCGCTGGGCCGCCGCAGATGCCGCACGAGTTTCTGTCCTTCCGTGACCAGAAGACGGAGGTCAGGCACCCCATTCGCCTCTACACGCGCTACATCAACAAGGTATGGGAGGCAGGGGTAAAAACATGAGGCAAGGTGGGGCATGCCCCATGCATCACCGCCACTGCCCGGTCTCTTTTTGATTCAGTCTCCAGCACCCCATGCATGGAATAAGGCGCCTGAATGATGTTGACACGCGATTGTCGTGAACCGCCCTTAATCGGCTGGTGTTTTGCCTTCTGCTGCTGCTGCTGCTGCCTGTTCCCCGATTGATCCTCTCATCCTCCTCTCAACCTCGTGTCATCCACCTCCCCATTCATCTACCTCATCTCAGCCCTAGAGGCCTATGATATCTGGCCTCTCCCCCCGCATCTGCAGACCTACATCCTGTTCCGGTTCACTGCTGACGAGGCCAAGGACCTCATCCAGCGCTACCTCACTGAGCATCCGGATCCCAACAACGAGAACATTGTTGGGTACAACAACCGCAAGTGAGTGGACTGAGGGGGAAAGGGGGTGCAAGGATATGCAGGCCAAGGGTGGGAAGAGATGTAGTGGAGTAGGGAGATTTCGATAGGTGACAAGCGCCAGGTTGTGGACTGAGATTGATTCTGGTGGGAAGCGGTGCCTATGCAGGCCTGAGCGGAGACACCTGTGACTGCCTACGACTTCTTGAGCTCCCTAAAAATAAAAGATCGCATCAACAATCTCCCCAACCCTGTGAGGCTACACACAACACCCTGCCTAAGGACATCAGACAGCATTCGCAATTCCACACCCCTGAAGGCGCTAAATAGCTTGTATGCGACTGAAGGCATGCCCTGGAGCAAAGATGTGGCCTGGCCTGTGGGAGGTCAGTGTACCTCTTGGATTCTGTCCTGAATCCATATCCACTATCTTTTCACTACCTGCCTGTTGCTGGCAGAGCTTGTTTTTACCGAGCATTGTCTCGCTACCTTGCCTTTCTCCCCCCCCCCCTACCTGTTTATCACTCGTTTGCCCCTTTTCTGCTTCCACTACCCTCTTAACCCCCCCAACCTCCTCCCCCCCCTCTCCCAGGTGCTGGCCTAGAGATGCGCGCATGCGGCTGATGAAGCATGACGTGAACCTGGGCCGCGCTGTGTTCTGGGACATGAAGAACCGCCTCCCCCGCAGCCTGACCACCTTCGAGTGGGACAACAGCTTCGTCAGCGTGTACTCGCGGGACAACCCAAACCTGCTGTTCAACATGTCTGGATTCGAGGTGCGTGATTTGATGGGATGGGGGGCGGTCCAAGTGGAAAAAGGATAAGGCAGTGTCCCCTTCAATTGTGGGAACAGGAGCATATGCCAGGGCTGCATTTGTGTGGCCGCCCTCCCTTGTTGCTCCATTCCCCCAGCCGGTTCCTCTCCTTTCACCCAGCCCTTCCCCCAGCCGGTTTCTCTCCTTTCACCCAGCCCTTTCCCCCAGCCGGTTCCTCTCCTTTCCCCCAGCCCGTTCCTCTCCTTTCACCCAGCCCTTTCACCCAGCCGGTTCCCCTTCTTTCACCCACCCCTTTCAACCAGACCGTTCCTCTCCTTTCACCCAGCCCTTTCCCCCAGCCCGTTCCTCTCCTTTCACCCAGCCCTTTCCTCCCTAATCTTCCCTCCCAGGTCCGCATCCTGCCCAAGATCCGCATGGCCGCTGAGGGGTTTGCCAACAAGGACGGCGTGTGGGCGCTGCAGAACATCGCGACCAAGGAGCGGACGGCGCAGGCCTTCTTGCGGGTGGATGACGAGGCGCTGAAGAGCTTTGAGAACCGCATCCGACAGGTGGGGGGGCTGGAGGAGTGGAGGGGATGCCCAATGCGGGCAGGCAGGAAAGCATAGACAGTGGGCTGTTGCCACAAACTACAGCCTCTTGACTTTTGACAGTTTTTGAGGACGTGGATGACAGTCTTATGGCGGGGCGAATGGATGCAGGCTGGAAGCGACTGATGCTGGTGTATGTGGCAGGGGCCACACTATCGGCATGAACTACTGGCTTTCTCCTCAGGCACTGGCCATGGTACATTGCGCCATTTAAGTTTTTTTGATGTTAACCTATTGCATGCCTCCTATGCAAGCTTAGCTTACCTCCTGATGACACACTTTAACATGCTCTCTGCTGGCCGCTGTGTCTTGCTTCAGGTGCTCATGTCCTCTGGCTCGACGACCTTCACCAAGATTGCCAACAAGTGGAACACTGCCCTCATCGGCCTGGTGACGTACTACCGCGAGGCGGTCATCCACACGCAGGAGCTGTTGGATCTGCTGGTCAAGTGCGAGAACAAGATCCAGACCAGGATCAAGGTGGGGGGCGAGAGGGGTCAAACACATGGGAATTGTGTTAACAGGTCCAAACCATGAATCCAGGATTGCGATGGTGGTCACACCCTGAAGTAGCTAGGAAGTGATGTTTGTCTTGGAGTATTGAGGGCAAGAGGTGTCATAGGGCGCTGAGGGGGGGAAGGTGCCAAGGTTGGTCTGACTAATGGGCATCTCTTGATATATGTACTTCTATTGTCCCCCAAGTCTGGACCCTCTCCCTCCCCTTGCAGATTGGCCTGAACTCCAAGATGCCCTCCCGCTTCCCCCCGGTGGTGTTCTACAGCCCCAAGGAGATTGGTGGGCTGGGCATGCTCTCCATGGGCCACATCCTCATCCCGCAGTCGGACCTGCGCTACAGCCAGCAGACAGACCTGGGCGTCACGCACTTCAGGGCAGGCATGAGCCATGAGGAGGATCAGCTCATCCCCAACCTGTGAGTCGGGTGGGGTTATGGAGGACCCACTACCCAGACATATGGTGATGCGTTACGGGTCCAGGTAGTCACGGGTTTTCTTATGAAGTGCTTCTTGTTTCTATGCACCCAAGAAGACCGAAGACATTGACAAGGCGTAGGAATACTGAATGCCCTGACTCCCAACCCAGAGCTCACCTGACGCATGGGGGATAGGGGCGGTGCATGGGCGGCACTGCTATGTGATGAGGGGGGGGGATTTGACACAGCTCAGGGTCTGGTCTAGGATAAGATATCACGAGTGCTGCACATCCAGCCGAGTGAGAGCTGATGGGCGGCTTGATTCTGAACCCTGAACCCTCAGCCTCCTCCTCCACTGCTCCTAGATACTGCTGCATCCAGCCTTGGGAGAGTTAGTAGGCTTGATTCTGAATCCTGAACGCTCCGCCTCATCCTGCACCGCTCTGAGGTACCACTATATCTAGCCATGAAAAGAGTTAATAGGCTTAATTCTGAACCCTGAATTCTTCGCCTCCTCCTCTTAGGTACCGCTACATCCAGCCGTGGGAGAGTGAGTTTGTGGACAGCGAGCGTGTGTGGTCCGAGTACGCGCTGAAAAAGGAAGAGGCCAAGGCGCAGAACCGTCGCCTGACGCTGGACGACCTGGACGACAGCTGGGACCGAGGGATCCCGCGCATCAACACGCTGTTCCAGAAGGACCGCCACACGCTGGCGTACGATCGTGGCTGGAGGGTCAGGCAGGAGTTCAAGCAGTACCAGTACACCCGGGTGAGGGGGTGTAAAGGGGGGGAACAGAGCACACGCAGGACATGCGGGTGTGGGTAGGGGGGTGTGGGGGGCGGATGCGGTGCATCTATATATGGAGTGGTAAAAGAGGGTAAGTGGTTACATGCGTGGATGGTGGGGTCATGAAGTGGATGAGGTGCGTATATGTGAAGGTGGTATTCAATTAAGACATGCGCACCTTTTGCTTGGTTGCACACTAGCCGGTTCGCAACCTTGCCATAACCATACCTTGTCAGACAGTGCCTTTCGTTTATCAAGTGCCCAATGGAGGGGTCTGTCGTGCCTTTGACCGAGCTTCTGGTCAGCTTGTCTCTTTGTCTCTTTGGCTCATTGGAAACAGCAATACAGCACCATGCATGCCTCCTCTTGCTCATCATGCACTCTTGCTAACCTCTCGCATTCCTCCCTCCCTGCCCCTACCATGCAGATGAACCCCTTCTGGTGGACGCACCAGAAGCATGACGGCAAGCTGTGGAACCTGAACAACTACCGCACTGACGTCATCCAGGCGCTGGGGGGCGTGGAGGGCATCCTGGAGCACACCATGTTCAAGGGCACCTATTTCCCCACCTGGGAGGGGCTGTTCTGGGAGAAGGCCTCAGGTACGGGGAAGCAGGGGGGGGGGGGAGGGGCGTGACAGGTGTAACCAATGTTTTCCCTATTTCTCAAACTTTCCTCACCTGGGAGGGGCTTGTTGATTTGTTCAAAGAGTCTGACAGGTGTCTCAGCGATGCGTCCCAGGACAAGACCCATGTCCCGTCAGGAACATGCTTGTCCTTCCTTTTTCAGTTTTTGTGACACTGCCTTGATGCGAGGTAGCCTGCCTGACTGCCTTGGTCTGGTAGTTGTAAATGGGTTTTATGGGTAGCGGTAAGCATCTCTGCTGTCATGAATGCCTAATCAAAGGTCTCAATCTTCCTACACCGCTACTTTGGCTGCCACGATCCAGTCTCTTCATCGTCTTGCGTTGCTTCCCTGTACCGCAGGCTTTGAGGAGAGCATGAAGTACAAGAAGCTGACCAATGCGCAGCGCAGTGGGCTGAACCAGATCCCCAACCGCCGCTTCACGCTGTGGTGGTCGCCCACTATCAACCGCGCCAACGTGTACGTGGGCTTCCAGGTATGAGGGGGAGCAGGGATGGAGAGAAGAGGATGGGTGGGGGATCAGGAGGGAGGGATTGGGGGAGAAGGAGCAAGAGGGCAGGGGGGCAGGGACAGGGATTCCACTGCTGTATATAGTGCAGGCTGGAGAACAAGCCTGTATGAGAAGGACCGGTGAGGGAAGGCAAATGCATGTGGCTTGTACTGGCAGTCGCAGCTCAATTACCATTGACAGATCTGTGTGTGATGAACATACTGGGGGGAGGTTGCTGAATGGCCTGGGACTCAGCTTTTGATGAGGGTTATCGCTTTCTTTGTGTCTGAATTGGTGGGGATGTAATATATTTAGCCGCCCACCTTCTGGATATTATACAGGAATTGAATTCGTGCTGGGGCTTTTTGCTACTACCCTTAGGATATATACGTACCTGGTCCACCTAAGCCTGTCTCCACCCCTCTCCTAGGCGCAACTAAGCCTGATGGCATACCCATCTCCCCCCCTCACTATTCCAGGTGCAACTGGACCTGACAGGCATCTTCATGCACGGCAAGATCCCGACGCTCAAGATCTCGCTGATCCAGATCATGAGGGCCCACTTATGGCAGAAGGTGCACGAGTCTGTGGTGAGTGGAGGGCTACATGGGGAGGGGGGGAGGGGCTAGTCGAGGGCAGCAGGGTGAGGAGAGGTGCCACATAATGACATGAGCCATAGTTTTGAACTGGCTGTACATTAGGTGGCATCGTCTTTATTACAGGTAATTGTTTCGATTCAAACTGTTTTCCCATGATTTTCCTACAATTTCTGACCCCCCCCCCGATGCAGGTCATGGACCTGTGCCAGGTGTTTGACCAGGAGCTGGACGCGCTGGAGATCGAGACCGTCCAGAAGGAGACCATCCACCCTCGCAAGAGCTACAAGATGAACTCCTCGTGTGCCGATGTGCTGCTGTTCGCGGCTTACCGCTGGCCCATGTGCAAGCCCAGCCTGGTGGCAGACCAGAACGACGCGTTTGACCTCAAGCCCAGCAACAAGTACTGGGTCGACGTGCAGCTGCGGTGGGGCGACTACGACAGCCACGACATTGAGCGCTATGTGCGCGCCAAGTTCCTGGACTACACCACGGACAACATGTCCATCTACCCGTCTCCCACGGGTGAGGGATGGGAGGGACGGGGGTGGAGTGAGGGGGAATCCTTTTCGGCGTGTGACTTACGGTGGTTGCTGAAGGAGATTGGTCAGCAATTGGCAATCCTGTGTCCGTCTGCCACTTCCACCCTCAGTATGCAATTCAGGCAAGTCTGGGTTCAAGCGTCACTGCCCTTGACCCGCACCCTCTGCTTCACCTCCTCCCTCGCTCCCCTCCCTCGCCTGCCCCCCCTTCCCAGGTGTGATGATTGGCATTGACATCTGCTACAACCTGCACAGCGCCTTTGGCAACTGGTTCCCTGGCTCCAAGACGCTGATCCTGCAGGCCATGGCCAAGATCATGAAAAGCAACCCGGCGCTGTACGTGCTGAGGGAGCGCATCCGCAAGGGCCTGCAGCTGTACAGCTCGGAGCCGACAGAGCCCTACCTGTCCAGCCAGAACTACGGGGAGCTGTTCTCCAGCCAGGTGGGAAAGGGAGGGGATGGGAGCGCGCAGAGCTGGATCGGGGGGGTGAGGGGGTGTTAATAGTTCGGTAAGGGGGCTGACTGGACTGTGTGCTCCTGAATTGGAGGGAGGGGGGTTGAGATGAGCGGAGGTGGACGATATAAATGGGAGTTGTTTGTTGCTGTGGGTCTAGAAGGCCCCAGCGGTCCCTAGTCATTTCCACCACGGCCGTCCTCGTCAGGTGGACTGTAGGTTCATGTAGGTTAAAAAGTGTTGCGCCTGCTTGACCCTTGCCGGTTCATCCGCCATGGTACAATGTGACTGTGTTTTGGGACATGAATGAATGGTACGATGTTGTCGAAATGACGGTGTTTTGAAACATGAATCAATGTACCCTATCTCCTTCACTCAGGATCTTCCCTTATGGTTCCTCCCTCTTCTGAACACCTGGACTCATCGTTTAGCCACTCATCTTCCCATCCCTCTTAGACCATGTTCCCCCTTGACCCCCCCCTCCCTTCTGCGCCCCCCCTCTTCTCAGACCATCTGGTTTGTGGACGACACCAATGTGTACCGAGTGACCATCCACAAGACGTTTGAGGGCAACCTGACGACCAAGCCCATCAATGGAGCCATCTTCATCTTCAACCCGCGTAGCGGCCAGCTGTTCCTCAAGATCATCCACACCAGCGTGTGGGCTGGGCAGAAGCGTCTCAGTCAGCTGGCCAAGTGGAAGACAGCGGAGGAAGTGGCGGCGCTGGTCAGGTGAACAGGGAGGGCCAGTTTGGGGGTAAGGGCTTGTGACAATTCAGAGATTGGGATGTACGGTATGTGGTAGGGGGAGAGTGGGTTGAAAGGGGTAAGGGCCCTGACTGCCAACCTCACTGCCTACTGCAATCTCCTGTCTGAAACCTGTTGAACCCTGCACTTTTGTCCCCAGCCCACCTTGCGGTTCAGGACCCTTCCCATTGACTCCCCGCTTCGAACCTCTGCCCTACCCCCCAAATATTTCCTGCCCCTTGAACCTGCGCCCCTCCCCCCTCCCTTCAGGTCCCTGCCTGTTGAGGAGCAGCCCAAGCGCATCATCGTGACGCGAAAGGGCATGTTGGACCCACTGGAGGTGCACCTGCTGGACTTCCCCAACATCGTCATCACGGGCTCTGAGCTGCAGCTGCCCTTCCAGGCTGGTGAGGCATGGGGAAAAGAAACAACTGAACATGACCGCTGAACTGCTGGGCATCGCCACTGCACCTGGCTAGAATCGTTAGTTCAGGCTAGCGAGTGATGGCCGGTTAATAAGAGCGAGCGGAGCCACAAGCCGCCCTTCGACGCTAGTGAGTATTGAATGGTATGGAAGAAGAAAAACTGCTGTCGGATTAAGCGGATGAACCTTCGGTAGGCCTGGGAATATGGGAAATACCACTCGCAACAAACTTAAGACGTATCCACAGTCAGGCACGCAACAAGAGGCAAGATGGCTGCAGAGTCAAGCTTGCCCTTTTTTTTTGTTGACGAAAATAATCCGTTGGGACACTCCCTTTGAGAACAAGAAGCCCGTCCTTCCATATTTCTCCTCTTGCTCCTGCTGTACTGCCACCTGCTGTATGCCCGCACACGGTGCCTCCGCCCCCCGCCCACTCAATAGCTGCCCCCCCCGCCCACAGCCATCAAGCTTGAGAAGTTCGGCGACCTGATCCTCAAGGCCACGGAGCCGCAGATGGTGTTGTTCAACCTGTATGACGACTGGCTGCGCACTGTGAGCTCCTACACCGCCTTCAGCCGCGTCATCCTCATCCTCCGCGCGCTGCACGTCAACCCGGAGAAGGCGCGCATGATCCTGCGACCGGATAAGAGCATCACCACGCAGCCGCACCATGTGTGGCCTACCCTGACGGACGAGCAGTGGGTCAAGGTGGAGATTGCGCTCAAGGACCTCATCCTGGCAGACTATGCCAAGAAGAACAACGTCAACGTGCAGGTGGGTGGGGAAGGGGCTGGTGGGGAGGGGGATCTGTGTTAAAGCTTCCGCGAAAGAGTACCCGCACTGCCTACGATAGAATGTCAGGGAGTGGATTGCCTTTCATGCTGCTACTGAAACTCTCTTGCCACTTTATTTGCCCCCCTCTCTTTTTTGAGCCCTACCACTTCCTCCCTCCCTCGCTCTCCTCCAGGCGCTGACCCAAAGCGAGATCCGGGACATCATCCTGGGTGCTGAGATCACGCCCCCCAGCCAGCAGCGGCAGCAGATCGCTGAGATTGAGAAGCAGGCGCGCGAGGGCGGCCAGATGACGGCCGTCACCACCAAGACCACCAACGTGCACGGCGACGAGATGATTGTCACGACGTCGTCGCCGTACGAGCAGTCCACGTTTGGCTCCAAGACGGAGTGGCGCATCCGCGCTATCAGTGCCGCCAACCTGCACCTGCGCGTGAACCACATCTACGTCAACAGCGACGACATCCGCGACAACGGCTACACGTACGTCATGCCCAAGAACCTGCTGAAGAAGTTCATTTGCGTGGCGGACCTGCGCACGCAGATTGCGGGCTACATGTACGGGGTCTCGCCGCCGGACAACCCGCAGGTGAGTGGGAGGAGTGGGTGGGGCTGGAAGGTTAGTGACTGCGCTGAGCCATAAATGGTGTAGACTGAAGAAGGGCTGAAGGATACAGGCATCCGCGTTATGTATGGTTTCAAGTTCTTACAGTGGAGGGTTCAAGTTCAGTATCTTTGACCTTTCAACCTTAATTGGACAAATCTCAGCTGGGCAGGGGGCTGCAGATTTTAGGGTTCAAGTGATTAGGATTAACTCCTAAAGCGCGCACCCTGCAAGAGGATGAAGAGTGGCCTCACATCTGCAATATGATTAACCTCAGGACAGAATAATCTTGAGAGGGTGTAAGAGGGTTTGTTTCAGGGTCGTCCATTGCCATGTAGGTGATGACTTCGGAAACAGCATGGACAGCAGAGTACAGCCTCGCTCCACTGCCTGCTGGTTCACTGCCCTCTCCCCCTCAGCTTGTATATATTCTACCCCCTTGCCTCCTCCTCTCCAGGTCAAGGAGATCCGCTGCATCGTGATGCCTCCCCAGTGGGGTAACCACCAGCAGGTCAACCTTCCCTCATCCCTGCCGGAGCATGACTACCTCAAGGACCTGGAGCCGCTCGGCTGGCTGCACACGCAGCCCAACGAGCTGCCGCAGATGGCGCCGCAGGTGTGTGAAGCAGTGTGTGGAGTTGGGGAGAGGGAAACGGTGGATTTTAAGGACCTGGGGAATGAGGGTACAGAGGCACGAGCGTTGGGGTGGGGAAGTGGTGTAGTAAAGCTTACCTTAAATGTTGCCGCAGTTGCTGCAGCAGCCTGAGATGGATATTCTTAGAGTAATCCGAGGGTTGGGTTTCCCCTGGTTTTATTCATGTCATCAACCTGATTATTATCATGTCTTTATTATGTTTCTGCTCATTGACCCTGAGCCCTTTTTGTGGCTCGTGGAAGCCTCTTGACCCTGGGTCCCTGAAAAAGATGGCGGCGTCTGATTGTCATTGCAGGATGTGACGTCGCACGCCAAGATGCTCGAGAACCACAAGACGTGGGACGGTGAGCGCTGCATCGTGGTCACGTGCAGCTTCACACCAGGCTCTTGCAGCCTGACTGCGTACAAGCTGACCCCGGGCGGCTACGAGTGGGGGCGAGCGAACAAGGACAACAGCGCCAACCCGCAGGTGGGGCAGAGAGATGGGGAGGGAGCCTGGAGGGGTGTGATGTGCCCAACACACACAGTGAGCAGCTGGCAGACAGGTCTGCTGGGAATAGAGGCTGGGAAATACAAGATGCGAGATACAATTACCGGTATACCACCTTTTTTTAAGTGGAGCTGGTTGCACTGAGAGAGCGCGGTAAACCTCGGGACAGCTGAGGGGCCAGGCTGTGCTTGATGTGTCGGTGTTTGTTTTATTGCGCACCTGGTCCATAAGCTTTCTTCTCAAGCTATCAGTGCGACCATGGAGACTAAATCATGACTGGCCAATAGCTGGTGGCTCAAGCAGCAGGCACCTTGCTTGCTCAGCTTCCCCTAGCCTCATGTCGTAATGTAGCTGAAAAGCATCTGATGTGCGCTTATCATCTCTTCTGTTCAGGGCTACTCCCCCGGCCACTACGAGAAGGTGCAGCTGCTGCTCAGTGACCGCTTCATGGGCTTCTACATGGTGCCCGACGCTGGTGGGTATGGTTGGAGAGGGATGTGAAATTGCGTGATTTATGTTGTGTGACCATGTGAGATTGTGCGACGCGTCATATTGATGTGTGAACTACTTTTGTCTGGTTGTGTGCACTATACTAATCCTTGCACCTTGCCCTTCCTTTTTTTCCGTGCGTAGGCAGCTGGAACTATAACTTCATGGGCGTGAAGCACAGCCCCAGCATGAAGTATGGTCTCAAGCTGTCCAACCCGCGCGAGTACTACAACGAGATGCACCGCCCCACGCACTTTCTTGAGTTTAGCACCCTGGAAGAGTCACAGGACCTGGGCGTGGACATGGAGAACCACTTCAGCTGATTATCTACGATGATCCGTAGGGTCGGGGTTTAGAACATGCAAGAGAGTGAAAGCTGAAGGAGGAAAAGCGTCTTGGGGACTAAGTGGGCAGCTGGACAAGTAGGTCTGTGCCCTGCTGATTGTTCCTATTCTGCGTACAGATGACTCAGCTAGCCTGTGCATGTGAAGTAATTTATGGCAAGATGTTCCACATGATGTTGACTCTGCACGTGAGAATGGTGAGGAGAGATTCAGTTGTCAAATTGGCCACTGGTTCCGGAGGTCGATGGATGGCTGAAGCGCCGCTTGTCTTCGTTAATTATCAGGTTGAGCTAGACCTATTGAAATATCGTAGATTGTAAACAACTTACTTATTGAGAGGAGAACAATCACGGAAATCTTCGCATTCCTTACCCTAGTGCGATGAACGATTGCCCACCCTGGTGGATCAGAACAGCGGAGACTAGGCCTTTTCCGTCGGCAGGATTACCGTCCACGCCCTCGTGCTCTGAATACTCTAAAAAGACTGTACAATGTGAAGTCGAGACTCAACCGAATGGAACCAAGTGGAAACGATGTAAAGAAGTGCAGCAACAGTTCCGAGTATGCGCCGGAAGGTGAGCAATTGATGTGGTGGTGACAAATCCGCGACCCGCACCCCGCTTCCCCAAGGCGTACACGTGTTCTAGAATCCGAACACTTCCATATCTCATACGCTGTGTTTCCCTCTGGCTAAAATCTTATTGGTCACGATGGCAGGCAACCGGAGGAGTTGAGCATGAGTGTCGTGGAAACATTGGAGCCACTAGTAGAGCCTGCCCCGAGCAGCAGCGGAGCCCAGCCATCCCAAAGCGCACCAGTCCCACCTGAAGTGGGGAGGCTGTTCGACGAGTTCTTTGAGCTAGCCTCTGAGATTGAACGGAACCTGTCGACTTCAGGTGAGGTTCAAACTGCAGCCATGCCCATGCAGGCGTGCGTCCCTATCTGATATGTGCCAAGTTTAAGTTTACCTATACTATGTCAAGTTGACATGGGGCCTGGAGTCCTGTACTGTGCTTTATGCTTTGATACAGCACATTTGACTGCTGGTGCACGTGATGTGGTTTGCTTTCAGGTGCTCTGCATCCCGGAAATGAGCAGCTGCGTCGGGATGACGTTCAGCACAGCACCCCCATTGCCGGTGGATTCCTGCAGCGCCTATTCGGAAAGAAGGCTTTAGCTGATGGTGGGTGGATGACGTTTCGAGCCCTTGGTGCTACTGAGTGACTAGCATTTGTTACTGCTATGGCCGTCTTCGTACCTGCTGAGATGCAAGAAACTTAGCATGCTTGAAATGACAAAGTTTTGTCTGAATCTGCCTTAAGCTAAAAGTCCAGTGAGGATGTGTCTGACAAGGCTGCGTTTTTCTAAACCAAGGACATGTAGAATTATTTTTAGCTACAGGAATCAGGCTGTCTGTCACCTGCTGCTACCTCCCATACAGATTCGAAACCCCGCCATGCGGACATGGACCTCTTCGCCCGGTATGCTTCAGGCCCCTCTCAAGATGTGTAGCAGTGGATGCTGCGGAGCTGGGGGTAGCGCTGAAATGTGGCTTAAGTAGGGGGAGCGCCAAAGTTATAACGTAATACATTTGATGGAGTCCACCCTGCTTGATTTGATTTGACGGAGATGTCCTGCAGGAGTAATATTTAATTTGCATGGTTTATGGGGGGGGTAGTTACTTATTAAACCCGCAGCTGACAGGCTGCCACCCAGCATGGACAGTGCTGCAAACACCAGCGCTGATGAGTCCAGTTTAGGAATACCGGATATAGGTATATAGCTTTGCTACATACTCGCATCACACCAGCATGCGAGAGGCGTGTGACCTCTAATGCGGGGGGGGGCCATAAGTTTTCTTACGGCATCTGCAGGTTGAAGAATACCTGTCTAGCTGGAGCCTTGCCTGGCACCATGTTTCCTCCGGCCTCTGCTGTATCCTGCAGTAATAGGATCCAATGTCTTAACTAGCGGTAGGTCATATACTTTCCCGACTTTTCTGTGTCGTACCCAGGGGAGGTCGTACCTTAGGTACAATTAATTCTGTGCTGGCTGCTTGTAAATACCTCTGCCAGGCGTTACTGAGGAATACATACCAAACACGTTACACCTCAAGCAAAAGTATATCACGCAGGGGCGGAAGGTTACTTCAGGAAATCAGTGAGCTGCGCAGTCGGGCATGCCATAACTCGTTGGTGGAATAGTGTATACATCTTGTGGGCAAAGCAGAGAATATGCCCTGACGTAGCTGTCCCATGGCTACGTGGACAATCACCCTTGGCCTTTGTAGGCTGGCATCTTGAACAAACAAAGATCAGATTAGAGTTACTTCAGTTCCTTGGTTGTTAAAAAGGCGAAGGGGACTTAAAACACAACTTAAATGGAGAGCAGTGACGAAATCGACAAGGCGCACCATCGAGCTGTCTCCCCAACGAGACTCCACTGAACACACAGCGGCAAAACTTGAATACACAATACGCTCAACCCCACAGCAAGGCCACAACAAGCCAGTGGGGAGCATAACACAAGTAACCTGTCATACTCTCAATCTATTAATAAAACCAAGGTGAGAGTCAGAACAGGCCCCTCCAGCCCCATATCCCCAACTGGCACAGCACACGAGGAAGGTAGCTGGTAGAGCGGGGACGTTAACAGAGGGAATCAAGTTTATGACGCAGCCATGCCCTTTCTCGGACCTGCAAGCAACGCGCTGTGCCAGCTGCCCATTTGTTGCAGCTGCCGTCGCTGCTACTGTTGCTACCTACACGCCAACTGCATGCAATGAGCTGTGCTACCTCTCCGTTTTGCTGTTGCTGCATGTTGCAGTGAGCTGTGCTAGCTTCCCGTTTTGCTGTTGCTGCTGCGGATCTCTCTACACGCCGACTGCAGGAACTCTACGAAGTTGCGTTCAAAGTCCGGTATCTTATCCACGCCCGGGAAGTAGTTGATGTCGATGATGTAGTACAGGCTCTCGTCCTCGCTGCCGCCCCCGCTGTCTCCAGCGCTGCCAGGCTCACCCTGCTCCAAGCGCAGCAGATCGAAGTTGAACAGGTGCATATCCAATCTCCGCCGCAGCTCGTCAGCCAACCGGTGCGTAAACCACTCCGGCGGAAGCTCCCCGATGGGGCTCGCGGGCCCTGGGGTCATCAGGGACGGGGACAGCGGCGACAAGGCAGCAGACGGCAGCATTGGGGACATGTCGGTCAGGGGGTAAGGGGACAGCCCAGACAAGGGCCCCGGGGACAGCCCGGGCGGCGGCAGCGGTGACATAGCAGACGCTTCCCTCAGCGACATCTCTGACAGCCGGCTGCGGCGCATGGAAGTGACGGCGATCTCCGGGCTTGAGCTGAGGTCACCCCTTAGGGAGAGGTCCGAGCCGACAGATTTGCAGCTGATCCTGGGCAGCTGCATGATGCCCTTGCGCCCCGCACTTCTATCGTTCCCCAGGTAGTTGTCACCGAGCGACGGACGCTTGCAAACAGCCGTGTAGGATCCCACCACGTACACCTGAGGGCCATTCAAACCATGCTTGGGGCAAGCGACACAGACTGTCCAGAGGCTGATTCATGGGGAAAACATGCCTGGCGAGTCCCGTATCATCCTGCCATGTCTGCCCCCCACCATACCGGTATACACTTGCAGATTTAATCCATGCATTCAGTGCTTTGTGCAAACATCCCAAAGGCTGTCATTTATGGATACTTGTGGCGGGGGGGAATTTGTGGATTAATAAATTCAAGGCTTGTCATACAGAAATGCTATGTAGGACCCCACCACATACAACTGCGGTGAATTCAACCTAGGCTTGAGCATGCGGCACAGACATACCAATGGCTGCTGCCTATGAAACTTTCTTTGGAATCACAAGCACTGGCATGCAGAAATACAAATGCAAGTACAAGAGGCTGATCATAATTCATGAAAGGTGCAACAATGCAACACACTGCAGCTTGACATGCACCCACAACCAGCAGAACAATCTGATGCACCTACTTGTTTAGGGAGCTTCGTTTGCAATTCAGCTACATCACGGCCTACGGATGGGGAATCAGAAGGCCCTGCTGCTTGAGCTACCAGTCACAGGTCGGTCACGGTTCCCTTTGATCACGGTTCCCTTTGGTCACGGTTTCCTTGGTCACGGTTTCCTTGGTCATGGTTTCCTTGGTCACAGTTCTCTTTGGTCACGGTTCTCTTTGGTTCAGTGTGAGCCACCCAGGGGCCAGTCCAAGGTGGTCTCATTCAGACTGAAATACATTAGCATGATGGAGCTCAACCAGGGCTGTATCAGACACAACGAGCAGTCGTATGAACCCTGAACTCTCAGCTGCCCAGTCAGCCATGGACAGTAGTAGCCTACCAGCATTCACAGCTGTGTCACTTCAGATATGGAAGGATCATTGCATGTAATCATGCATGTGTGTATCCACAGAACAACAAAGCTGCCACCATGCAGATCCCCCATCTCATCCCGAGTGCCGGCTCATCATCTTCAGTTTGGGACCCAGACACCCAGGCATACATTCCAACCCAGCAGACTGACAGATTACACACCACAGGGCCCCTGCGAGCCCCCAATCCTCCTGATGAGGCTTATGCTCAGTACCGAGGCCGCCACTTGCTTACCACCGCCCCCTTTGAGCACACTGCGTCAAGCGCCCCTATTCGAAACCGCCCCTCACCTTGAACAAGACGCCCCCATGCTCAACAAACTCCTGTATTACCGCGGGAGGCTTGACACTCGACTGCACCGAGCCGCAAAGCAGGTTGCTGAGGGACGCCATGTCGTGCACCACCGCCAGCCCATGCGAGCCCTCCCGCCCGTCCGACCACACCGGTTTTATGACCAGCGGCGGCCGCATACCCGACTGCTTCATCAGGTGCTCCGCGTCGGCTAACGGCATGTCCTCAGGTATGACCACCTGAGGCGGGGCCTTCACCCGATACGTCTTGGTGTCCGACTGCGGATCCTTGTAGGTCAAACACAGGGGGTGAGAAGGATCAGTGAATAAGTGCAAGACAAGGTTGATTCATGGGCGTTTCGTAAAAGATTCAGCTACCGGTACATCATTCGTGATAAAAACAGCCGGGCCTGGTGCATCAGGTCCGTGGGAATCTGATGTACCAGGCCCAGCTGCTTTTGCCACCAGCTGTAGGCCGATCTAGGACAGGTCCCCACGGGCCCAGTGGGGGGGGGCCCAGCGGCCAGCCAGAGGTGGTCTGTTACGCAACGAAATGCTGAGAGGCGGTGCGAGGAGGTGAAGCAGAACAAAGCAAGGAACTCTAAAAACAAGATTAAGTAGCAAGAGTTTCCAAGGGAGGGAGAGTCAGAATTGGGGGCACTTCGATAATTCAGTGGAGAGGAGGCTTTACGGTATAAACCAGAGCATTCGCATGAACCCTGAACTCTCAGCTGCCCAGTCAGCCAACAGTAGCAGCCAACCAGCATTCACAGCTGTGTCATTTACTCATTTCAGACATGGAAGGATCATTGCATGTGTTCATGCACAACAGGAAAAAACTGCCTATGAGACACACAACAGCTTTCATGCAAGGATGTGTCATATCTGGTGAGCGCAGGGTGTTTTTATGTGAATGGATTTTCTTCAGGCAGCATGACTGCCTTTGAGGCACATGAACTGTTCCATGCAGGGACGTCATGCCTGGCCAATGCGACCTCATGCACATGCAAAGGCTTGATGGCGTCCAACTGACACAAAGGGTGGTGCACATCTGAAAGCTTAATTCTTAAAAGCAAACCATGGAGCTCAGAACATATTTTCGGAAATGGTATACGGAGACATATGTCCGCAATTATTTTTCCTACCAAGATCACCATAGGACGCCCCATGGCCGCCAAAAGCAACATTGAGATATACCTGGACCAGCTTACAGCCGGCGGCCCAAGCAGTACAGCTGGCCACACCCAGGGCCTCCAAAACTGGCGGCTGGAGTGTCCCTGACATAAAGCCGAGTAAACAACAACAAGTACAAACATGGTCTCCTACCTGCATGACGATGTCGTTTCCCCGCAACACCGACAGCATGGTGACTCTGTTGCGTAGTGTGGTAATACCGGTCACACTGTCGATCACCCTGACATCGGGATGCAGCCTGCTGTACTCAAGCAAATCGCGCTCCCACTCTGGAGGCACCAAAGCAGACAGGCATCGTCAAGGTCAGGTCATGGCGCCTTCCTGTGGACGCAGGCACGTTACACACCCGGGATAAATGAGACCCGTCGGATGCATGGGATGCATGCGATGCAAGGGATGCATGGGACGGTATGCATGGGCTGTCAGAAGGTAGGTGCAGCAGGTGAATCTGGCCAAGGCAGGCATCCCTGTTCCCCGAAACAAGATGGGTCCTCTGAAATCGCAACTAGCCAGCATGCAAGAGGGGGTCGCAACCAGGGGCAGCACGCATGAAGGCATGAGAAGCACTCTAGGTCCACGCTGACGTGATCGGGGGCTAACTCTCCATGCCCATCCCATGCCCACGTTTTGCTCATCCTCAACCCATGTTCAGCGCACCCCATGTGCCCATGCGCATGTTCTGAGCATCCCATGCCCATGTTCGGCTCGTTGCCAGCAGGCTGATGCGGAGGAATAACGCACCAAGGTTGGGCTGAAGCTTGTGTATAATAGCGTTGAAAGGGCCTTGCGTGGACAAGGGCCTGGTGATGTCAATCAAGCACATCTCTATCCCCTCGGCTAAAGCAGCTGCTTTAATGACGGGAGTCATGTACCTGGAAACCTGCGAGAGGAAACCAAGGCAGCCAAGGGAGGTCTGGACATGGCGTCGGCATTGGGGCCATCGGACGTGTCGTGAGCCCCTTGAGCCTCGACCATGACTTAAATGATAACATTGAATGCTTCATATCGTGCGCGTCAGGATGGGACTAGACAACGATGCCCACGACAGGAAAGTCATTCACGGTCTCGGTACACCGGTGTCGGTGTTCGCTTTTACCTTTTTAGGTAATAGAGCGAATCCAATCCTCATACCAGAACTAGCAGAGGTCATGCTAGCAGCACTGGTTCCAGCCTCTTCTTGGGAATCCTCGCCCATTCCTAAATCTATTCAGGACGGGCCCAGTGAGCTTGGTTAGCGACTACAGCCCCTCGATGACAATTCAACGTCGATGCCCAGCAGTAAGCATCACGTTGTTTAACAACCATCCGGTTCAAGCAGCCAGTCCCGCGTATGGCAAGGACGCTATGTGTGGGAGGTGAGAAAGTGTTTATAGAATGACTCACCGGGCACCAGCTCATAACTAACGTTCTGGATCATGATACGAACATCGAAATCGTGAAATCCATTTGGGCAACGTCTGTACTTAGTTTCTGATTCCATGGTATCTGCTACCAACTAATACGAAGTATATCTGAGGATGATTTGGAATCTCACTGCGTTTCTCACCACCTTGGTTGTGTTCCACACCAGTGAATTCTTCCTAGCTTTCTTGTTCATGCGGAGAGAGCTTAACTGGCAATGTAGGTCTTGAGATGCAGTCACCATGCCGTAATATACTTAAGAAACTAACTTTCTAGCCACATGCATGCATGCGGTGCATGCATGACACACTGGCTCACACCATGTTGAGAAAGCCGGTCATGCACTCATGCTTTCATTCACGATGAGGAAGGTTCAACCTGGTCAAAAACTGGTTTGTAAAGGCAATACCCTCTTGCTGCAGCATGGCTCTTCAGCAAACCCTACTGTATCGCCATGGGCTTGGCATTCGTGGAGTTCACACTGGAGCTATGGTTCATGCCGGTCCTCAAAACAAAGGTGTGTGCATGCATTAACCAGCTCATGCCTTCAACTCCAAATCGCAGCAGTGATATCGAATATAAGGTCACTCAAAGGCTCAACGAGCTGCCATCCATTCATCCTCAGACAGTTATCATCGCTGCATTCGGGCTGACATTAGTGGTGGCGGGCGAGGCCATCCGTAAGGCAGGAATGGTGAGTCCTTGCTGCCTTGCAGTGTGTTCAAATTCTTTCCGTACACCCTTTCCCCTGAGGCCCTAACCCGTTGTGCCAACTTGCAGCTCACAGCGAAAGGAGCTTTCACACATCTCGTGAAGCAGCAGGTATTAATCAGTGTTTATTTAGGGTGCTTCAGCTGTTAAACTGTAAGCTGACCTACCGCCGACTGGGACTTGTGCAGCAAGCTCTGCTGCTTGGGACCTCGGCTGTAGGCTGGCCAAACTTTGGTCCACATTGGCCCAGTGGTGGCTGCCTGACGGCACCCCAAAGCTCCGTCACACAAAAAATAAACACTGGTACCGCCTGATGGTTGAAAACAAATGGGAGAATTTACCCTGTAACGCTTTGATGGTCATAGGCTCATAGCTCACTTCTGCTCCCCTGAGCACACACCTCACCTAAGCCACAACCTGCCCCTTGTGATGCCATTATAGAAGCGACCTGAGCACTCGCTGATAACATGGGGAATCTATAGGTATGTGGCTCTCTACTTATGTTACGGTGATTTCGCTACATTGCTGCAAAAAAACGGCCTATGGCTAAGAGGTTTTGGTGCAGCAGGCTCTGCTGCTTGGGCCACTGGCTGCGCGAAAGTTTTGTCCTGATCGACCCAGTGGTGGCCGCCCGGCAATACCCCAGATGCGGACATACAGGAAATAAGCACTGCTGTGGCCTAGGTCAGCACCCAGTCACACCATGGCATGTTGCTGACATGAAGCATTCCCGTCCTGAATGTCCATGACGATTGCGATGTCACCAACCAGTTGAACTGCTGGCATGGACATTGCGTGTGTCTGCGCTCGGTGCATGTCTAGAGTTAGCTGCTTGTCACTCATTTTTCTTGAACAATGTCTGCAAATGGTGCTGAAGCGAGACTGAATAAGGTGCTTTGTGCCTACTTGTGAACGCAGGCACGTTCGACACCCGGGGTACATGGGGTGGTACATCTGGGCAGTTGGGACGCAGGTGCTGCTGGTGAATCCCTTTTCGGCAGTTTTGTTTACATATGTGGTGAGTGGACAAAACAAAACATTACTGCCGCTACACCAGGTCTTGGCTGCACGAGGCTTGTCGGGCCCTACCCACCCATCAGTGTTTGTTTCAGAGCATGCCATAGTACTGAGGGGGCCGCGGGGCGGCTACTGCTAGTTCCTCCAAGGCATAGGCTATGATGCAGATGAATTGTAGCTGAAGCACCCTAGAAAAAGTGCCTCCCATTTGCTTCCCTCTGAAGCTACTGGTGCAATGCAGGCGTGGAACTTCTTCAACACCAGGATCCAATACGAGGAATACTACTTGAGAAGATTCTTCCCTGAGTATGGGGACTATGCTACGAGAACTCCCTCTGGGATCCCGCTGATTGCTTAGACTTGCTCTTTAGTTAGGCGCCCAAGTGGCCGAGCCTTTTTGAGCAGGGCCCAGAGGTGTAACGTCATTGGCTGATTGCTTGGACGGCAAAACTGATCCCGGTACGGACGGTTAACTTTATGTCATAACGAAAATTCCCCTCATGGCCTCATCTTGCCCTTACGATGTTGTGGGCAGCTGACAGTCTTTAGGCTGAGCTGCATGACACCAAACAATTCAGATAGTAACAATTTCAACTGTTAGGACACAACCAGCAGGGTTCAGCAGGGCGGGTATGCACCGTTACAACCTATCAGGGCGCATCCACGAATTACTCTGATGTAACAAGAGCAAATCGGCAGTCAGCATATTCTCAGCCACAGTCCTACATTAGATAGAAAACAGCCTCTTAGAACTACAGACAGGTACCAGTATATAATACAAAAATTGTGCCAGCAAAGCACATCCAAATGTACTCCCATGCCCAGATGCACCAATTCATTACATGACCGGTGCTTTATTTTAGTGCGCGCCAGACCAACTTTGGGTCCAACCAGGAAGCCACCACATGGCCGATTGTAGATGGAGACCTCTCATACTAACTCGGTCAAACAGCCAGTGCTTTGTGAGCAGCCAATGCCATCCGCCGAGCATTAGCGAAGGCGCCAACCTTCTGCCCACTCGGGGTATAAAAAACAGCCTCCACACTCTCTCCTTTGGTCTTCAGTTCGACCTGCCATCCAGCCTGCAACATATCTAGCTCAGCAAACCGCTCCTTTCTTGAGGCATGCTCCTCCGGCAGACCCTGTATCTCGCCACGAGGATAGACAACCTCCCCAGAACCCGCCGCTGCTGCTCTACTTGTGCTGGTCGCCGCCACCCGCTCAGATCTGCTGCTGACAGGTGCCGCAGGGGCCGCCTGGCTGCTGCCCGTCACGAAGACGTCTGCTGCGGGGAACACCTGTGCATCCGGCTGAGGTGACATGACAATTGCCGATGATCTGTGATTTGAGAACTCGTCCACCTGCAATCCCTCTGCAACTACCGTCATGGACAGCACCTCCACGCGCCCCTTGCCTTGCATCTCCGTCTGCAGGCGGTTGTGCAGCTCTCGGAAAGCTCCTGGCTCGATCTGACCACAAGAATAGAGGAAAGGAGGAAAGGTCTAAGTCCATGAGATGTTACGCTGACTAGTATTGCCTATGAGGTGCTTGATTGAACTGATGAACGAATGAAACAACGGACCAAAGACCTGGAGGAAACTGTGGGGCACTCTAGAGAGTTCCTAGACTTGATAGAGCGATCACAGTAACACTGCAAAGGATAATGTGAAAAATTGCAGAGGCTTGTGCCCGTGGCCGTGTGAGTAACTAGCCAGCTGCTGGCTCGATACGCACTTCATCCTCTGTGTGCCAGTGGGGTCACATACTTACATGCATGGCAATGTTGACCTAAACACACTAATGCTACACTTAATCTACATCCTGAGGGGTCCCGCGCAGCTAGCCCTGCTGTTAGGACCCGCGGCCTAGGCAGACAAAGATGTGGTCCCCATCAACCCAGTTGTGGCCGCCCAGCAGCCCCCCAAAGGTGGTCTGGCGCGCACTTAACCCTCAACAGTTGGCTAGCAATAAACCCTTGACAACGGTGCTGGATCGGCTCACTTGTGCGACCACTGACGTCAGGTTCCCGACTTGCTCCACTGATTCCACCACTGGGTCGTAGAAATCCACCATCTCCAGCAGCTCCGCCTTGCGCTCCGAGGGCGCCGTCACCTTGAGGCGCATGCGGGCGCGCTCAATGGGAAACTTGGCTTGCAGCAGAGGCAGGGCCTGGCATGGGAGTGCAGGGAATATGATCAGACGGAGAACAGACTGAAAAAGAGGCCCTTGTTATGGGATCTTCATGGGGTAAAATCATGGGGTAACAGGGGTTAGCCATGCAGCAAAACAGGTGCTGGAAGGAGGCAAGAGTGTTTTAGGGGGAGAGCTGGATTCATTGATTGTCTCTGGGCACGTTGAGCCCTAGGCCCACTCGCAAACCCACCTCCAGGGCTTGCTGCTTGGCAGCTTTCTTTGGGTCCACATTGAAGTGGACATCCCGCAGGGCTCGCTCTAGAATCGTGATGGTGTAAGGGCGGCTCGTGTCTGGATTCACACATTTCTCAACCAGCACGCTGGCCACGTCGCGAAACAGGTTGTCATACTCCATTTTGCGCTCTTTATCTGCCACCTACAATAGGATGGGGAGAAGCTGAGGATCACAGCTGCTGCCAATATGCATGAGGAGAATGAATGCCCAACACTACCGTATGAGAAAAACATGGCGAGTTCAGCATCTTGGGCAGCATGAAGACCTAGCCAGAGCATGAACATCTTGAATGCAAGAGCATGAGTGTCTTGGAGCAATAGGTCTAGCAAGATTGTCGTGGATAGCTTGACGACCTATCAAGAGGGGGGAATGATATTCTATGCATCAGGTCTCCTCACTTGAAGCTCCCCCTTCTTCAAAATTTCCCCGCAAATGGCAGCCTGGTCAGACGTTCCAAATGCCTCCATCAAGTCCTTATCCTTAGCAAGGATGCCCTTGGATACATTAGTGAACACTGTCGTTGACTGAAGGACATCATCCAAATTCTTCTCGCTGAGACAGGCAGAGCAGAACCATTGGACACTTGAGTGACATGCATGGGAGTTGCTACGGTAGATTGAAGTGTAAGTCAGTGTATTATGCATGTGGGCCTATGAGGAAGAGTACAACTGTGCATGGAGAATATAATCAGCATGACATGGCATGTGCATGGCATTGCCCCCTGTGCTTCGCATAGGGCTCTTACATGCCATTTCTCCAATCACGGACTTTGTTTTGGTAGCAGGCTATCTCAAAGCGATTCCCTGACTTCTTCAGGCGCACGATAGCGATGTTGGTCAAGCGCTTTTGTCCTGCGTATGTTGCCCCATTTGTTCATTGGTCGGCAGTAGGGCACGCTGGAGACGTGTCGGCTGACGCGTCGCCTCGGTGCGTGCACTCACCTACAGGTTGGAAAACTGCACGAGAACCCATGTTTGGTTGATGACGTTTAGGAGGCTGCCTTCAGTCCGTATTTACTTTCCAGTGTGGCCTGCCTCCCGTTGCGAAGCAGGCCAGCACGGAAAAGTATGAAACAAGAACAGCTTTATTTTGTTACACTCCTCGCACTCCTCTGTCTTGTGCACTGGGCTGTATCGTCAATTAAACACTATTGCTGATACGCAGCTCGTTGTTGTTGAGTTTGTACTACGGCACACAATTTGAATCTGCCTCGAACTTTCTTAAACAATGGAGGCAATCGAGAGAGCATTCAAGACGACCGGGAACTTTGTCTTTAAAGATCGCGAAGCTTTGCAGCAGTGTCGGGAGCTGGCTGACGAACACAGTCTCAAACCATCTGACATAGCGTCGCATTACGATGCTTACTTCTCTATGATGTGAGATAATGTCGAACTTTGTAGCGGATGTTTATTGCAGAACGCTTATACCGCTGTTGAACTCCTTAGGGACTCCTCGACGTTCGATGTGACTACCAACAACGTCTTGGCCTTTGCAAAGTTCCTGGCCAAGGAGATGGCTGCCAGTGTCAGATCAAAACAGGCTGCTGCGGTCAAGACACGAGTAGTTGCTCGAACATGGGAGGAGTGAGTTGCATGCTAGCAACTCTTCAAATCTGCATGCGTTGGACTGTCGTCATGGTGTGTAGCATGGCACCCAACGAATACCTAGAGCATACTTTTGTCTATGAGACCTGAAGGGTGTCATCCTAATTCGTGCACCACTTGCAGACTGCAGGAGTATCCAACCCCCAAACGACCTGCCTCCAATGCTGCGAAAGAGAGTTTGCTCAATTTCACTCCAGGGTCAACCAGATCTGCACTCCTGACCCCAAAGTCCATGAGAAGCCCGCTGCAGGCGACACCTGGATCCATCAACACATCCTTCCAACAAAGAACTACCGTAAGATCTCAACATGCAAACTCAAGACAAATGCACGCAACAACTGATATGTCATGCATGTGTGACCCTCTTTTTTACAGAAGGGACAAATCCATTCTTCTTACAACGAGGCACTGGACGTTTCCGAGTGCTCACAGGTACGCGTCCTGAATGTCGCACCCGCTACTTGATTTGGGCTGGTGGGCTTACCATTGTTGTCCACATCCCAATGCACCCAGAGTTGTTGTTCTCGGCCCTATATTGCTTACATTTCACATGGTCACAATGTCTCATTGCATTCCTAGGGGCCCAAGGATGCTGCTTCGCTATGCACCTTGCAACTGCTTGGGGAGTCCTTGGTCGTTCCTGGCGTGCGCCATCTGCACATGGTGGACTCGCTCGAAGGAAAGGTGAGCACCCTGCTGTTTGTCTGGCAGTAGCATTGTTTATTTATCGGGTACAAGTCCTCCTTTGGCAGACTCCTCGCTGCCGCAAGAGACCAGTTTGAAGTCAAACCTTGACTAGCCTACAGCCCTACACTACCCAAGCATTATGACTGGCTGCATGTGGGGCCTCCAGCCGGAGGTCAGGTGGTAGCTGATATCTGGCTCAACTGTAGCCCAGCCACGCAAGACTTTATACTGGTTGTCCGGCTGGGAACCTAACAGCTCATGCAGAGGCCTAACAGCCTTTTCTGGCAAAGTGAATACCCATCGCAATCATAACAAACCATTGCTGACATCCATGAATTCTGCCTGGAGACCGCACCAGCCACATCATGGGCTGTTTTCTGACCAGCCCTTGCCTGACCGTCTGCTTTGTCCTGTAATGATGAATAGGTGCACGCCATCAATGATCGCATCCTGGCTTTTGGCGAAGCACTGAAGCAAGTATTGCCTGATGCCGCTGACGTTCTCAAGACGTCTGTCACAGAGATCACTCAGGTGAGCTGGACGCTTGGATCGACCCGGCATTTGCCTCTCCCTTTGATCATGTGAATCAATCGTGCAAAGGGGGATTCTACCTAGAGTGGTATCATGGTAAGGTGACCCTACTTAAAAAGATATGCCTGGCCTTCAAACCTGCCTTAATGCTCTTCATTGCCTCTGCTCTCAGGAACCGGTGTGGGTGGTCGGGCGGGTGGTTCCGGAGTGGGAGACCGGCGGCACGCTCAACGAGCAGTCTGTCCAGCTTGAAGGCAGCCGAGAGGGCTCATCAGGCGCCAGGGTCAGGCTGGACCTGTCACACCTGCAGTCATTCCGGCTGTTCCCTGGACAGGTAAAGCAATTGAGGGGCAGGTGGTGGACTTCACTGCCATTCACTTCTGCCCTTCTGACCCCTGCCTGGAACATTGGAACTAATTCAATGCCATGTTTCTATTTTTACCTGGGTTCTAGGTTGTCTGATGTCGCGTATCGAAAAGTATGTTTGAAAAAGTAACTTGTCATCCCCCCGGCGTCATTAGGCTGCCAATGAGCTGCGGGTTCTTGCAGCATACTGGGTTGTGGGATCTACACTGGCGTCCCCATGAATTCTGCCATGGCAAACTCTGCAATTCAGGTGGTTTGCGTCAAGGGGTTGAACCCCACTGGCAGCGTGTTCATGGCGCAGCAGCTGGTCACACATGTGCCCCCGGCCAGGTCGAATGTCCCAGCTGCGAAAGGGCAAGATGGAGGCCAGGGCCTCTCTATGGTGGTTGCCGCTGGACCCTTCACGACATCGGACAACATGTTGTACGAGCCCCTGGATGAGCTGCTTAAGTACTGCTCAGGTACAGACAATGAATGCTCTGTGCTGCTCTGTGCTGCCCTGGGTAGGGCCAGCACTCTAAAAAACAGATAATCATATCAGGTCAGGGGTCATGTGTGTGTGTCAAGTGGACGCCTCACTCCCTTGCTGCTCTGCCTGCAGGTAGCAATGTGGATCAGGTGCTGCTGATGGGTCCCTTTGTCGATGTGGAGCACCCCTCCATCAAGGATGGCAGCCTCAGAACCTCATTTGACCAGGTGTTCCGGGAAGAGGTGAGGAGAGAAATCGGGAGAGGACCTGGAGGAGAATGACCAGGGATGTTCTTTATCTTATTCAGCCACCGATCCAGCTCATAAACCTGCTGGCTACCTCATGGTCGGCCGGAGGCCCCATGATTGCCCCATGATTGGATAGCCGTGCTGCTGGTGCCTGTGTCTGCTGGCCAGTCAAGGTTTGGCCCCAATCAGGCTGTCAGCGGCCGCAGTTTGGCTGTCTGATGGCGGATTGGTAGCTCAGGAAAAACATTGAGGAGGTGCGCAGCCTACATGAGGACAACAGCATCTGGAGAAGCAGTGGGGCTATGGCCAGGTCCTCTGGGATGATCAGCTTTCCAGGTAGCTGTGCCTTTTTTTGTTGATCCCTCAACTTTTCTCTCCCTCTGACACAGGTCCTGGTCAGGGTGGCTGCGTGGCAGCAGCAGGCTGGCAACCAGGGGCGCCGAGTTGTCCTCATGCCCGCGGTCCGGGATGCGCATGCACCGCCGGTGTTCCCGCAGCCTCCATTCCCGGCGCTAGAGGGCAGTGGCGAGGCTGCCCCTTTGCGCAGCCTGCAGAACCCCTGCTGCTTTGCAAGCGAGGGGCTGGTCGTAGCGGCCAGCAGCCAGGATGTGCTGATGCACCTGAGCGCAGGGGAGATTGCTCGGGGGCAAGGGCTGGACCGCATGTCCGCACTGGCGTCCCATGTTATCGGTCAACAAAGGTAAGAGGAGTAGAGAGCTGATAAGCCAGCACTGCTATGTGGCCTACAAAATTCGAGTATACGGTATCAGTATGTAAAGTATAAACTAAACCTTGAGTATCGGCAGGGGGTACCGGTATGCTACCACTCCTGCTACCATTATACAACCGGAACCAGTGCATGAATGTGTTTCGCGTCCTGTCAGCGTTACAATGATGAAGGACGCAACCTTGCTGCATAACTGCATTGAGGCAAGAGATACTGGCTGTTCCTAAATCCAGAAATTCCCATTTTCGCAGCTTCTACCCGTTGTTCCCCCCTGCTCTGGGTGCCTGCGTGGACACCAGCCACTATGGCGTGCTTCAGCTTGCCTCATCCCCGGACGTCCTGCTGCTTCCATCAAACTTGGCTCCGTTTGCAAAGCTGCTGCCGCCCAGCCAAGCTCTGGGTGGATGCACGGACCCTTCAACTGAGGCCCTGGAGGCAGTGGTGGCAGTGAATCCTGGCAGGCTTGCCAAGGGAGTGTCGGGTGGGACATTTGCGCACGTGTATTTCGCACCGACAAACAGCGGGGCTAAGGACTCAAATGCTCCAATCAGTGTCCATCAGCGTGTCCGTGTGGACATTCGGAAGTTATGAACAGCCAACACAAATTTGAATTTACCCTTTGTCGAGTAAACCCTGACTCATTTAATCAATTTATCTTTCTTAGACGTTTTCCTTTTTTGATCGATTGAGGCATTGGAGGACTTAAATACATGTACTAGATTAAACACTGCCGGGGTGATTGGATTCTCGTTGCCGGATGGCCGCTTTTAGCTTCGGCCAGGTATGCTTGCTTGCAACCATTTAAATTATATGGATCTGAACTGATGGGTGCTTCGTTCACGTCAGACTGGGGCGAGCAAGGTGTTTGGATTTGGAACTCCTGCCAGTCAGCCAGCTTTCGGCTCTTTTGGAGCTGCATCAACGCCGGCTCCGGCCTTTGGAGCTGCGACCCCCCCTGCAACGCCAGGATTCGGATTTGGTGCTGCCGCTACCCCTGCCACGACAGGATTCGGCTTTGGGGCCGCAGCTCCAGCAACCACCCCAGCTTCTTTGTTTGGAAGTACGGCGACCCCTGCATTTGGGCAAACGTCCCCGAGCCTATTTGGAGCGGCCTCCACCCCAGCTTTTGGAGCCGCTGGTAGGGGTTTGAGTCTCAGGCCTCGGGTCAAACTACCATGCATGGCCTTGAGATCATGGCAGTTTGAATCATGCAAGGGCCATGCAGCGACCCTTGTTTTACGGCCATTCCCATGCTAACTCAATGCAGCCTGCCAAACATGTCTGATCACCAATCATTCCCATGCACAGCTCCTGCTTCCACTGGATTTGCTGGTTTCGGTGCACCTGGTGCCTTTCCGAGCCCTGCTGGTGCATCTGCCGCAAGCCCTTCAGCTGGAATATTCGGGAGTCTGTCCAGCCCCTTTGGAGCACCTGCTCCTGCTAGTCAGCCAGCGGGCATGTTTGGAGCCACAGGACAGGTCTGTGCCCATTCAATTACTTAGACTGCAACAGGTTATTAATTGATTACATTGCTTAAGCATGTAAGAGTGAAGGCCTATGCCTTTGAAGGCATTCGCTTCTGCTGGCCCGGCTGGGATCGCAGCCAGACCAGGAAGAAATGTAAACTATGCCTGCCTTGAGTCCAACTTTACGGTGTGATCATGTGGGCTGTACACTGATATGCTTACGAACTCATGGGTTGCTTATCTGTCTGCCATCTCTGTTCGAGTGCGTCGTCAGTTCCATAAGTTTGTCGGAAGTCTCTCCTTGCAACTTGCTCTGACATTGACTCAATTTTTTACAGATGGCTCCTGCAGCCTTCAGCTCTGGGGTGACTCCTGACGCAGCCGTCCGCGAGATGAATGAAATCCGCTCCGCTTACACACCCAGCAGCGCCACGTACAAGTTTCAGCACCTGTTCCTGAACGTTGTAGAGGACCCGGCACATCGAGTCAAACCAGCTAATGTAGACGAGATTCGGTGGCGGCAAGTGCTGGCACAGGCGGGAGGACCCAACAACCCGGACAAGTGAGTGATGGGGGGGGAAATGCCGATGGAATCGAATGGCTGGCCGTGGGTATAATTACGCTGGAAGTCGGTGGAATATTATGCATGGCGACTGTAGAGTGTTCTAGCACAATTCTGCTACACCTGAGACTCAGGGAAGCCTAGTGCAGTCTATCCTGCTTGACACATTAGCTGTTGTCTGTACAAGGTGTGGTCCCTGTGGACTCAGTGGTACCCTTGCAGATGCCGCTGAAAGGGGGTCTGGTTGCTGCTAAAACTGATGTGGGTGGCCTCCTCAGCTCTGCGCAATATAACCCCAGTCTGCCTTGTGACTTATGCCAAGCCTCCGAAGCTTGGTGCCCCTGCTGCCATCCGCTGGGCAGCAGGGTCATCAGAGCCGTGTGTCTCATCCCTCCCCTACCTCTGACTGGGGACCCTATTCCTGCAGGTTGTGGCCTGTGCTTGCTGTCGGCTTCAAGGACCTGATAGCGCGCGCCGCTGCCCAGCAACAGGCCATCGAGGAAAACCAGCAGCGGCTACGGAGCCTCTCAGAGCTGTCCCACCGCATGTCGCGTCAGCACACTGTCGAGCTCAAGGGGCGCACGGCTGACGTTCAAAAACGGCACATCGATTTGTCGCACCGGTTGCTACATGTGACGCGACTGTTGGATGCGCTGGAGTCAAGGCTGGCCTCAAGCCTGGGGTGGGTGTCCTTTAACTGTCCGTCAGAGCAACTTTGGGGGCTGCCAGAACGATGTCTGGCTGATTGGGACCAAACATTGTCAGACCTCCGGCCACTAAATCAGTAGGGCTTGCTGCACCAAGCCCTGCTGGCCTTAAGCCGGCTTATAGCTGTGACTGATTCATGCGCCTCTCATGGATTCCTAGGTACCGGGGTGACCTGTCCCGCAGCAAGGAGCAGCAGCTCTCCCGAAATTTGACGGCTGTGGAAGCAGGCATGGCGCCGGGCAGCTCATCGAGCCTGCAGCGCCGGCTGGAGACTGTGGCGGTCTCGGCAAGGCTTCGTGCGGGAGGGCCTGGAAATGCATCTGCATCGGGAAGTGTGCAGCTGGATCCGAAGTCGCTGCAGCAGCTGTTTGCAGTATTGAAGGAGCATGCAGAGGGCGTCAAGCAGCTTCAGGAGGTTTTGAAACGGGATCAGCTGGACTTGCAGATTATGAGGCAGTCGGCATAGGGATAGAACGAGACGTGGGATAGAGAGCTTTGCCCCTCTTGAGTGCTTAACTGTAAGAAAGAAAGAAAATGCTTGTAACGTGAATGTCTGGATCTGACTTCCTGACGGGCGGGACAGCTGTTGTAACAGGTGACGGAGGCCACACATTGAAATGCCCCGGAATGCTCCACACCTTCCGACATTGTGGTATAAACGAACAAATTGAAGCAGCTGAGAGTCACAGCAGGGATACAGCTTGAGGAATTAGGTGGAGGGATTGAAACAATGAGGGCCTTCCTTGGGTCGCGTCCTCGCCAGGCCTGCATCAACAGCAATTTGAAAACAACGCCCGTCTCGGTCATTTGTGTGGCCGCGTATCGACCTCGGCAAATCTTGAGCCCAGATGTGACCTCTTATATCAACCCTCAGCCGGTGCGGCATAGCGCTCGCAGCCTGAGGTTGCGGCCTCGCGCTGTTCCCTTAGACCAGGACGTGACGTTCTATGGGGGACTGGACGCCTGCAGGCTAATCCACCTGACTGATAGGAGCCCAGGGAACAAGCTGATGGTTTTCTTACCAGGTAAAATACTGTAGTAACCAAGCGGTACTTGTGCCTGGCAAGGATTGCTCTGTCTGTTGGTCATGCTGTGACAGATCCATGCATCTGTCACCGCGCAAACGTCGATTTTGCACTCCATGGGGAGACCCTCCCCAGCCCTCCTTGAAAAACACATCAGCAGTCCAACAGACGCCATGCATGTGGCACAGGCACGGACGGCACTGGCCTGTCGATCCTGGCCCAGGTTCCCAGCCTGAAGAGCGCGGGCTGGGATGTGTGGACACTGTACCTCCCTGTCAAGGAACGGTCCGGGTGGAACGAGTTGACTACACGCACGGTGCACCTCCTCCGCGAGCTGTCCATGAGTTGGCGTGAGCAGGGCTGGGAGGAGGCAGGCCCACAGCAGCATACGGATCTGGATCCGGCCTCCTCGTCTGGATCTGGATCCGCCCCTCTGGTGACTCTTGTGGGCGAGAGTTTTGGCGGCTGCCTGGCGTTGCGCGTAGCTCTCAGGGAGGCTGCTATGGTGCAGCAGCTGATCCTCATCAACCCCGCCACATGCTTCAAGAAGTGAGTGAGGCTGGGCTGTATGTCAGCAAAGTAGAGGGAGCTAGATGACCACAGGCAGGGCAACAGGCCTGGGTACCTTAAACTAGCTCACAGAAAGTTGGTCGAAATGGCCCTTCTGAGGCAATGGTGCACTGTTTTATTCTGGATTTTGGAATGCTACTCTGACATCCAGCGCTAGATGTAGGGGCAGTTTAGAACCCTTAATATCAGGACACACAGGGCTGCAGAAGAGAACTGGGTACCTAAGACAAGGCTCAAAAGTTTCTTCTTGAGCTTGTCCAGCCTTTTGCGCTGCATGGGCCGTTGAGCCCACTGGCAGCACATTCTTGCATGCTACTGATGTAGTGATGTCCCACTCCTCTCCCCACTCCTTCCCACACCTTCCTGCCACTTCGCAACCACACACATCAACCACAATCCTCCCCACACACTCCTTCCCATAGGCCCACACTCCTTCCCACACTCCCTCCCTTAGTAAAGCTGACACCGCACTCCCCCCCTGCTGGTCCATTCCCTGCTCCTCCTGACAGCTCTCTAGGAGGCCTCAGCTCCCTCTTCAGTGGCACCAACCTGCTCGGATTCTTCCCAGAGCAGCTGTATGCAGTGGCCCAGGTGTGTGGGGTGGTTGGGAGTGCAATCCTGCCTTTGTCCTGAGGAGAGGCACAAGGCTCATCAGGGCCCATATGGACCGGGCTAGGGACACGCAGCTGCCCCAGCTGCTGCCATCTTGTCTACTATCGGACAAGTTCAAGCATGTTCCCCCCCTCACACACCCATGCCCCACCACTGGACTAGGTGATGATGCAGCCAGTTTCCTGCCCCCTCCCCTTTGTCTTATTTTAAACATGCCCCCCCCCCCCCCTCTGACCAGGCCACAACGCAGCTCTTGGCCGCTCATGCGCAGCGCATTGCCCTCCCTTCTCCTCTTCCCAAGTCTGCCCCCTCCCTGCCTCCCTGCATAACCAGGCGACAATGCAGCCACTCGTCGCTGATGCGCAGCGCATCGCCCCTGCTAACCGTGAGCTGCTCAGACGCATGGTGCTCATGGAGCCCGCCAGCCGGTTGCTCGCTGCCGGCAGCCAGGCAGGGCGCACGGAGGAGCAGCCTCTCCCCGGGCCCTTCCAAGGGTCAGGCCAAGCCGCTGCCTGGCCTGCTCAAGGGCAAGGACAAGCTACTCCCTGGCCAGCTCAGGGACAACGGCAAGCCGCCCCGGGACCTGCCGCCCTTCTTTCGGGATTCGCCGGGAGATTGCCGAGCATGCTTTCGTACGGTCCAGCCGGTGCTGCCAGCTTCCGAGTGGGCATGCTGCGGGACGGGGGCCTCCCGGAAGCCCAGCTCCGGTGGCTCAAGGTGCCCACGCTCATCCTCAGCTCCGCGAGGGACCGCGTGCTGCCCAGTATCGAGGAGGGTGAGAGCAAGGGTCACCTGGGTGGCCACAGG
The DNA here is from genome assembly GCA_037349105.1 of Limnomonas spitsbergensis. Lineage (NCBI taxonomy): Eukaryota > Viridiplantae > Chlorophyta > Chlorophyceae > Chlamydomonadales > Limnomonas > Limnomonas spitsbergensis. The sequence goes on from JAYJMM010000029.1 coordinate 1,360,505, forward strand.
TGCATGGGGTGCGCCCGGCTAGGAGGACAAGGTGCAGCAAGACGTATTGCTTGGATCGCTGTCAGTAGGCTGGTCTTGCTCGGCTCCCAACGTATCCAGTGGCTAGATTGTGTCGCTCAGCATGAGCATATATCCCGCTGCAGCCATGCCTTTCTTCGCAACTATTTGCAACCCATATGCACGCTCATCCTCCTTGTCCTCATCCATGCCCAAGCTCCACCTCCTTGGTCCTGCAGGAGCCCGGTTAACTCGTCTCATCCCGAAATCAATGCGCATCATTCTGCCCAACAGCGGTCATTCCCCACTCTTTGAAGCAGACGTGGACTTCCCCGCTCTCATCCGCCAGGTCAGGGGTGGTACTGCCTAAGCTAAACAGTGAGACAGGTGCAGGTTTGTACTGCTGAGCCTTCACAGTGTAACCAGGACCCCAGGTGGGGGGCTGTGGACTGCTGTGTTACCTTACTGAAACCCGGTGTCCAGGTGTGGCTTCTGCTAATAGGTTGAGCTAATGCACTGTGGCCACCCTCATCTCATTAACCTCATCTTTACCTGAGGCGGTCCAAGCTACCACTTCTGATGACGTCTGGCACCGCGTAAGGGCACCTTTGGCCAGGTTTTGACGGGTGCAACAAGCCTTGCTGCTTAGGCCGATAACCTCAAGCCCGGTTAAGGTTTTCTCGCCATCGGCCGAGTGTTGTCCACCCATCCCTCCATCAGCAGCCAAAGGTGGTCTGGTGCATTGGAAAATGTATAAGGAGGTCCCGTAGCATGTACTTTTTGTGGTGACGCTCTTGTTGGTGCCCTCTTGCCTGTATATGGACAGGGACATGCGCGTGAGGTGGCGTTAAGTCCAAAGCAGGCCCATGCCCCACCGTCCGGTCACGCCTCTGGTGCGGGCACGCCTGGGGACGGGTCAGAGGCCTCAGCGTCTGATGCCAGGCAGGCGCGACCGCAAGGCCCTACTGCCAGCCCCTCAGTGTCACCCTGGGCGGAGTGGGCGCAGAGGCTGGCACCTTTGAGGGTGGGTGGTGGGAACATGGGTGGGTGGGTGGGAACTTCTGAGGGAGGAAGGGAACCTTCGCAGCAGGGAGGGAGGATGGGATGGAATGGGATGGGAACCTTTACCGCAGGGAGGGAGGATGAGATGGGAATATGGGATGGGATGGGATAAGAACCTTCGCAGCAGGGAGGGTGGACACAGAAGCAGAGGGGCTGTCTGGGACAGCTCCAATAGCATCAGTTTTATGTGGGCTATGGGTGGACTGGGCAGTAGCCGCATTGAATGAGATCTGTCCACATGGAAGCACCAGCTGCTCTCCAGCCTGCATAATATTGTGCATGCCCTCCTCTTATGTGCTGTACAAAAAACGTGTCCTGTGCCGCAGGACCTGGTCTCCCCAGTTGTGATGGGGACGGAGAATCTACCGCTAGAGGGATCCAAGGACTGGGCACGACCTATGCTGTTTGTTGGCAACCACGGCAAGGTGGGTAGCGACGCCTGGGTGTGTGGCCACGGTCGAACTGCTTCTGCCAAAGACAGAGTCATGGAGCTCAACAGAAAACTTTCACTTTTACCTGATAGTGTTGAGGTAAAGTATGGATCGTCATACCAGATCTGCTGGAGCCCTTAATCCTTTTTAGTGCTTCCCTGGCAGTGATGAGGAGCAGTGATTGTGTTGGAGGTGTGGGGAGTTCCTGCAGCCGCGCTTGAGCTGCATCACAGCAGATCCTGGGGCATGCAGGTGCAGCAACCCCTGCTGGTTTGGACCCCGGCTGTCGGCCGGTTATGACCAGCAGGCTGAACAGCGGCCACTTTGGATGTGTACCAGCTACACCCCTGCTGAGAGGCGTTCGGTCAGTGGGCGCCAGACCACCTTCAGGGACAGATGGGATGCGACCTCAAGGCCCATTGGGGCAACACCATGACGGGGCTACGGCCAGTGGCCTAAGCACTAAGACTTGCTGCACCTGGTCCACCTGGCTGTAGGACAAGGTGGAGCTTACTTGTACCTTCAAGTGAAGCTCAAGTGTGCCATGATTATCTCGGCTGCTATTAACTGCCCCCTCCGATCCCTTTTTGCAGATGGGCCTGTACGACGCCCCAATGCTCATGTACGAGCTGTACCTCAGAGGCTACAACGTCAGAGGTCTGGCTCATCCAGGTGTGAATGCAGTACAATGCAACAGCTGGCATTTGACGATGTTTAGTAATGGAGCAGGTCACACCTGTCCTATCATAAATTCATAATATATACGAATGCAGCAGGCCAGGTGTTAACAGTGCCAACCTCTGCTACCCCAAGGTCACTGGAACAGTCCGCTGGGCGCGTTCTTTGAGGCGTTTGGTGCCGTCAAAGCCAGCCCCATGGCCGCCTTCCGGCTGCTCAAGAACAACGAGAAGGTGCTGTTGTTCCCAGGAGGAGCCAGGTGCGCATGAGGGAGGGGGCAGTTGAAGTACCTGCTTTTGTTTTTTCTTCAATTTGTTTTCGGTATCTGAATCTATGTGCATCGTAATACATCATTTCATTTGCAGTACTGGTGCGGTACATTAAGTTTGCAGAGGCACCAGTGTCCACGGAAACTGGCGAGAGCTGGACCCTGCTGGACCCTGGTGTTGGTTGAGTGTGCTTCGCCTGCGTTTCATCACGCCTAAGGCTATGGGGACTTGGTACCTCAAGTCCTGCCGCTTGGGCCACCGGCCTTTGTCCCGTCAAAGTTTGGTCCTATCTGGCCATGTGGTGGCCGCTAAGCGGCCTGCCGCAGGCGGTTTGGTTTGCACTAAAATAAACGCTGCTTAGGATACGCTGCTTGCCGATGCCTGGTGTTCCATCTTGCCTCTCTATCACTGTCAATGTCAGGTTGCTCCGGCCACATTTCAACTAAACATCATGGTCTATGGCCAGCAGGGCTCGGTGCAGCATAATGAACGTGTCTTTGCCTTCACTCGCAGGGAGGTGGTGAAGCGGCGAGGGGAGGAGTACCAGCTGATGTGGAAAGATAAGCCGGACTTTGTGAGACTGGCTACCAAGTGCCAGGCTATCATCATGCCCTTCGCAGCCGTGGGGGCAGATGATGCGTGAGTCCTGGGGAGCGACCTTCATGGGGTGTGCAGGTGCATGAACATGCGCACGAGCATGCACGAGCAAATCCCGTACTGGCAGCAACTCTCCAGCAGGTCAAGCATGCATCCCTATCCTTGAGCATCGAGGCAGTGATGGCGGTGGATTCAAAGATCGCCCTCTTTCGGAAGACCCATGAACCCTTTCGGTGGATCTGTGGATTGTCCTTCTGTTGTGCTTAAAAGCACATGCAGCCTTTGAGCCTGACAAAAGATGCGCAGCCTCTATATCACCTTGCACTCAGTCTCCCCACACACTGGCTTGAATGGGCCGGCTCTCTCAAGCTGGCAGTCAGATAAATGGCTTTAACTCCTTTTAGTGATGTTTCCCGTCACCCTCATGGTGTCTGTTGCTTGTACTGCACAGGTACGACGTAATCATGGAGACGGACGAGCAGCTGCAGAACCCAATCCTGGGCCCGCTGTTTCGCGGGCTGCTAGGGCAGATGGATAAAGGCCTCAACCCAGCAGAGAGCATCTTCCCGCTCACACGTCTGCCAGGTGCGGTGGAGATGTAGGATTGTAAGTGCGGCTTTGTTATAACGGCTCAGCACGTATTCAGCCGCAGCTCAGTTTCGGACCGGCCTTCTGATGAGGCCTCATGCATGGCCAGTCATGTTACTTGGGTCTCAATCCAACAGAGAGCATCTTCCCACTCACACGTCTGCCTGGCATGGACTGACATGCCACCAGGAGGGCTCTGTGGCCATAGTTTTATTTGTAGCTTTTCTGAAAAGGAGCCTCACATTTCTGAGGGAGAAGAGAAGCTGAGAGGTGGGCGTTGAAGGCCAGTGGTTGTCAGCCTGAGCCTGGCTGTGGGTGAATCCAAACCGGGTCCACCACCCTACAATGTCAGCAGTGTGCAGCGTCCAGGGTGCCACGAGGTGCAGGGGAATAGCGCACGACAGCAAACAAAATACGTCGAAGTCACTGAAGCCCCAACAACAAACCATGTCCTGGTCGCTCCACATCCGCGCTTGGGCAGTGCAGACTCTGTGCACCAGGACCAGCTCTGATGCCCTAGCACATGCATCTCCCATCACTCCTGTATACCTCGGCCCCTATTAGACGCAGTGCCGTATCTCACGCTGCCTGTCTTGAACCTCGCTTTTATCATTCGGGGACTGAAATGTGTGATTAATCTTTTTTCTCCAATTGTGCTCCGTAGTCCTGGGTCTGCCCACCCCCTTCCCCGTCCCCAACCTGACGCGGCTATACTTCAAATTTGGAACGCCTTATGACACCGCCACCATCAAGCTGGACCTTGACGATGCTGAGAAGTGTCAGCAGCTGTACGATAGCATACGGAGCACCATCAACCAGGTGAGTGGGTGCATGGAAGGTGGATTGTTTTCTGTGATTTCAGACAAGCTCAGCACGATGAACCAAGTGAAGAGATAATGGCAGCAGGATCATGGAGGTGAATGTTTTTTTTGTGATCGTTTACAGGGGGATCTGTGGATCAGGACTGTTGGCTTTGTAGAAATGCATAATGTGTAATAGTAGACAATTTATTTAACCATGTGGATGTTCTTTCAGTCCAGCAGAACACCGATAACCATGTCAGTGGCCGTTGTGGACAAGGGCCTGCCATGATGTAATAGACGGCACATCATGCATGGCAGGGTCTGCGTTATGGGGAGGCATCACACACAGACTGTCAGTGGAGCTTTCCATTATGGCAGCTGGACGAGGGAGGGCTGGAGCCACATTTTTTCCCACCCCCCTCCTCTCCCCTATGCAAGGTCTTCTCTTTCATTGCTGAGGCATCTTGTGGAAGCCCTGAGTTGAAAGAAATGCTCAGGTCGTAAGCTGGCCTGATGCCTTGCCTGTCCTGGAGCTTCAGGAGAATCAAGAGTCATCTTTTACTTTGGCAACCGTCAGCCCCCCCCTCTTTTTACTGACAGTCAGATGATCTTGATGCTTCAGGACCTGTCTGAACTGCAAACGTTCCGCGAGGGTGACGGCAACCGAGACTTGGGGGTCAGAGTACAGCGATCAGTGGCTGCCCTAATGGGTTCTGCAACCGCCCGGCAAGCGCAGCCAGGCCAGGAGGATGTGTGGGAGGATTCCGACAGCATTGAAAAATAATTTGTGATCCTTTGTTGAACCTGACCAGCAAGCACGTCTTACAAATTGCTGGCGAAAATTCAAGAACTTGCTAATGCCCTACCGGAACATAGGACAAGGAGGGGGAATGCTGCATGCAAGATAGGTGCAAGCGTTCCTAATATTCAATGACTGACATCGACAAGAACTAATAAAAGAAACAGCCCCTGTAACAGGCACTGTTCATTTCACATTGCTGCTGGGTCTAATTAGTGCCTCTGCCACTTGGTGTATCGCTTGTGCCGTTTCCAAGCCTTTATTAAGGAAGCACAGTATATATCACACGGAAAAATTATTACTGCCTCTCATCCACATCCCGTCTGAAAAAGTGAGCTACTTTCTCTGCTCCTCCAGGTAGTCCACACTTATATTCTTCACTCCATTCAGGATGAATGTGGCAGCTGTGAAGGAACAGGGCAAAAGGGGTCAGGGGCATGAGAAGAACAAGCAAATGCACAGATGCTGGATGTTATATGAATTGCCAAGTTTGGTCACACCTGTACGAATGTTTACACTGCGTAACACATTTGAACACCTAGCAAGTTGTTTTCATATATAAAAATTAATGTAAGCTGCCCCGCCCCGCCTCCCACCAATGATCCTAGCCATGCGGGGCATCATGCCGCTCCACAGCCTCCTTAAGCCACCCTCAAACATGTAGATGTTGTACAAGGTTGAGCGCAGGGTCATGTACTCGGGCTTGGCATACATGTTGGCCTGCAGATATAGAAAGTGAAGTTCCGTAAGCTGTTCTCCATAGGCCAGGAGCACTTGCCCCAGCAAGGTCAACCACACGCACATCAAATCATCATCATCCATATGCCTGCATGGAGGGCCCACAGAACACTTTCGCCAATCTGAATTATTTTGTGCACCTTCGGGTGGCTAGGCTGCCACCACTGGGCCAGTCAGGACCCCCCTTGACCAGTCTGCTGTCAGTGGCCCAATCAATAGGCACCTTGCAGCATCAGCCCCTCCCGATGGTAGCTGAAATATAGCTGAACGCCTGAACCACCCTTGAGTGAACAGAATAGGCCCTATACCAGTTTACCTGCATCTTGGTCTTGGCCGTGTCAAACGGGTGGGAGCAGATGGCCCCAAAGAAGCCCCCCGTGATCCCGGCAACAGCAAGGGTCGTGCCGGGAGACATCACCTGCAGGACAGTAGTAGCAGCAGCAAGGGGTGCAAAGCAATCAGCCACATTGGCAGTTGTAGGGGGGCTCATTGGGCAGCAGGACAGTAGGGTGCGTCAGGCATTCGAAATCTTGACTCGCTACCAATGCTGGCTCCAAAATTAATGAGTTAAACGGACAGCCCAAGCAGCTTGGATGATTAGCCGCACTTGCATCAGGCGGCAGTATGTGGCCGCCTATCAAAACCTTGACATTGTATGGTCACACTCCCAAGCCCTGGCACTCCGGCAGTAGCCACACTTCCAAAGCCTGGAATGTTTCACACTTCCATACCCTGACAATGGTTCCCACCTCGCTGTAGTTTTCGTCCAGCACCTGTTTGAGCACCGGGAAGAGCCCGAGGTACCCAGCCGCGTACAGGGTCTCACGGCACATGGTAGGCAGCTACAGAAGCAAGGCACGGGCTGAACAATCAGCAAAGAACAGCATCAAGAGATTCAGGTGTGAGAGAGCCACTCTGCCATGTCAAGGTGCCACATGCCATTCTGCTATGAGAGTGCCAGCTGTGATAGTGCCACTCTGCCATTTCAATAGGAGCCACAAAGCCCTGTCAAAGAAGAGATCAGTGCAATCTGGGTGTGCCAGCTGCATCTCCCTACAGCCCTGGTCAGTCAGCCAGGCAGGCATACATGCGGGATCATATACAACCACCCTTCCCTAGATGGCAAAGTCCAACCCTCATGTTAGGGGATATTCAGCTACAATTCAGCACAATCACAGCCCACAGCCGTGGAGTTGTGGTACAGGGAGCCCAGGTGCATTGGGCCCGGGCATTGGCTGGTGAAGGTTTGCCTCTGTCCGCCCAGTGGTGGCCACCCAACGGCATGATCAAGGCAGTCTGGCGCGCAATCACTAAACGCTGGCATGCACCCACCACTCCTCTTGTGATGGTCGCTATCCCGTGTGTTTGAAAGATCTGGCTCGCTTGGTTGGCCAGGGACATGCCGGTTTTCTGCCGGCGGCAACAGGAGGGGATCAAGGTTAGAGCGGCACATGCTGCTGGTGTATGGCTCCTGCTGTCAAACACCTTTGTTCAATCCAGCAGTGTGACGTGTTACTCCTCCTGAAGTATAAACACCGTCGCCACGCTTGCAGAGATAACGTGCACAGAAGATTTGCACTGTCAATGATGCCATGCCCTGTCATGCCCATATGCCACGCATCCTGTACCACGCCATGCCAAACCCTGGGTCCAACGTCCTGCTCTGTTCCATGCAATGCATCCCCCTTCATGCCATGCACCCCTCTTCATGCCATGCATCCCCCTCTTTGCCATGCACCCCCCCTTCATGCCATGCAGCCCCTTTCATGCCATGCATCGCCCTTCATGCCAGTGCATACCTGTTGATGGATGATAATCAGCTCAGAGGGTGAGGCTATCAGCCCCGAGGCTGCTCCCGCCACTGCGGCACTGCCAAACCGCTCCACGCTGGTCAGTTGGGATTCCGACTTGCCCAGCACACTCTGAGAGAACAGCCGGTTGACGCCGAACTGCGATGCTGTGATGGGCGCCATGCTGACAACGTTCATCTGCAGGAGCCAGAGGCGGTGAATCACTGCTTATTTCAGGTCGCTTCAGCTGCGCTTCAGCCACAACCCGGCTTATGGCCGACAGGGCTGGGTGCAGCAAGCCCTCTGCATGGTCAGCCAGCCGAAGGCTGGTCAGGGTATGGTACCCAGCAGCCCAGTGGTGGCTGCCCACCAGCCCTCCAAAAGTGGTCTGGTTTGCACAAACATGAACACTGGTACCAGTATGGCACATAAAATCCATAAGGCTCTCTTCTTAGAGGGCGCCGTACGAGACACTACCGGCAGGGTGGCTGCACCAGCAACTGCCCCAGGTATTCCGATGCTGCTTACAGGTCTCAGGTGGCTCTCAGGTTGATCTTGATGCACACTCAGGGAGTTCGCCTTAGGGCAGCATGCCCCCTCATGCCCCCTCATGCAAAGCACACCTGTCCAGTACCGAATGCGGAATTCAACTCACCGGCAGCCCACGATATAAGTGTAAGATGTTCTTAGGGATAGGCCTCCCCTCTTGCATAGCATTCTTGATGGCAACCTATGGAGAAGAACAGGCTGTTTGTAAGCTGCGTTTTGGCAGTGAAATAGGCTGTGTGAGGACAGTGGGGGCTATTTTTTGAGTCCCTGTCAGCGTTTCACTGCCTGTGTCTAGAGGACTGTGAAGATCCGAAGAGGAGTAGTTTGCGTTTGGATCGGTTTCGGTAGTGGAATGGGTTTCACTAGCGTTTTGCTACCCGTTCCAGTTGTGGATTCCAACCAGCATGGGGGCAGCAGGCATGTTCAAGAAATGAAGACTGAGCTCAAACACACTTTCAGCTGGGCATTTAAGCATGCTGCCAACTGGTTAGGACAGCATGGAGGTGTGTCGGTTCATGTCCTCAACATGGGGTGGGCTGTCATTCAGAACTAGCGGATGTGGACGCACCGTGGGTTGCATCATGCACACTTCGAAGCTCCCGCTCATAGCCCCTGAAAGCAATGTTCAGTCAGCATCCAGTCACCAGACCTCAGCACTGACTCGAAAGCTTGATTATAAAGACAGGGAACGCTTTGATTAGATCTGCCGCCGTCACGTTTCCATACCACCTCACCAATCAGCGTATGTTCGAATGGAGTCACCGTCATGTCGGATGCCTGCTGTCGCGGAGAAGGCACTCGACGTGGATACTGCGTCAGCCTCCTAGTGGTGACTCACGACCCCGTGTAACGCCTGAGCTAACGAACGCAGGTCCAATGATGAATCTGATATGGGCGTTAATTTCTTAAGAATGAAGAAAGACAACGCACAGCGGCTTGACCCTAGGAATACGGCACCAGTCCACCTCCCGCGAAGTATGCAACTTCCAGCTGGGACACGGGCATGTGTGAACTTGGCTGAATTATAGCCTGTTTCCGGTGGGCAGATGACCAGAGGAAATCGATTGTTTTCCCTCATCAAGATTCGCACATGAAAGTCGCACATGAACCACTCAGCGGTAAAGTTCACATGTGTGGGGTTGTGTTCACACCTTCAATTTTATCCAGCTGATTGCCCATGCTCAGCTGATCTAATCGTAGGCCAGCCTGTCGAGTCTTCAAGTGTCCACACGACAAAATGATGGCAGCTTCTTTCGCTCTCAGCAGATGCAGCGTGTTACGTGTGCGCACTGAAACCAGTTGCCGAAGGTGTGCTGACCCGTCTCGTGCATCGTGCATGCACTCCGATTGAATCTTAAGCCGTATTCCTGAAGCCAAGCTGTGATGCTTTTTCATTTGTCTCTGATCAGTTTATCCAGGCCATCGGTCTTTCACTGTCAATTCCGAGCCCCAGCGGCAACGCAGGACCATAGAGGCATGGCCTCATTGGTCCGAGCCCTCGAGGGAGAGCCCTCAGCTGCCATGACAGTGTACGATCTTGAAACTGTGGACACTTATAAAGAAGCTCTTGACCTTGGCGTGCTCCTGTGCACGGAGAAGAGGTGGGACAGGGTGCCATGCAGCCGATGCCTGAGGTCTTGCAGCAAAGTACCGTACCTGTCTATGGCCACCTGATGCTTGAGATATGCACCAGAACATCTTTTGAGTGGCCGCGGGGTGATTACCACTAGGCGAACTGGGACCAAAGCTTGAGCGGCCTAAAACCGGTGGCCCAAGCAGCGGGGCTTGCTGCAGTAGGTCCCCTGGGAGCAGTTTGGGATGTAGCCTAAGGGTAGCTCAACATGCAATTGTAATAACAATGGTGGCCACCAGACATCTGAGTCTACTGGTACTCCCTGACCGGCCCACAGGTGGGGTGAAGCTCTGGCGATATTTGAGAAGTCTCTGACGCTGCCCGGGACCGGCCTGAAGAGGTTCAGGTGCGACCTGTTGAGGAGGCTCGGAATACACCGAGCTATGTCATGATTTCTACTCGTCTACCAATCAGCTACAAATCTATGTATGGCCGAGAGGACCTGGTGCAGGTAGCCCTCTTTCCTGGGTCTCTGGACGATCATAGTTCAATGCGAATGGGCCCCATGGTGACCTCCCCAAAGGGCAGTCTGGTTCACATCACAAAATGATGGGTGTGCTACTGTGCTAAACTGCTCATCCCCTGTGCTGTTATGTGCCCTATGATTGGCAAAGCTGAGGCCTGCCTGCATGCCGGCCAACCCACCTCTCTGCTCCTGACCTGGCTTCCCAGCTGCCAGGCCAGAGCTGCCTTGTAGAGACTGGGGGGAAAGCTTGCAGCCCCAGGATACGTTCTTCAGGCTTCAGAGGTTCCCTGCTGGGCCCGCTGCAGGGACAAGCCGCGCACCATCAGTGATGTGGAGAGGGCGGCTGCCCTGTACAACATGGCCTGCTGCCACGCCCGCCTCAATGATGCCCGGACAGCACTGGTGTCCTTGGCAGGTGGGGCATGCGCAGACGCTGCTGAACTCCAATTCTGGCATACGAGAAAATTAATTCGTGTAGTAGCCATTGGGGCAGAAGCTACCCGCCTCTCTTTTTGGCAGATACTGGCGGCTGTCGTTACATCTAGGGGTCTGCAAACTTATTTAGAATCTCGGTGTACTTGTATATACCGTATGTACGGCATATATTATATAACCCTTTGGGCAATATCTCTTTGCGTCTGTTCTGCTGTTCATGTCAACCCAGCTTTTCACCGGCAGTTGTGAAGGTTCCTGTTGTGCCGACCTCTTTCCCTTCAAGGCTTCTGCTTGGCGTGCCTTCAGCTCTTGAGCATGGACCCGGGTACGGATTCCCGCCCTTCATATTGATCCTACTGCTGCTGCTGCTGCTGCTGCTGCTGCTGATACTGACGCTGCCTGCGTCACCACCTCCTGTCCAGGATGCATGGAGGCTGGGTTTGAGAATTACAAGCAGATCCGATCCGACCCTGACCTAGAGATTGTGCGGGCTGATGAGAGGTTTGAGGTAAGGCACGCTGGCCAGTGCTAATTTTGGTGCGCACCTGAGCACCTTTGGGGGGATTCCAGGCAGCTTTCACGAAGTACATGGGCAGCGAAGATTGACCGATCAAGGCTGATGGCCCAAGCAAGTGACAGAGCTTGCTGCACCAAAGTCTGCCAGCCTTGGGCAAATTAGCCCAAGATGAATTATGGCTGAGGCACGCTCAATTAATCAGTGGCGCTGGCTATGAAGTCTGCCTCTTCAATATCCCGTTCATCATTGTGTACTCATTCCAACTATCCAGGCAAGCTTCCATTCGCCCCCCTTGCATTTCTGCTGCAGGTGTTGATGACGAGGTTTCAGCCCAAGAAGAGTGAAGGAATGTTTGGCAGCTTCTTTGATGGCTTCAAGTCTTGATCCGTTGCATAACACCTTGTTCGCCATACCTTCTAGTTGTTGGATTGGTAAATGTTGTAGGGTGCTGACCATATTGCTCAATTCGTGTTTAGCAACACCCGACTGCGTCCTGGCACAGTACATGGGTTTGTTCGTTGCTAATGGTGAGAGCGCAATGGTTGAAAGGGATTTCTAGGCCCCAGGAGTGACATACCGGTTTGCAAATGATTAAAAACCGGTATGATGACATTAGCTGGGAATTTCAATTGGTGTCCATTATCTCATTGAGCGTTCAGACGGCGCTTTTAACTAAAACACACAAAAACGTTTAACGTACCAACAATAAAACAGGCAGGCCCTGGTAGCCCCTGTGGACTTCCACCTACCTACCGCTCAAGAAAACCAACGACTCCCCTTACCGCTAGTTTTCAGGCCGTGTTTTTTAGGATGATGAACGATTGGCTGGTAGGGGATGAGCAAGCTCAATTCCAGCTATCATGCGCTGCTAGGACCATGGTGGAACCATGCCACCCTCCTACATGAGGGGGGAAGGAACACGGTACCTAGAAAACTGATCCAAGGTGCAGCCAAACCCACATCCTATGTTATGGGGCAGGAACTTAAAATCCGGTGTCCTACACAGGGGGAGAGAGAGGATCGTTTGGCGGTTTCAAGCCCTGAACCATTCGGTATGGGTATTGGATGCCCGTATTTACTGGCTGGAAGTACAAGGGACTGTTGGGCAGCCATGCGGCCTAGCCTTTTTCGGCAGGGCCCAGAGGTGTCACATCATTGACTTCCAACTCTGCGGCCGGCCTCCTGTGTAATCCCGTCAATCAATCAAAGTCTGAAAGTTGGCACCAGGGCTTGCAAAGGTACACATCTAGGAGGGGCTGGTGCCCGTCCTCTGTACACCCCGAGCACCCTATACTCTCCTGATAAGAGTCCTGAAAGGTATCACGACCCTACCCATTTCTGGAGGATAAACCATGGAACATGTGACTGCGAAAAGTAGCCCATGGGCAGTACTGAATCCGCACTGAACATGGGCATATGGCACTGTAAGGAGGAGGGCACTGTGTACTCGGGTAATCCTGAAGGCAAGCACGAAAGCCCATAACATCAGCTCTCATGGGCCGAAATATGCACCCTGCCCCAGCCCTCAGCACATGGTGCACATCCCAGAGAAATCCTGGGATCATTTTCTACCTGAAGGCCACAAGCTTCGAATGCCACACAGCACATCCATATGGTCATTCCCCTCTCAGCATTGTGTCATCTGAGTCGTACAGCCAAATAAGTCACCTCTTTCCTGCCTATCTCAGGGCATGCCGGACGCCCATTGCCGTAACTCATACGTGCCCCCTTCGCTCCTCTTTGCGGCCCAGTTGGAGCCGTCATTCGCCATATCCACCGCGCCCCCATTGACGACCCCCTCACCGCCCTCTTCACTGATGACGATCCCGCAGATCTTCACCTTGTGCTTGCCTGAGCTGGTGTCCGGCAACACGGTGATGGCGATGACACATTCGTCATGCTGCGATGCCTTGAACGCATGCAGGAAAAGCTGAAGCAGGTGGGACAGAGGAGGTGGGACAGAGGAGGTGGGACAGAGGAGGTGGGACAGAGGAGGTGGGACAGAGGAGGTGGGACAGAGGAGGTGGGACAGAGGAGGTGGGACAGAGGAGGTGGGACAAAGGAGGTGGGACAGAGGAGGTGGGACAGAGGAGGTGGGACAAAGGAGGTGGGACAGAGGAGGTGGGACAGAGGAGGTGGGACAAAGGAGGTGGGACAAAGGAGGTGGGACAGAGGAGGTGGGACAGAGGAGGTGGGACAGAGGAGGTGGGACAGAGGAGGTGGGACAGAGGAGGTGGGACAGAGGAGGTGGGACAGAGGAGGTGGGACAAAGGAGGTGAGACAGAGGAGGTGGGACAGAGGAGGTGGGACAGAGGATGTGGGACAGAGGAGGTGGGACAGAGGAGGTGGGACAGAGGAGGTGGAACAGAGGAGGCAGGAAGTGTGAACCAGTGCTCATTTAGTGCGCACTTGACCACCTGCCAGGTGTGGTAGGCGACTGGGCAGCCACCAATTGGCTGATAGGGACAAAATCTTGACCAGCCTACGGCAACTGGGCTTGCTGCACCAGCCCCCTCCCCCCGGCCGCAGATATTGCTGAATCGCACCTGATGCAGCCTCAATTTAGCACTGCTGAGAGCAGAGGAGGTGCTGGATCCTGCATTCGATGAGCCCAGCACACACAGCCTCCAAAAACAAACGAGTGTGCGGGAATAAAACTAGGCTAATGCACCTGGCCAGGTCGACATATTCCCATATCCTGTGATCCGGTTGCTGCAGCCTCTCTTTTGATTGGCTATTCAAGCATGAGACCAGCTGCCTAGGCGCCCATCTCCCAGACCCAGAGACGCTGCAAAAACATGAAGCATTCCATCCTCCTACAGGGCACATCTTAATGCGCAGCAGATCACCTTCAGAAGCTGGTGGGCGGCCACCACTGGGCTAATGGGGACCAAACCTTATCCGGCCTGCGGTCGGTGGCCCAGGCAGCAAGGTTCGATGGTCCAGGCCCCCCTGGTCGGCGGTTGTTGTGTAGCTGAATTGCAGCTGAGGCGACCTCAGGAAACAGTGTCATCCACCCTACCTGGGAGGATAGTTCGCTGTGGTTGCCGTCAAGTTTCGAAGGGGCGCAGAAGCAGCCTGACTTGCACATGACGGAAGCTTGGCCCATATTTTCAAAGCTTTTCAAAAACGCAATCTCAACAATGACCTACAGGGACCAGTGCACAGACCAACATGGTTCAGCAGCTTGCGAGCCGCTGTTTATTTCAGGGTTCTTCAGCCACAATTCAGCTACATCACAGGGGCCAGAGCCAGCCAACATCCCAACATGGCCCAGCTGCCTGCGGGCATGGCAGGATCATTTGACGCCCAGAGCTCTTCCTCACATGAAAAGTGTGGAACGAGGGTGACACTTTTGCAAGAGTCTAACGCTGGCTTCCCAAGCTTGGAAGGACCGGCCACAAATAGCTCGGCACAAGGCTCGTTTGCATCAGGGGCATGCTCACTTCCACTCCCCCGGATGACCTGAAGAGTGTGGCGCATAGGCGTCCTACAAACGTGGGCATGTTCTTAACATTGGCTGGGTTCAAGCTTTAGGCATCGTTGCCCTGCTAGATCCACCGACCCAGCCACACCCTGTTGCCCACAGGACCTACCAGCTACAGTCTCAGAGGGAGGCAGCACACACACACCTCTTAACTACCGTGACAGGCATTCTCCACAGGCGTTCATTTTAGCACAGGCCTATGGGGGGGCCTGGTGCAGCTAGGAACCTGCTGCTCGGGGAACCTGCCGGAGGCTGGTCCAGCTTTGGTCCCCATTCAACCAGTTGCAGCGGCCCGGCGACCCACCAAATGTGGTTTGGTGTGCACAAAAGGATCCCTTCATTCCTCACACGCCTTCAGGCCGCACTGACGCCTACCTTGCCGCTGTCGCGCCTCTTAACAACGCCCCAGGTCCCCTTCGCAGCCGCCGACGACGTCGTGTTGACCCGCAGGCTGATCGCCGTCCCCGGGTGCTCCGAAATCCACCCCAGCTTGGGCCGGGTGGGGTGCCTGCCCTCGTCCTTGTACTCCCAGCCCTCATGGTCCATAACGACCCCGGCAAGGGCAGAGCCGGTGAAGCACTTGTCCGACGCAGACTCCCAGTTTCCGGGAAGCATCGGCGGCGGCAGCTGCTCATCTATGCTGGCCAGCTCCTCCTCAGTCGAGGGCGACGCCTTGGCCCCGGCAAGCGCGTCCAGGATGGCCTGCAGACCAGCGAGGGTTTAGGGTTCAGGGTTAGGGTTTAGGGGAGCCAAGGCCTGGAGGCAGGGCCGCTGTGGTCTTTGCTACAACGTCAGCGGGGCCGGCAGCCCACAACATTCTATGTCGCCGGCAAGCACAGGGTGTACACGTTTTTCAACATGAGCAGGGCCTCCCATCTTCTACCTGAGGTATGTTGCCTGTGAGAGGTAGGGGCGGGTTGCATACTCCTCCCCCGACCAGGGGCAATGCGAGTCGACATCACATCACCCGAGGGGGTAAATTGAGGCGCGACTGATCAGCATGGTGGCAGCGCAGAGGTAGCCGAGGCAGCCTCGCAGTGTGCAGCTACACTGCCCGGGTGACTACGGCAGGCTACAGCCGGCCCAGGGCCTGGCCCTGGAGGCGCGGCAACCCTCCTGCTACCCAGGTGACTCTGGATGAACCTGCCAGACCCTGACTCTGCACCAAGTCATTGCAAACCGGGTATGCTACCTTGAGTCACTTATGCTGCCACCGGGATCCAAAACGACCTGTGAGCCCCTCTGCCCCCACCTGTGCCCCCACCTGTGCCCCCACCTCTGCCCCCACCTGTGCCCCCACCTGTGCCCCCACCTGTGCCCCCACCTCTGCCCCCACCTGTGCCCCCACCTGTGCCCCCACCTGTGCCCCCACCTGTGCCCCCACCTGTGCCCCCACCTGTGCCGCTAACTCCCCCATGAACTTGTGGCCTGTGTGGCCCTCTGGGTGCAGGATGTCCCAGTAGAACACCTTCCCAATCAGGTCAGCTTCATCCTGGCCGCGGCCGCTTTCACGCGTGCTGTTAACATTGAATCCCGGGACGCCTGATGGCGTGGGAGTTGGGAGGTGTACGGTGAAGGGCCCTAAACCCCAGGAATCCGAGGGTCTATTTCTTTAGGTGGGTCCTTGATCTCGCCATGCAGACAAGCAGTATGTCCTGTTCGTGGTTGGAGCAAATGCAAGGTGCTCAGGCACAGAAAAACATGGCAGATAATGAGCTTCTGACCAAAGTCCTGCACCAACACGACAGTGGACAGGAGAGACGGGTGGAGAGAAGATGCTGGAGATGAGACATGCAAACGGCAGAAAGTGTCACCCTGCACTCCTACAGCAGTATTTATTCTGGTGAGCCCCGGGCTACCTGATGTAGGCCGCTGGGCTGTCATCACTGAACCGACGGGAAACGAACCTTGACTGGCCTACAGCCAGTGGCCCAAGCAGCCCAAGCAGCAGAGCTTGCTACACCAGACGCCCCCGGCCGTAGACTGCTATGCAGCTGAAGCACCTCCTAGAACAATTAAATAAACAATGTGACCTGCATTATCCCCGCCCCTAAACACGCACCCGCTCTCATCAGCTTCCATGCAGCTGCCTTGACGCTGAGCTCCGGCAGCTCATAGTAGAGCCCAAAGTCATGAAAGTCCCGCTCACAGCCTGGCCAGTAACTGCCACTGGGTAGGTCCCCAGGCAGCCGATGCCACCGGTACGCATGCAGGAGCAGGACTGCTGGCCGCCTGCATGCATAGGCATGTGGGACACTACTTATTCCAGCACGCTTCAGCAACACTCCAGCGAGAGCATGGGGTAAGATGAGCTAGCCTGGTGCAGCAAGCCTTGCTGCTTTGGCATCCGGCCGTAGGCCCGTAAGGTTTGGTCCCGATTGGCCCAGAGGTGGTCGCCCGGCGGCCCCCTCAAGATGGTCTGGCGCACATTTAAAGAATTCAGGTATGCAGCATCACTGAAGAAAGAGAGCAAAGCGCCTGCTGGCAGCACGCCTGCCAGGACAGCTACTGTTTGTATCAGGGCTATAAACTTCCATGGGTCCACCAAGAGGGAAGCCCACGTCACAACCTAGGGCATGGCATGGCTGGCTGTTGGTGACTGGTCAGGAGATCAGGGCCCAAAGATGGCCTCAATGATAGTCTCAATGCCAGCAGCAAGAAAGACCGATATTAGAATAGCAAGATAAACCATGTCATCCATACCTAACACAACCTACAAGAATCCATTAGCAATTTATTTTTCAAAATGGCGAATTTCGCAATTCGTAAATCGTACTTTCGAAGTGTGTACTCAGGGAGAGGGATACATATACATATACATGCCCCCTGTGGCAGAAGCTGCCTGCCACGCTTTCTAATGGATAGATGAGTCAGACCAAGGCCACCACCACATTTCGCCAGGTGTCAGCCGACCGGCTTGCCCTCTCCACCCTGAGCCCTCAATCACGTACTTAGGATAGGTGAGCAGCTTACGAATCAGCCTCTCAAAAGCCCTTCGTGCCGGGTGTGCCATGACATCGATCTTCTTTTTGCCCGGGAAGATTTCCTCGTCGTTGAGCGTGTAGTCCAAGACCACAATGTCCGCCTCGGCAGGTACGTGCAGGTTGTGGCAGACGGACATGTAGGAGCTCATTGTGCCAGGCACCGCACCATTGTGCACATGCACCGTGCCCTTGCCCATGGCAGCCTGCACGATCTGCTCAAACCACATGGGGAATGGCTTTGAGGCTTCGGTGGCGTCCTCTGCGCCCTGCCCTGCAGTGATGCTGCCACCCAGGAAGACCACCGTCAGGTTCTGGCCGGTCAGGGAGCGGTGCATGGCTGAGCGGAGGCGTGCCATGTTCCCTGGGCTGGTCATGGCCAGCTGGCGCTGGCTCTCGTCAGTCATCCAACGGTAGGGAAGCAAGCCTGAGCTGTGCATCGTGTGTCGGCATGATGCTGATTTGGAAGACGTGGTCGCCTCTTGGCATGTGGTTTCAACAGCCCAAAGAGCCAAGACGATTGACAGGGTCAGGGCAACCCATCCCATGGCCCTGTCAGATCAGCTACAGGAAGGAGAACAGGTCAACATCGCAAACACGCCGTAAAGGGCGCAGATGGGTGGAGTTCGAAAATTGATAGCAAACGATTAAGATGCTATGGAGTGCTGGGGTGCGTTGGAGAGGCGAATGCATTAGTTCGCCGCTGTAACTTCGAAAATTTCGAATCGGCAGGATCGTCTAGGGTGGACGGCATGGTGTGGACCTATGGTGCGGACTGGTGCCAGTCGCTGTGGCTAAGACTTCGCCCGCTCCCGTCACATCAAGCATTAAAGCTGGTCCTACTCGAAAGCAGGGGCTCGGAATCCAGCTCGAGATGGGCTTGCCAGAGATCTATTCGTGAGAGAGTCCCGGCGCCGCATCCACCGTGCTATACCTGGAAACGGTATGCAAGAGCATATTTTCAAGCGATTATGTTGTCCTCTATCCTTCTGACCTAGTGCATAACTACCTCCAAGGCTGACTCGATCACCTCGCACATTGCGCGCCCCGCTAACGCATATCACGTCTCTACCGCTGATGCGACATGATACCTCTCATTGATACCAATTTCCTGCAGTGGCATCAAAATTCGAAGGTTAGGATGGAGCCAAGATTCGTGAGGCAATGACTGCAAGTCTGCAACTGCTGGGTCATTGCCCAGCAGCCCTGCCCCAGCTGCTTTGCCGAAACACTCGGCATGCAATCGTGCAGGGAGGTGAAGGAGGATGGCCGCAAATGGGGGTGCAAAGCAGTCGCATACGCCTACAGCAGTAAGGGAGGTGAGTAGCAGTCTGAAACTCTTAGACGGCCGTGGAATACCTGGCACCTATGGTAGGGCACTAGGGTCTGCCCGTCCTACACTCATGCCTACGAAGTAACAAGCAGTAGGCATGCGCTGGTGGCAAATCAGAACAGCCACGGGCATGCACAGAGGCCAAAGCAGCAGGCGTACACAGTGGATAATTGGTCATTGCCTGTTCACATTGGGGCTCATTACAACTGTTGTTTAAGTTCTCCATCGTCATATCTACGTTCAGCAGCTTTGTGGCTCTTGCTCAAGCACACACAACTTGCCATGCACGTCCTCATACTCTTGCTCTTTGGTCTAAGCTTCATGTTTTACATTGTCAGCTCTTGCTAGAAAATTCTCACATGTACCAATCAGAGTGCTATACAGCTACAATAGGTGCACCTTCACGGTTTGCGATTAATTGGCTTCTAAATGTGTACTGGCCAATCAGTATCAGAAATTCATTAGGAAGCTCCAGGGCCCAACCTGGACCATTCCATTCCTTGAAGTTTGAAGGGATTGGGAAACTTGGCATTGAACTGCCTGGGTGTCCCCACAAAGGTCTCTTAAATGAAAATTCGGCTACGAGGTGGAGGAAGGCCGAAGAAAAAAGGCAACCCGTCCTTCCTCAAAGCATTATGCAATGGCCTATTTGGCTCCGACACCCACCAAAACCCTGTAAACCTGTTTTCCTCAGTCACAGGGCATATTTACCAGTAATGGGTATACCAGGGGTATAATCCAAGTTCAACAAATTGCTTCTCATGGTATCGATCAATCTAGCTGGTTACATAATGTAAAATGTCCAAACAAAAGAATAAAAATCTAGGCTAAGCCAGGATATGAGCTTGGATTTAGGTTCTCTCTCAGCCCAGATACCAGTGACCGATAAATTCAACGAATCGCATATCATTCTATCCATTTATCTAGCTGGTTAGCAAAGGTCCAATGTTCAAACAACAACCATAAATGTAGCCCAATATCTAGATCCCAAAATCCCTATCATGATGCCAACCAACTGCGTAGACAAAAATAGGAGAATGGCATTTGTAGTATCGTCATCTGATGGCTAGAAACAAGGATTCTGGTTTCCTGGAAAATGCCTATTTGCCCCTGCTTTCTACCACCTTTTCACCCCCTCTCCCCCTGGGCCAACAAATACCAAGACAATTTTGGAAACCTCACGCCAAGCTCTACAATGCTGGGAAATTGGGTCTCTCAGTTGTTTTTGACACCCATCCCCTCCTCGATGAAGGTGTCCAATACACTCTGATCCAATTTCCGTCCGTGGTTTTGGAAGGAACATCAGTCGAGGCCTGTAATGAGCTGCAATGGCCCAATGTGTGACTACCACGCCGGCAGCCCCCTTGTTATTTTTTGCGGAAATGGCAGATGGACTGATAGAGCGCGGGCTAGTATAAGGGTTTTGCTCGTGCGGCTAGGCCTGGCAACCTCGCCACTGATGAATGACATAACACGGCAAAGTTGGGGAATGACGGGGATGAGGCTACTACAGGTTGGGTCTAACCAAGCTCCCTAAACCTGCAAAAAATATTAATTATTAAAAAGTTAATAACCCATTGATTGGGTAACATTGGGGCCCTCTAGGCTCACTAATGAAATATATGGAAGGCGGTCGTTCAAACCGAACTTTGGTCGACAAACTGTCTAAACCTCTCTGGTCTAAACTGAACTAAGCTTTAAACCGTTAGTTCTGTTTCAATCAGTTGTTGCACTGGTGTATTTATGATGTGATGGACATACATACACAATGCGCCCCTGATATTACCGGCATGCTGAATACCCAGAGAAACGTATTTGTCCAAGATGCCCCATCTACCTCAGCATCTACGTATCAATGCCTACAATTCTATGATCCACTGACAACTATCATTTCAAGCCATGATCATTTCACATAGTAAAGGCAATTGTCTTGGCACTGACACCACACAGCTCAAACTTTCCGATCAAGCTCTTTATGTCAGCAGCTGAGAAAAAAGGCCATTCAATTTGGAAGTTACAGTTTTGCTAACTTGGCTGCCTCTACTGTCACATGGCCTTTAGGAGTCCTCTCAACCATCACAAGAGAAGCAGAGCTTGTAATTGTTGGTGTTTCCATCCTGTGCAAGTGGTGCCAGGGTTAGGAAACTGTCATCAAGGGCAGAGGGCATCAAGTATTCAAGTGACCAAACTTGCCACAAGGAATAGCACATTTCCCCAGCATTTGTTTGGTATATGCAGGGGGTATGTTTGAGCCCTTTCTAGCCTCACCACAAAGCAGTCCACACCCTTGTAGGCTTTGATGTCGGCATGACAGGGCACGTAGCTATTCTGCCCAGTGGCGCAGCGGATACGCCCAAGTAGATGGATAGGTCTATTAATTAATTACAACAAAGCTGACGAAGCAGCTTATCTCTGTTATAATTGTGCATTTCAGCTTCATTTCAGGTACAACATTTTCTACGGCGAGTGGGGGCTGTGCAGCAAGTCTTGCTGGTCGGGCTACCAGCCTTAGTTAGGCTGGATGAGGTTTGGTTTCCACAGATTTTATGGCGGCCGCCCAGTGGCCTGCCAAAGGTGTAATGGTGCAGCGCATTAAATGTAAGCTAATTGCCATACTTAACCAGAAATGTTGAGAAGGAAGGTAGGCTGGAAGAGAAAAGGGTAGGAGAAACCAAGCTTTTGAAAACAGCATCGATAGCAAGGGTGATTGCCATAACAATAGAACATTGTAGATAACAATGTCCTATCACTCTATCAGATATGTGGGAAAGATCCACAACAATATTCTTACACTGGCATAGGCATGAGCAAAGGAAGATGCCGTAGCTGTAGCATCGCCCCTCCCGCTGCTGATAGCCTGGTGAATAGTCTGGAACAGGCAGCAACAGGAATGCATTTTAATAATGGATGCACACAACTGGAGCATTGACTGCATGCAGCAGTTCCTGGGTTGGTTGGGTGACTCCAGAATGTGTTTGAAATGTTCAGCATGCATCCCGATCCAGCTAGGATCCTGGCTGCAGATTGAAGATTTCAAGCTATCAGGTCGAAGTTGTGGACTGGATCCCAGACAGAATCAGGGATATATCTTGACAATAACATCGACGACTTGAGATTCCCTATCTTATTACATTGCTCAGGTCAGGTCAGCCAGATATTGAGATATGGGTTGTAAAAATGGCGACCCGAGTTGAGATCTGTATGCTTTCATTCTTTTGTGGGGGGGATAGGATTTCAATTCAAGCACAGATGGGATGATGAGTCATGCGAGTCATGCTAGCGTATACAAGTATAATTATGATTGGGTCCAGGCGAATCCAGATTTCACCTGCCTTTTAGTTGTGGATCCGGATCCAGTGGCAATCGCTTGAGCGAAGGACTGCGCATTGCTACTTCCAGACGCACTTGCAAATGAGCTGGCTGAGGCGGTGGCCCACTGAGACAATTGACGAGCACCTGCATCAATACAAATCCATTGGCAGAGGGTATGGAGGCACCTGGTCATATAACACAATGAAAGAGCGCTCAGACCACCTGCAAGTCTTTGGCAGCAGGTCCCATGTAATGTGTGTCACTCATCAAGATCAAACATGGTTTTTAAGTGGGAAAACAGAGGAACAATTCCAACCTTGTGCTTGGCTTGAAAGGAAGAGAAACAGTACAAGACAAGAGCATGTAATTGTCATATTCCTGCAGATAAAACTTGGTGCATTGAATCACTCCTTCCGGCAATCATTCCAAGGCAGTTGGTGCTCACGGATCGCTCGTCGTCGCTCACCTTCGGATGGACTTTCGGAGGATCCGACGCCGACCTCAGTTTCGACTTCTTGTCCCGGATCACAGATGCTTGAACTAAATCAGATATCAATTATTGTAAAATATACGAAGCAAGGTGTCTTGCAATGACAAATTTAGGGGGCCGAAAATACGAAGGCAGGCCAGGGTGAAATTCAAATTCAAACCCTCAAAACCTGCTCAGAAATCTGTTCAAAGCAACCCGTCAAACCTGCCTTACGCCTCTAACCCACCCCGCTGTCTTGTCGTGATCTGACCCACACCATGTGCACGCATTTCGTCAAAGCCCGGGGTTTGAGATGAACCATGTTTTTCTGGTTGTCAGCAAACTGATCAAGTAAAACATCCAAAGCAAGTGCACCACTCACCGGAAGGAAACACAAAATGATCTTTATATGCTGGGCAGTGGCCAGTGGACAACTTAGACTGCAGCATCTACAATCCGCACACCATGCAAGATATGATCTCCCTGGGCACCATGCTTCACGATGCCAGAATGAATCATCCAGGAAGTGAACTAAACAAAAGCAGTGCAGACATACTTAAAAACCAGTAGCTCTGTAAAGCCAGTTGTACCGGTTTTATGTGTGAACCTTTATGTACGTCACGTGATGCTATGCTGGACTACACGCATTCACGAGCACACACACATTATAACGACTTGCATAATACCCAGAGATAAGTTGCCTAATCTGCCCGACCTATTTATCCCTCCCCCCAAATATCGGACTTCCTGACAACCATCACATCACGCTGTCATCATCATTAATTCATTTCACATGATGGCAGTAGCCTGGGCACTGACACTACATACGCAGCTCGAATCTGGCCATTAAGCTCTTTCTATCTGCCTATCTTCCGATAGCCTATGTAGAGCATAAATCAGGGAATCCCAATTTGGTGAACTTGTTTGTCACTATTGCTTTAAGGCCAGATTGAGTGCCCTCAGTCGCCGCAAGAAAAACAGAGCTTGTAATTGTTGGAAACTCCATTCTGCACAAGTGGCGCAAAGGTTAGGAACTTACATGAAGGGCAATATTCATCCAATAGCCCATCCCTTGTCTGACATCCACTTGTCTACATAAATTGCGCCCTTTTGCAATATTGTGTGCGTGTGTCAGCCTCACCATGAAGCAGTCCACACCCTCGTAGGCTTTGATGTCAGCATGACAGGGCACGTAGCTATTCTGCCCAGTGGCGCAGCGGATACGCCCGAGGAGATGGCCGCCTTCTACAGGTGGCGCGAGCATGTGACGCCTTTGGTCGAGATATCTGTGTACACCCAATCAGGCAACGATGGTCAGTGAGTGCTGCCATTGGGGGCAATGAATGAACGAGAGGATCACCCGCCTGCTGTGTTTTCATACAAGAAAATGCATGACTTGGACCTGACTTCCAAATCTGAAAGTAACAATTTGAATATCAGATAGTGACACTAGCACTATTACTCACAAGTAAGCTGTGCTCAGAGGATTGCCGTAGACCGAGGTGTCGCAGAAGGCATTGTAGTGGCTGGAGCCATGGTCAGTGGTGCCACACCTGCAGAGGATCAAAAGAGTGATGTCTCGAACAGCGTTAGCATAGTTACCGCATATCATCGCACAGATTCAGTGCCCGCTGAGTCGACAGAAACATAAGGGCATAAAGAAAGGAAAGGCAAGGAGAAAGCCAGATTGATCATCTGAAAAGCCACTGTGGGGCGGTGAGCTTGATGGTAAGCAGGATAAACATGGGTAGCTTCATAGCATGATGGAAGCAGGCAACTCACGGTCCACTGGCAGTCGTGATGGCACCGTCAACAAAGCCAGTCAAACAGCTGCTCTGCGGGGCGTGGCATTGAAAGTGGAATTTCGGTTTCTTGAGTGGGAGCGGAGCCGTAAACTGTATCCTGGGTGCAAATATGTGAGCCTAGACATGCAAGTGAATGGCAACCTGAGGTGAGGGGATAATCTCACTCTTGTGTGCAGTACAAATATGAGCAGCACTTAAATAGAGAAAAAATCCGGTAGTACTTAACTTCAGGCCCCACCTTCCTCACAACGACCACACGCCACACCATGCATACCTGTGCTGAGTTTGATCCGAATGCGTTTAAAACACAGCTGGATGTAGGGCATTTACCAACGGGACCAGGGCCTGACGTATCAGCACAGCAAGCACCATGACACTGCAAAGCCCCTGCTGCAAAGCATAATGGGGCGTGATGGATAGTGAGGGCCCGGGGATGAAAGGAAAACCAGGATCACACACGTGTGGCATGAACGGGGTGAGGCATACACAGGCTGAGGTATGCTCCGGGGCGCAGTCATTTTCCACATCACAGCCACACTTGTCACCAGGGGGGAGGGCAACCAGCGGTTCAGGGGTGGGAAATTTTGTCAAAGCGTGTAATTTGCAAACTGGGAGCTAGGAAATGAAATATCTCATTATTTGAAGCTTGTCTGGGTCAGGCTTGAGCCAGGCGAAGCTCGATTTGGTGCCCTCAATATGGTTGCCCCCCCCCTCCCCTGCTTGTCACCCTGCGAGAGCATCATGCATGACGTGCACCACCATCCACGGGAAGCCCCATGAATCTTTATCATAGCTTTCGGTTCTAGCCCTCACCTCGGTGCTCTGTAGCAGAGTTGTTGTCTGCATCATAATATCGTTTGCTGTTGACTCTTGACAGCATTATGCATGATGTACGTAGCGTTGAAACCACAAGCCCCATGAACCCCAGTCATGGCTCTTTATTCTAGCCCTCACCTCGGTGCAGCTGCTGGCACAATTGTGGTTCCCGTAGACATAGGGGCCGTAGTTGATGCTTGGCACCTTTCCGTACCTGAGTCCAGTAATGGCGGGATCAGGAGGACAAGCAAATCAGCTGACTCTTGTAGGTTACAATTCAGGACCCCACGACAAGAAGGGCAAGAGCGCAGGACATGCTTATTTCTTCAAAGCGTGCACCCCGCGATCAAGAGGGTAGTGAGCCTCAGGCATGACTGGACCCCTAGGACCATGCACTAAGCGCAAGCCTGACACACCGCACTCCCTGCTCGCACTCGTCTTATTACCCGCGCTGGGTGAAGCCACCGCCGGTGTAGACACCCGTGGTCGATAGCGAGGTGTAGCCGTACTTCCAAACAAATGCGCTGGGGAACGTGCCGGTTGCTAGCTTGTCCAGGCAAGAAGGAGGAGGAGGAGGGGCAAAGGAGGTGGGGAGTTGGGAGGAGGAGGATTGAAAGGAGGAGGAGAGTCGGGAGGGAGAGAGTCGGGAGGGAGAGAGTCGGGAGGGGGAGAGTTGGGAGGGGGAGAGTCTGGAGGGGGAGAGTCGGGAGGGGGAGAGGCGGGAGGGAGAGAGTCAGGAGGGGGAGAGTCAAGTGGGGGAGATTCGAGAGGAGGAGAGTCAGGAGGGGGAGAGTTGGGAGGGGGAGAGTCGGGAGGGGGAGAGTTGGGAGGGGGAGAGTCAGGAGGGGGAGAGTCAGGAGGGAGAGATTCGAGAGGGGGAGAGTCAGGAGGGGGAGAGTTGGGAGGGGGAGAGTCGGGAGGGGGAGAGTTGGGAGGGGGAGAGTCAGGAGGGGGAGAGTCAGGAGGGAGAGAGTCGGGAGGGGGAGAGTCAGGAGGGGGAGAGTCGGGAGGGGGAGAGTCGGGAGGGAGAGAGTCAGGAGGGGGAGAGTCGGGAGGGAGAGAGTCGAGAGGGGGAGAGTCAGGAGGGGGAGAGTCGGGAGGGGGAGAGTCGGGAGGGGGAGAGTTGGGAGGGGGAGAGTCAGGAGGGGGAGAGTCAGGAGGGGGAGAGTCAGGAGGGGGAGAGTCGGGAGGGAGAGAGTCGGGAGGGAGAGAGTCGGGAGGGGGAGAGTCAGGAGGGGGAGAGTCGGGAGGGGGAGAGTCAGGAGGGGGAGAGTCAGGAGGGGGAGAGTCAGGAGGGGGAGAGTCGGGAGGGGGAGAGTCGGGAGGGGGAGAGTCAGGAGGGAGAGAGTCAGGAGGGGGAGAGTCAGGAGGGGGAGAGTCGGGAGGGGGAGAGTCGGGAGGGGGAGAGTCAGGAGGGGGAGAGTCAGGAGGGGGAGAGTCAGGAGGGGGAGAGTCGGGAGGGGGAGAGTCGGGAGGGGGAGAGTCAGGAGGGAGAGAGTCAGGAGGGGGAGAGTCAGGAGGGGGAGAGTCAGGAGGGGGAGAGTCGGGAGGGAGAGAGTCGGGAGGGGGAGAGTCAGGAGGGGAAAGAGTCGGGAGGGAGAGAGTCGGGAGGGAGAGAGTCGGGAGGGGGAGCGTCGGGAGGGGGAGAGTCAGGAGGGGGAGAGTCAGGAGGGGGAGAGTCGGGAGGGGGAGAGTCAGGAGGGGGAGAGTCAGGAGGGGGAGAGTCAGGAGGGGGAGAGTCGGGAGGGAGAGAGTCGGGAGGGAGAGAGTCGGGAAGGAGAGAGTCGGGAGGGGGAGAGTCGGGAGGGGGAGAGTCGGGAGGGAGAGAGTCAGGAGGGGGAGAGTCAGGAGGGGGAGAGTCGGGAGGGAGAGAGTCGGGAGGGGGAGCGTGGGGAGGGGGAGAGTCAGGAGGGAGAGAGTCAGGAGGGGGAGAGTCGGGAGGGGGAGAGTCGGGAGGGGGAGAGTCAGGAGGGGGAGAGTCAGGAGGGGGAGAGTCGGGAGGGAGAGAGTCAGGAGGGGGAGAGTCGGGAGGGAGAGAGTCAGGAGGGAGAGAGTCAGGAGGGGGAGAGTCGGGAGGAGGAGAGTCGGGAGGGGGAGAGTAAGGAGGGGGAGAGTCGGGAGGGGGAGAGTCGGGAGGGGGAGAGTTGGGAGGGGGAGAGTCGGGAGTGTCGAGAGTCAGGAGGGGGAGAGTCAGGAGGGGGAGAGTCAGGAGGGGGAGAGTCAGGAGGGGGAGAATCGGGAGGGGGAGAGTCGGGAGGAAGAGAGTCGGGAGGGGGAGAGTGGGGAGGGAGAGAGTCAGGAGGGGGAGTGTCGAGAGGAAGAGGGTTGAAAATAGGAGGAAAGTCAGGAGGGGGAGATTGGGGAGGGGGAGAGTCAGGAGGGGGTGAGTCGAGAGGGGGAGAGTCGAGAGGGGGAGAGTGGGGAGGGGGAGTCTCGAGAGGGAGAGAGGGGAGGGGGAGTGTCGAGAGGGGGAGAGTCAGGAGGAAGAGAGTCAGGAGGGGGAGAGTGGGGAGGGGGAGAGTGGGGAGGGGGAGAGTCGGGAGGAGAAGAGTCGGGAGGGGGAGAGTGGGGAGGGGGAGAGTGGGGAGGGGGAGATTGAGGAGGGGGAGAGTCGAGAGGGGGAGGGTTGAAAGGAGGAGAGTCGGGAGGAGGAGGAGAGGGACTTGGGAAAGGATCTGGCACTACTATCTCTGGAGGTGGTGAGGAAGGAGGAGGGGTGGGAGGAGGAGGGGTGGGAGGACGAGGGGAGGGAGGAGGGGGGGAAGAGGTAACGGGGAGAGGATTTGGCAGGGAATGAAGGCAGTGAGCTGGCCGGTGTAAGGCACTCTCCTACTCCTCGGGCTTCAGAAACAGCTTGAGCAAAGGCCTCAGGGCTGCAGTAACAGCCACAGAATACAGCCACAGAATGAACCTTGGCAAATTGACTGAGCTTGAGCAACAGCCTGAGCAGTTAGGGAAGGTGTTAGGCAGTTGCACTTTCAGCATACAATGCTCCTTTGAATTAACTGAATAATTCATATTTTAAGCTAAAATGGAAGATTCGGAATAGGCAGGCAGGCTTATAATATTGATGCGAAAGTGGTGTTGTGATAAGAGAAAGCTTACTTCGGCAATGAATCCGCAGCCGCCCGAAGCTACAGCCCTGGCCATGACAGAACTCATGGCAGTGGACGCACCACCTCCCTATCAGCAGGCAGAGGCATTCAGAATATGTCAAAGTAGCGCAACATGTCCAGAAGCAGACAGTTATTTATTTGTATGAATAACTATGCTGCATTTGAGGATTTTAAACCTAGGACACAGATCCAGGATAGGAGTGCTGGGCGTCAATGATCTAGCATAAACCTTGAAAACAAAGCCCTGTCCTTACAGCAGCAACGGCTTGAGCTATGGCTTGTGCTGCAGCAGCAGCTTTTCCACTGTCACAAGCTTGGGCCAGGCCTTGGGCCATTGTATTCGTAGTACTGGTGGGGTCCTGGGGGGAAGGAGGGATCAATGAAGCACAGTCAAGGGGACACAGACCATCAGCAAGCAATCACAACTGAGCTGAAAGAGTAGCTAATCTCTGTTGCATGACCACATTTCAGCAGCAATTCAGTTTCAACATTTCCTATGGCCAGGGGGTGCTGGTGCAGCAAGTCTTGCTGTTCGGGCGACCGTCTCAAGTTAGGCTGATCAAGGATTGGTCCCTATTGGTCTTTTAATGGATATATGGCTTAAGGCTTAATGGCGATAGCAAGGTGTACATAACAATGTGCTGTCTAATCTGTGGGGAGGATATACAAAGATATTCTTACACTGGCATAGGCCTGAGCAAAGGAAGATGCAGTGGCTGTAGCATCGCCCCCACCGCTGCTGATGGCCTGGGCAATAGACTGGAACAGCAGGCAGCACAGGAATGCATTTTAGAACGGATGCACGCGAATAGAGTATGCAGGGGAACATGGTAGTGCATGCACTGCATACAGCATATTTCGGGTGGGATTGAGGACTGAGCCTGCAGAGTGAGGAGTTCAAACATATTTTTCAGGCGGAATGTGGGGAATGCATCTCCTCTGCTGAATAATATGCAGACGCAAATATCTCTCCTGATCTACAGATGAAAAATCTTGATCTCTATGCAAATATCTCCTCGTCTGCAGGTGCAAAAACAACATGTTGAAAGATCTACCTCAAATGCAAGGATCCATCTGAGATTCAGCAAATGTCATATGCTGAATCATCAGCAGAATTAGAGGTAGAACCATGGAGGCATCACTATGGAGGAATTGATGATTTTTCAATGAGATGGGTCAGATCAGGAGAGGCAGATATAAAATGATGACCCATGTCCAGATCTGGATGCTTTCATTGTGGTGATGGGGATGGATAATCATTCAAGTAAGGATTGGACGAGTCCTCATGCTAATCATGCTGGCGTTTTCACAGTTCAAACTTACATTCAAGTCCAAGATAAATATATCAATACCTGTGCTGTGGCTCCAGATCCAGTGGCAATTGCTTGAGCGAAAGATTGAGCATTGCTACTTCCAGACGCACTTGCAAACGAGTTGGCGGTGGCGGTGGCCCACTGTGACAATTGACGAGCACCTGCATCAAGACCAATCACATTGCTTGGAAGAGGTTATGGAGAGTTCTCATCACATGAAACTATGAAAGATCACGCAGAACAACTGCATGTCCATGTCAGAAGTTCCCATGCTCGTCAGGATATCTCAGCAGGAGATTCCTGCTGCTGGAGATTCCTCCCAATCTGTAGCTACTGTCCCGGAACAAATCCTATTCTAATGAGCGCCTGCGTAGCGCTTTACCCGAGTGACTATGTAAGGATGCGCGGAATGTGGTTGAAGCGTAGTTTCCTTTCAGCATCACGATACCTCTTGGTGTACTGGCTTAACAGACCAGTGATGGTGGGAGTGTCGCCATATTCTGTGGTTCATGTCTGCCGATGTTGCAGCCTTGTAGCAGCTGGCAGCTGCAGCGCATTGCTTGTTGTTTTTCTGCCCAATGTGCAGCATGTGCTCTACTGCTCGACGTTGCTTATAGTTTTCTGCCTGTTTGGCAGCATCCGCCATCTGTTGTTCCTTGCTCGTTGTATTCTGCCAGTTGGCGGCATCTGCCATAGAGCAGCGCACTATCTGCTGTCTTTCTGTCTGTGTCTCAGCACCCCCCGTGCAGTGTTTTGTCTTTTTGCTTGTTGAACAACAGTTGCGGACTAGCGGTGCGCTGCTTGGCTGTCTTGCAAAGTGGCCTATCATTGCAACATGGACCGTCAGTCCGTCACATGCATGAGTTGCGGGCCCAAAGATGTAACGTCAATGTCATGCATGCATGAGTTGTTTCACCGGAAAGCATGTCTTAGTTCGTCGACTTCGCTGCTACCACTTACCTTAACGTTGCTAATCAACTGTGTGCAAATCTGCGGCACCGCTTGAGCATGATGCCCGCATTATTTCGAACCACTGCCTATTCCGTTTGCATTTTGTTGCCACGTTCTGCTTGTTTGGCAGCGTCTGCCGTGCATTGCTTCCTGTTTGTCTGATTCGAAGCATCTACCGTGCACTGCTTGCTATCTCGCTGCCTGTGTTGTTGCATCACTACTCGACTTTGCACAACCCCGCCACAGCGCTGAAGCATTTCCGAAGTCCAAACCACTGCGTGTGCCGGTCGTAGTTGGCGATACAGAGAACATTGGTTGTTGGGAATAACCAATGCCTGGTTCTGTATTATAAAGAACGCTGTCCCTGCCGCTGTCACACCGCGGGACCATGTCCGAGGTCCAAACGTCTGCCTACTCAGCTTTCTAACAGTTGAAGGGATCCGATTATTTATCGGTTTGCGCTAAAATCAATTGCATCGGTCGCGTAATGAGCTCGCATTCGACTGTCGAAACTACAATCAAGCCCCATACTTCAACTGAAAACGGTTAGCAATCCCTTTCCGTTCCTTCCTTTCAGTCAGTCACTCGGGTACCTTGTGCTTGGCTCGAAAGATACAAGAGAAGCCCGAGGCACAGATTTAAAATTGTCATGTCCCTGCAGGTGAAGCTTGGCGCATTCAACCACTCCTTTTGACACTTATTCCAAGGCAGGTGGAGACACGGATCGCTCGTTGCTCACCTTCGTTCGGCGGAGGATCCGACGCCAATTTCAGTTTTGACTTCCTAGTGCCGAATTCCCGAATCACAGATATCTTCGCCAAGTCTGATTGATCGCAGTATGAAACATAAGAAATGACTTGTGTCGCTGAAGCAGGCGATAGATGAAGGGGGGCGGCATTGCGAAGGTAGGCCAAGTGAGGATCGAATTCAAATCCAAACCGTCAGAAGAAGCCCGAACCCCGGGGTTGGTCGCCAAAAAGCTCTGGTGTGAATCGCCTCTTACCTACCCACGCCCTTGCTAGTTGTCATTCGCTGCCCTCCACCGAGTGTAGGCCTTCATCAACGAGCTGCATGAGCGGGTTTACGAGCCTCAGGGCTAAATCAGCTTACTCCTGCTCATCATTGTGTGGTGTATAATCCAAGGGCTGTGGTTGGAGACGAGCGACCGTTACCTGCACACCGATAGAGCCAAAACTGAAAAACACTCGACATTTGCAGCAAAGGCTAGCCGAATGAATGTACTTATATTTTGCTTTGCACCACCTGCACCATCTTCAATGGGCACGCCATGCTCTCCATTGGCATCACACCATGCCAGACATACCGTGATACCGTAGTACACGTGCATGCATGCATGCATGTGGCATCTGCCACAAAATTCCCAAAGCATCGTGCAGACCAGACATAGATTGAACTTTTTACCCATATTTGGAATGACTATTGAGCTGGCCAAACATAACTTGACAAATGACTGTGATAAGAGCATGCAATCTTCAAAATTACCAGTACTTCGTTCCTATCTCCTTGTTACGATGATTATGGCGTGGATGCAGTCTTGGCCCATGCTGAACAGTGATTCAGGCTGTGAAAAATCCATAGCATGCATCACTGTGCAGCGTTGGCTGAGGCTGCTTAGGTAAAGTGATGTACGGAAGGTGGGAGCAGCATGTGCAGTCAGCCAGTAAGGAAGCCAGACTGGATGATGCTAACAGGGGCAGCGCTAATGAGCAGGGGGGGGGGATTAAGTACGGCAGGCTGATGAGGAAGCCAGGGGGTTATTGCTTCCCTTCCAGTGGCACCAGCTCCCCATGGTCCTGTTCGAGTGTTATGTGCGGGCGGCCACCACTGCTGTCGGGGAACAAACCTTGACCAGTCTATGGCTAGGGGGTGGGGAATCAATGCCGCAGGTCATACCTGGTTCCAATACTGCATCCTGGTCCTGTATGGGGTCCTGGCTTTGATCCTGACCGGGGGCTCTGCCGACGGAGCCTGCGGCTCCAAGCCTTCTTGGCCGCAGGCCGCGATTAAGTGTAGCCGGGGTGCGCTAAACAAACACCGAAATGGCCGACCAGGTCCAGGAGAAGAACTAGCAGCCAGTTGCTGCCCCTATAGTGTGGTCCTCAATCACAGTGTATTGTCACCACGTCCGATGTCACGACTCACAGTCCCAGACAAGTAAATAAACACAAAGCTTGAGCATGCTCCCTTCCACCTGCACTGTTTCCAGCCCCATTCATGTATCCTTTTGAGTCGTCTATAGAGGGCACATCGAACTGGCCTGCAGTGAATTTTGGACAATGTAAAGAAATTGTGATATAGACCTAAAAGTTAATAGAGGACTAACTTCGTGGAGGGTGCTAGTTTTGTAGACCCTCAAATTAAATTTGGTTTGTGTCAAATCTCGGCTGTACACATGGATCCACTGGAGCGCTTTATTTCATTGCAGCACTCCCTCAGTCCCTCGTGTTTGGAGCTACCTCCACACCTAGAGCGCACCAGACTACCTTCGGCAGGCTGATGGGCAGCCACCACAGGGCCGATGGGGACCAGACCTCGACCAGACTACAGCCGGTGGCCCAAGCAGCAGGCTTGCAGCACCAAGACCCCTGGCCATGATGCAGCATAATGTAGCTGAAGCCCCGTAAGTAATTGTTGGCTACCTCCTGCCTGACACCCATGTCTTGATGTCAAACTCCGCTGATGTTTTCCCGAGACTGACCCCCTCCATGACCATATCGATCGCCATGTTATTCCTTATCCCCTCAAAGCCCTCTTCACTGATGACGATCCCGGAGATCTTGACCTTATGCTTGCCCGAGCTGGTGCCCGGCAACACGGTGATGGTGATGACACACGCCACATGTTGCGACACCTTGAACTCATGCAGATTAAGCTGTAATCACAGACAGAAAGATACAGGCAACGGTGCTCTTTCATTGCAGGTTTCTTTCAACCCTGAGATGGCACTCAAGTTTTTTCGAGGGTTCCGGTTCGGATGGATCTGCTAGAATCACACTTCGTGCACTGTAATGAAACCACCAGGCAGAATATGTGAGAAGAAATGATAGAGTCTCTCCTAGGTCCTTGGATCGCTGAGATACTACATGCCACTTGGAGATGCCTGCCTCTTTGAACGCTGTCAACAGTGCTAATTCGGCCTCGGCCCATGCTGCACTATTTCCACACACACCACTGCCTGTGCAGCACAGTTTTCTTCCCTACTATCTCCCTTGGTCCACTTCTCACCAGGGATGTCTTGTCGAGGGTATGGCCATCAAACTCAGTGGGGTCACAGGAGCAGCCAGAGGTGCACTGCACATTGGCTTTGCCCATGTTCACGTAGCTCTTCAAGTATGAAATCTCGACCGTCACCTGCGCTGATGATCCCGGAGGGATCAAACCAAGAGTCACAAAGGCCAATCCCGTGATCACCCAGGCCTGATAAAGCAGGGTGCACAGCCAGGTGGGGGAGATTCAGCCCACCCATGTTTATCAATTCAGCTGCAATTCAGCTACATCATGGCCTACGGCCGCGGGGGCCTGGTGCAGCAAGCCCTGCTGCTTGGGCCTTGCCCATGGGCCGTTCAAATGTTTGGTCATTGGCCCAGCAGTGGCTGCCCAACGGCCTGCCAAAGTAGGTCTGGTGCACACTAGACTAGGCACTGGTCCCGGCGACCAGAGGCACACAGCTAGGTAGGGGAGACTGCCTGCCACCTGAGGCGCACAGCTAGGTAGGGGAGACTGCCTGCCACCAGAGGCACACAGCTAGGTAGGGGAGACTGCCTCCCACCAGAGGCACACAGCTAGGTAGGGGAGACTGCCTGCCACCTGAGGCAAGACATATCATGATATCAACAACGTTTGCATACCTGCACACATCACTGTCAGACTACATCTCTTTTGACCGGGAAAATGAACGCACAAAGGCCCCCACCCCTGCTCGCGGCATGGACCTGCTTGTCCTACTCGCCTGATGGGTTGTGGGTTGAGAGTTTAGGGATGCGGTACCGACCTGATTGCTATTCTTGCCCGAAGCCGACGAGGAGTCCACCTGGATCTTCAGCTTTGCGCCCGGCTGGTCGGTGATGTACCCCAGCTTGGGCCGGTGCGTCTTCCCCTCGTCCCTGTATATCCACAACTCATGCTCCAGCACCGCCTGGGCAAAGGCGAGTCCGATGAAGCATTTGTCCGACGCAGATTCCCAGTTGCCGGGCAGCATGGGAGGTGGAAGAGGCTCGCTGATCAACGCGAGCTCCTCCGCGTCCATGGGCCGGGCCGTGACGGTCACCAGCGCATCCAGCAGTATCTGGTAGGCAGCCACACCAAGTGATAACAGGGCAATGACGGTATGACACCTAAGCACCCAGACCTTTGCCAATATCACCCCGACAAGCCTGTGGCTGAATAACAGCGACTCCCGTATCAGACAAAAACCCTGCTGCTGCTGCTGCTGATGCACCCGCCTGGACTGAGTTCACCCGTTAATTTGTCCCGTCTGGCCGTCAGGGTGCAGGACATCCCAATGGAACACCCTTCAGGCTGGCAGCCCTCCTTCAGCTGCACCACCCACACCCACACCCACACCCACACCCACACCCACCTGTGCCGAGATCTCTCCCATAAATTTGTGTCCCGTCTGGCCGTCCGGATGCAGGATGTCCCAGTAGAACACCTTGCCCTTCAGGCTGGCATCGATCTCCTTCTGCTTGTTTCCAGTATGGTCTGCGCGCGTATAGTTGGCAATGAAGCCTACAGCACCTGTGCAACAGCCAAGCCAGGACCAGTCATTTGAGGGTAAGGAGGCAGATAATGGCCAGAGCTTTGCCTGCATGTCATCAGGGCTTGCTAGCTTGGTCAGCGGTGAAGGACAGTGTTATTGAAGTGCACTTCAGCCATAGCTCAGCTGCATCATGGCCTACAGCCGAGAAAGCATAGTGCAACAAGGATCTTCCTGCTTTGGCCACCAGCCGTTGGCTAGTCAAATCCTGGTCCGCACCTGCCCGGTAGTGGCTGCTCAGCGGCCTGCCAAAGGGAGCTTGGTGCACAGGAAAACAAACCACAGCCGCTGAGCAGTTTAAGGCCTGAAAGCCTCACGCACAGTCAGGATAAAGCCTTGCGCCCTGGCTCCTGACCACACACACGTCCTCATCAGGTTCCATGCGGCAGGGTGTGCTGTACCCGGCCAATCAGGCCGTACGCCCTAGTGCAGCTGAATGGAAGCTGGAGCAGCCCATACAATGATCTGCAGCATCTCCTGTCCCTCACAACGTACCTTTCCTCATCAAATTCCATGCAGCTGCCTTGACGCTGAGCTCCTGCAGCCCATAGTAGAGAGCAAAGTTGTGGAAGTCGCTGTCACAGCTCTTGTAGTAATTGCCCAGGAGGGGACCGTGCTGGTTGAGGTGGTACCACCGGTAAGCGTGGATGAGAATGACCGCAGGCCTTCTGCACAACAGTGTTTATTGTAACACGATTCAGCTACTGTAAGCTGCATCACGGCATGCGGCTAGCGGGCCTCCTGCACAACAGGGTTTATTGTAACACGATTCAGCTACAGTAAGCTGCATCACGGCATGCGGCTAGCGGGCCTCCTGCACAGCAGTGGTTATTTCGTGCGCCTGTGAGCTACCATACAGCAACATCAGTCAGCCAGCGGTCATGGGCCTGGTGCAGCAAGGCCTCCTGCACAGTTGTCTATATGTCCACACAATTCAGCTACCATTCAGCTACATCACAGCCTACGGCCGCGTGTGCCTGATGCAGCAAAACCCCCGCTGCTTGGGCCACCGGCGGTAGGCTACTAGGCTAGGCAAGGTTTGGTCCCCATCGGCTCAGTGGTGACCTCCCGGCACCCCCCCCAGGAGATCTCATGCGCACTCAAAGTGTGCACTGGCTAACTGGCTTCAAGGGTCCAGATTTTGCCATTTACTAGTCTCACACTCTCACTCCTTCCCTTCCGATCAATGGTAACCAGGCACGGACAGCAGTCGTGATACAGAAACCACCTAGGTGGATACCTGGGCAACATCTTATGTAATCAAACCTCCTTCAAGGGCGCCCCCTCCCATATGCCCCCTCCCATATGCCCCCTCCCATTTGCCCCCTCCCAGTCGCCTCCACCCAGTCGCCTCCACCCAGTCGCCTCCACCCAGTTGCCTGCACCCAGGGGGAGAACATACCGTAACCTCAGTGCTGCTCGCCCTCTCCCCCCACCATCCTCACCACCGTCCCACCTGGGATAGTTGAGCAGCTTGCGAATCAAGCGCTCAAAGGGACGACGCATGGGATTGTCCATAAGCGGGGAGACCTCGTCCGGGTCATTGAGCGTGTAGTCCAGAAAAATGATATCGGTCTCTTTCGGCACATGCACATTGTGACACACGGACATGTAGGAGCTCATTGTGCCCGGCACTGCTCCATTGTGCACATGAAAGGTGCTGCCTCCCCTCTTGCCTGCAAGGCCTTCCGTCAGGATGTCTTCTGCCCAGTACGGGAAGGCCTTGCCGTCCACCGCGCCCTGTCCTGCGGTGATGCTCCCCCCCAGGAAGGACACGGTCAGGTTCTGACCCTGGGTGTAGCGCGCCAGGGCAGCACGCAGACGGGAGGGGTCGCCTGGGTTAACTTGGGCACGCTGGCGCACTGCCTCGCTGGTCATCCATTTGTGAGTGAGGATCGACCCACTATGCATGTGGTGCATGCACGTCTCAGTGCTGCTCAGCTTGGCCCTGGCTCTGCCCCTCAGTGCAGGGGAGTCCTCTCCCAAAGGGCGTTCAAAGCTGCCTTCTGCTGATGTTTTTGAATCAGTTGTAAGCTCGTCATCTCTAGGCTGGCGCTGGCCATGCTGGCCATGCGTCTGTGCGGTCATGCGAGTGGCATCGCTGCCTGCTGGTTGATCTGCTGGGAGGCCCCAAATCTGCGGGTCGGCATGTGCGAAGGATGAATCCGACGACAAAACCGCAGCCCGTTGATGCCCCGGACATGGCCGCGGTGTGAGAGCTAGTACAAACACGGCTAGAAATTGAGCGATTCGGAAGCTTCGCAGCATAGGCACCGATTGATGGCCAATTTGGGTCATGGGGGTCTGCTCATGAGTCCAGTGCGTTGTGCCCCAGGTTCGATTTCTTGATTTTTGATGAGCAGTGTCTGTGTACGGGAGGAGGCTGAAGCAGCAAAAAGGGTCCGCTGCAAAATTGGGTGGGCGTACCCGCGCCCGCGCCAAACAAAACCGATTCCTAACGGTGATCAGATTCAGGAATTTCTACACGTCAGTGGAAACAACATTCGAAACCCAAGCAAACAGCCTACATCAGAGGTTTACATAAACTCTGTCTACCTATTTCAACCTCGTCACATTCGCACGCATTTTGTACATACGATCGATGTAACACATGAATAAAGGGAAGAAAATGGCAAGGTGGACAAGTAATCAGAGGTGCTGCTGCGCAGCACAAAAAACGGCTGAGCAGTCGGGTACCGTATGTGATTTTTCAGAGGGCAGGCGCAGGTGCGGATGGGGTCACCTGGACCCCTTGCAAACACCCTTGCCATGTTGAAGGATTTCAAAATATTTGTCACAACTCTTTCGCTGGCTAAGTGCGTTTTTTTAATGATGCGTTTCGAATTGCGCGTAGAGGAGCGAAGCTGCAGCTGTCGGCCTGTCGCGTGACACCAGGAGACAGCGTGACGACACCTTACGTCATCCGCTGTCAGATCCAGCCTTGGTAGCTGAGTTTCTCATTTCTGCACCTCGGCCTTTGAGGTCTGACAGGAATAAACTTTATAAATACAGGCAGTTGATTTGCACTGTAGCGCATAAAGTTTCCGGGACGTTCCAGAAACATCGGGCTGACGGACGGACGGACGGACTGACTGACTGACGGACGGACGG
Organism: Limnomonas spitsbergensis; assembly: GCA_037349105.1. NCBI lineage: Eukaryota > Viridiplantae > Chlorophyta > Chlorophyceae > Chlamydomonadales > Limnomonas > Limnomonas spitsbergensis. The sequence continues at coordinate 1,399,328 of JAYJMM010000029.1, forward strand.
ACAGACGGACGGACGGACGGACGGATACGGTAAGTTCGACCTTCGGCCGCCTGAGGGGGCTCTGCCGAAAAAATTAAATGGCTGGTACCAGTACCGCTTCTACCAACCCACACAAACCTGCACCAAGTCTGGAGCTTATCAAGCTCACTAAAGGTATCACACTTCGTTGTCAGTAATCAATGAATAAAAAAAGCTGTGCCAGTAGGTCAAGTGTGAAGATGCATGTCATGCAATTATCACCCAGAGCTACAAAATCACATGTTTTGATGACGAAACGTACTATCTCCCTCAGTGGTCCAATACGTACGGTACATACAAGTCACATACTAGTGCAGCAGTACGCAAGCGATCACATCACTGTACCACCAACGCACGTACATGGGATCACATCAGTCTCCCCCAAAGCTTCATGTCAAACTGTGCTGATGAGTTCCCTGCGCTCATGCCTTCCATGATCATGTCAATGGCCATGCCATTCTTTGTGCCCTCCCCGCCACCCTCCTCGCTGATCATGATGCCTGCGATCTTAATTTTGTGCTTGCCGGAGCTGGTCTCGGGCAGGATGGTGATTGAGATAACGCACTCATCGTTCTGAGACGCCTTGAACTCATGGAGATTGAGCTGCAGAGGGGGAGGGGGAGGCAGACACAATAACGATGCGTGAAGATCATGGAAAGCATGGAAAGAAGAAGCATGGGGAAGGTGCATGAAGAAATTGGCAACAAGCCAGGACAGATCAAATCATGAACAGTAGAAATAGGAGAGCCCCCTTCTAAACTATTTCACCGGAGTCTTTGTCCAAACCACATGTAGCATCCGGAAATCGAAAGCGTGGAAGTTAAATGTTTCTCACAAGCGAAGTCTTCATAGTCGTGTGGCAGTCCATCTTGGTGTCCTCACATACACAGCCAGACTCGCACTTGACAGCAGCCTGCCCCATGTTCATATAGCTCTTCAAATATGAAATCTCCACAATGACCTACAGGCAGAGAAATGCCCAGGGACACGGTTCATTTTAGCACACGGATCGTTTTAGCACACGGTTTGCACTAGCATTTCGGTTCGTTTTAGCACACCGTTTTAGCACACCGTTCGCACTAGCACTTCGGTTCGTTTTAGCACACCGTTTTAGCACACCGTTCGCACTAGCACTTCGGTTCGTTTTAGCACACAGTTCATTTTAGCACACGGTTCGTTTTGCAAGAACAAGCCCTTCAGCCGAGGGGGCCTGGTTCAGCAAGCGCTGCTACTTGGGCCACCAGCCGCAGGCTGGTCAGGGTCCAGTCCCAATCAGCCCTGTGGTGGCCGTCTGGCGGCCCCTCACAAATTGCCTGGTGCACCGTTGAAGTCTCATTGCTCAGGTAGAGGATGATGATCAGGGGTACCCTTAGGAAGAAAAAAGGACATCCAGTACAGATATCTGTACAGATTGCAGTAAAGAACACGAATATAAGCTGCACTCCTGCACTAGTAAAGTGGGGTCAAGCATATTGAATATCTTTCATTTAAAAAGCTTCACGTCAAAATTGACCGGGACGGCCCAGGTGTTGTGACATCATAGGCCTGGGGTTTGAGCCCAAGATGCGCACATTGTCAGACGAGACCTCAAGATGCGCAGCGTCAAACACCTCGCTGCCATTTTTATCATTGGCTGCTACCAGTAGCTGCCGTCATCTGTGCCAGGTCAGCGCATGCTCTCACCTGCTGGTTTGGGTTCCCTGTCGAAGAGGTGGTGTTGACTTTGATCCTCAACACAGCACTCGGCTGGTCGGAGACGTACCCTAGCTTGGGGCGCGCCGAGCTGCCCTCGTCCTTGTACACCCACAGCTCCTTGGCAAATACGGCTTTCTCGAAGCCGGGCCCGATGAAGCACTTGTCCGACGCAGATTCCCAATTGCCATCAATCATCGGAGGCGGCAGGGGCTCCTGAATGGAGGCCACCTCCTCCGCCGATAAGGGACGAGCGGTGACGCTGGCAAATGCATCCAGCACAAGCTAGACGAGGCGTCAAACACAAAATCGTTCAGAGAAGGTGAAGTCGAGCATTGGACGATTTGCCATTTTGGTGGCACAAACTAACAAAGGTATCGCAGGAGAAAGGAAGACACCTTTCAGAGGAGGTGCAGTCAAGCACAGGACGGTTTATCATCTGAGAATGCAGAGATTGCAAGACTGGTGGGCTGTGGCTGAGTAGTAGTAGCTCCAACACCAGACAAGCTCCCTGCTGCTCATGCACCCCAGGATCACTTTCTACATCCCCCCAACACCGATACGTCTTAGGAGGCTACCAAGCGGCCGCCACTGGGCCGATGGGGACCGAAATTTGCCAGTGGTCAGCGACCGAAGCATCAGAGCATACTGCACTAGACCCCTTGGGCCACAGGCTGGGAAAAAGCGGCGAAGCAGGTGAAGAGCACTAGACACAACACAACACTGCCTCTGCTGCTACTGCTGCTGCTGCTGCCCACACCTGAGCTACGGTCTCCCCCAAGACCGTGTGGCTGCGTAAATGTGACTCCTACACCACGAATAGGTTCCCTGCTACTGCTGCTGATGCCGCTGCCCCCCCTGTGCCGCTATCCCTCCCATGAATACGTGGCCCGCCTGTCAGCAAGGGTGCACTGGATCCCCATAGAATACCCTGCCCTCGGGGCCCTCCTCCATCTCCTTCCAGTGCAAGCTTCTGCACCCCCACCCACCTGTGCCGCTATCTCCCCCATGAACTTGTGGCCCGTCAGTCCATCTGGGTGCACTATATCCCAGTAGAACACTTTGCCCATGAGCTCGACGTCAATTTCCTTGGGATGCATTCCGCCCATATGGTTGCCACGGGTGCGCTTGACATCGTAGCCTTCAGCGCCTGAGTAGGGTATGGGGCTGGCTGATTCAGGGTTACGGGTTGACAATTAAGCCCTCTGCACCTGAACAGGGTTGAAGGGCGAAGGGTTTAGGGAGGACCATGAAGCCATTAGCGTTTGACAGGGGGGGGGGGGGACACATACAGTGTTTTTTTGTGCGCACCAGATCACCTTTGGAGCCCTGCCGGGCAGCAATGTCTGGGCAAAAACAAAAACATGATCGGCCATCAGTCAGCGGCCCAAGCAATGGGGCTTGCTGCAAGCTGGCACCCCGAACCTTAGAGGCCGATTTCTTGCTCCAATGCGCTTAGAATAACACATCACGTCGCAGGCTCCAGAAGTGATTCCAAACAGGTTAGGTCGCATTTTGTTTGCAGAGTCAGGCGGATCAACAGGAATTTGAAGGCGGGCGTGGCACTAGCCGTGTGCCCCCCCAATGATAACGTTACTCTTGTCTGCACATGGCTCTTGTTTCCTTTTAAAGAGACCCTTCCTTTCGATGAGGCCTAGCTCGCCATGAGACCTTGCGCAAGTAATTATGATAAGACAGCGGTGATGAGGCAGCACAATTAACATCCACCCTGCGTCCAGAAACAATTCATATGGCACCCAAGGCACGGTCCACATCAGGTTCCACATTTATCTGACCCTTGGGACGATGGAGACCCAATCTTCAGCGGCCAACGGCCGAATGCTGCAATATAGCTGATTTGTAGCTGAAACACCCTGCAGTGAACAGCGTGACCTGCATCATGCCCCTCCCCCTCACCACGCACCTGTCCTCATCAGGTTCCATGCAGCTGCCTTGACGCTGAGCTCTGGCAGCCCGTAGTAGAGCGCAATATCATGGAAGTCACGCTCACAGCCCCGCCAGTATTTGTTGGGCCCCTCTGGCGTGAACCACTTGTAGGCGTGGATCAGGATCACCGCAGGGCGCCTGCACAAAGCACACAACCAGGATCAGAGGCACCGCCCAGTGGACCATCTAGAGGCACCGCCCAGTGGTCTACACTAGAGGTGCTGTATTGTGGCCTAACTTAGAGGCACCATCTAGTGGATTATACAGCTATACTAGAGGCACTCAAGCTCCAGCATTTGCGCCTAGTGTAGCCTTTTCTTGTTTAGTGCTCAGCAGGTCCCTCCGCCTCCGTCAAGTCAAGCCCGAGCAGCCTCGGCACTCAGCTCCAGCACATCCATGCCACAAATCCCACACGCCGCCTCACCTGGGGTAGTTCAGCAGCTTGCGCATGAGGCGCTCAAAGGGACGACGCACCGGGTTGTCAAAGGGGGGGTGGGTTTCATCCGGGTCATTAAGGGTGTAGTCAATGAAGACTATGTCTGCCGCCTTGGAGGCGTGAATGTTGTGGCACACGGACATGTAGGAGCTGAGCGTACCCGGCACCGCTCCATTGTGCACATGAAAGGTGCTGCCTCCCCCCTTGCCTGCAAGGCCTTCCGTTAGGATGTCTTCAGCCCAGTATGGGAAGGGCTTGCCGTCCACCGCGCCCTGTCCTGCGGTGATGCTCCCCCCCAGGAAGGACACGGTCAGGTTCTGACCCTGGGTGTAGCGCGCCAGGGCAGCACGCAGACGGGAGGGGTCGCCTGGGTTAACTTGGGCACGCTGGCGCACAGCTTCGGTAGCCATCCATTTGAATTTAGGGAGAGGTGTGTCATGCACATGCCGTAAGCAAGTCTCTTTGCCGCCCAGCATGGATCTCTCAGTGCCATAGTGCTTCTTGGCGAGAGGGCTGGGCTCCAAGCCGGTGCTCCCAGCATCAGACATAATGCTTTGGTCAGGGACACGAGCATGGGCGTATCTCCAGGGTATCCCTAACGCCAGGAAGGCACAGACATATAGGGACGCTTTGCATGGTACTCGATGTTTGAAGATAAGTTTTCCCGGCATGACGGAGAATATCTCGGGAGGTGATCCTAGAGTTAAGATCTGTTTGTCTGTGGGTCGTCTAGGAGCCTTAATGCTTGTGACTATGGCGACCTGTCCTCATATTTGCAGGAGCTGGCGGTAGGCGCATGCGCATGTGCGTTGCGGGAGCCAGCCGATGTCCGCACTTCCATCTTCGTGATTTCATACTTTTCTTCATCGCTCGCAGAACGCACTAGTCCGTGAAGTGGACCAGACCCCTAGTATTTCTTTCTTGCAGCTGGCCGGTTCAACTGTGTCTATCAATTCAATTCTGAAGAATACCTGTAGCGGACGCATCACATTTCAGCCTTTGAAAAATGGGACTGGCCAGCTACCTCCAGGAGCTGAGCTCTCTTCCCCTCGAGACCCCACTGGAACCGGAGCTGAAGGACAAACGGCTTGAGCAGGACCAGAAGATCAGGTCAGCTCCACTCCACCACCTCCTGCCGACCTCTTCTTTTTCTTGGGATGGTCCATGCCGCATAGCGACCAGTGTTTCTTTTATCGGTCACCATTGCCTCTTTGTTGTGCCGCCATGCAGCTTCAGAAGGTCAGGTGGGGGTCAGGCCTTCACCAGCCTACTGCCGGTAGCACAAGCTGCATGCCCTGCCGTGCATGAGGCCTCTGGCCAAAGGCCATGAGGTAGCTGCTATGCAGCTGAACTGTGGCCTAGCCATGAGAAAAGGAATGCTGATGTCGAATCCGTTTGCACTGAAACCCAGGGAGGACCAGGATCTGAGAGCTGGAGCCGTCATGACAGCTACAGTGGAAGAGGGGGAGGGAGACGAGAGCCCTGGCACGGGAGACCTGGTGATGCACATGCCTCATAACCAACTCGTGATGCATTGCTAAATTGCAAAGTAGTAGGCCCTGTGGTCCATCCCGCCAGGACACAGCATGGCATTCAATGTGCTGCGCCGGGCATGATCTCGAGCACAAGAAGGCATGGCTTTGAGCCAGGCCTGGTTGTTCGTACACCTGCCCGCTATATCAGGGGGATGATACCAGGAGTGCTTGTGTGAAATAAATATACCGCGTACCAGCATGTTAAGCGCCTTTCCTTCACAGGTGTATGTCCACGTTACTGTGCGCACTGAGGAGGAGGAAGTTCTGTACTCCACGCGCGGGCAGGACGGGGGCAATGGCCAGGCCATGGCTTTCATGATAGAGGCGGGGCAGAGAGCACCTCGGGCCTGGGAGATAGTGCTAAAAGGTGCGCACACAACTGCACAGCTGTATTGGACATGGAGAATCACCTTCTACATGTAGCAACTGACCGCCTGCTGGATGTCGCTGCTGCTCGGCTGCTGCGGAGAAACCTGAAGCAGACATGCCACTAATGCCTGTCAGCAGGATCCTCCTTTCCATGCCGCACTTGGTCTCTTGCGACAAACCCCGGTGGCGCTGCCTTTGCTCTGTTTACTTAAGCATGCTCCAGATGAATGAAGGAACGTTATGGCCCGCGGTCTAGGGGGTCCGGTGCAGCTAGTCCTCGGGCCACTGGGCTGCTGGTCAACATTTATTCCCAATGGGTGCAGTGGTAGCCGCCCGATGGCCCCTTATAGGAACTTAAATAAACCCTACCCTTCACCCCACCCCAACGCTCCTTCAACTGCCGATCCTGTGCATGTGGTTGTACCAGGCATGCGTTTGAAGCAGATCTCCGGCCTCAAGGTCAAGCCCAGCTACGGCTATGAGCATCCAAACTGCAGCATGCCGGCCCATGAGGGAGTGCCGACCAACGAGACGCTGTGCTTTGAGCTGCAGCCCGTCCAGTGGTACCCCGCAGGCCAGGTCAAGGCCTTACCCCTGAGCGACAACACCTACCGCAGAGTGACGCGGGAGGGCACCGGCTGGGAGAACCCCAGGGCTCCGTTTGAGGTAGGGGGGCAGATCCTGAAGGGGGGCAGATCCTGAAAGATGTAAAACATTTACCACCTGGATGGGTCCCAGGGTGTCCCACTGTAACCCTGATGCTGTGTATGACCCTCCTAGGTCACATTCCATTGCAAGGCGTGCTGCCCGGCCTACGACGGGATCCAGATGACGGGGTTCAGGTGGGTGCCGCACATAGCATCCTGGGGGGCAACCAAACAGGGTGCATGCCCTGAAAAGGGTGTCTGGTCGCTGCCGCCCCTTGCTGGCTCCCCGTGCCAGCCTGTCGCTGGCTAGCTGTTGCGTGTCAGCTGTTGCGTGTCAGCTGTTGCTGACTAGCTGTTGCGTGCCAGCTGTCGCTGGCTAGCTGTTGCGTGTCAGCTGTCGCTGGCTAGCTGTTGCTTGTCAGCTGTTACTGGCTAGCTGTTGCGTGTCAGCTGTTGCTGGCTAGCTGTTGCGTGCCAGCTGTCGCTGGCTAGCTGTTGTGTGCAAGCATTTCCTTCTACTGCAGCAGGGTGGGGAGGGCGTGCCCCCCACCCTTACGCCCACCCAGCCAATGCCATCAGTGTGCCATGAGCCCTCCTACAGGTGGGGTCCTTGCTGCTGCGCTGGAGCCCCCCCTGCTGCGGCTCGGGTCCTTGCTAGTACTTAGAGACCAAGGTGGAGGCGCCCGCCCAGCCTGTGTCACCAGTGCACCCCCCTTCTGCTTGTGCAGGTACTTTGAGACGGAGACAGAGGCGCCCCTAACGGCTCAGATGGGCAGTGGGCAATTGCCTCCAGGTGGGAGGATGGGCAGATGCAAATTGACTGGGTGAATGGACAGATTGGAGGTGGGCAGGTTGTCAGATGGGCCATGGGTAGGTTTTATGTCTGAAACACTCTTCAAATTAGAGGCTTCAGCTTCACTCGAGCTATATCACAGCCCATAGCCGGGAGGTCTGATGCAGCGAGCCCTGCTGATTGGGCCTCAGGCCATGGGCCGGTCAAGGTTTGGTCTCGCGTGTGGTTTCCATCGGCCCAGTGACGGCTCACCTGCGGTATGCCAAAGATGTCTGGCTGACACAAAATGAGCATGGTCCTGAATCCTCTCGAAAGGCCACTTGTGTCTGCTGGTACCAGGCAATTGCTGACACTGACTGGAAGGCAGTGGGTGGGCCGCTGTGCCATGCACTCGCTCATCTGAGTGGGATTTGAAAGTGTGATCCACATACCCTTTCCCGCTGCCCCTCTTCCCTGCTCCTCCCTACTCCTCCCTGCTTCCGCCCCTTCAGAGCCCTGCCCCTGCCCCCCATGACCCCTCATCCCTGCTCATATGCCCTTCGATAGCCCTCCTCCTTGCTCTTGCCCCTCCTGATCACTCCCCCCCCTCCTGCTGACGTGCAGGCCTGGAGATGGCGCTGTCAGCCATGACACAGGGGGAGCAATGTGTGTTTGTCATGCCAGCAGAGAGGATGCGGCCAGGAAGCGACACAGCAGCAGGTGGCTCTCGGACAGAAGCCTGCCTGCTGCCACAGCCCCCGGGGACTGCGCTGCAGGTGGAGCTGGAGCTGGAGCTGCTACATCTGGTCCAGGTGAGGGGCCGGGATCAGGAGGGCAGGCTTGTGGCATGTTGTCCGATGTTCGGCTGGAAGCAAAACATCATGGATTCATATCATGCCGTGGTGACTGCCGGTGGCCCCGGACTATTATTCCTTCAAATGTGATTGCGCATGGCTGGTGCTGTGCTCAATGGCTTGGTAGCTTTGTGTCAGAGACTGGAGCTCTAGATTGCGGCACTCGTCTGGTGAAGCCGGTTTCTGTGACACATCTTTGGACGCTGCTTTTGTTTGCAGATCTTTCATGGAGTGAATCGAGCACTCCTGATGGATCCTATCTGGGACCCCTCCTACAATTTCTAACCTCAAACAACCTAGAATGGAAAGAATGGAAGAAATCTAACTCCTCTGGGGACACACTTAAAACAGTAAAGGGGACAGACAGCTCAGCTCAGAACCCTGAAGGGTCAAGTGTGGTTATTGTGAGCCGCATCCCTGCGCCCCTTGCGCCATCCTGGCGCTGAGTGGACTGTTGAAATCTAACATCTGAAATCCCTTTGCGCAGGCACAAAAGACTAAAGGATGGACCGACTGCACATTGAGAAGCACCCCCCTCCCCCCCGCACCTCATGCGCCTTGTTGGCTCCCATTTGACTGTAAATAACTGGAATCTGACACCTCCCTGTCCAGCTGCGGATGCCCTCAAGGGTGTGGACTGTCTTCATCTCCAGGCGGGCCCCCCTCTCTGGCACCGGATTATAATCCCTGTGGATTGACTGCCTCTTCTTGAAGCGCGTCTCTGCTCCTGCGCAGGTGCGGGACATGATTGGCGACGGCTCCATTGTCAAGCGCAGGCTGAGGCTGGGTACTGGGGAGTTCCCCGTGGACTGTCCCATCGAGGACACAACGGTGCGCATCCACTACCGCGCGCGACCGCTGAGGCTCGCTGAAGGGCAATCCGTCCAGAGCGCGAGCAGCGCAAACGCGAGTGGGACCAGCAAGGCGACGTCCAACGTGTGGCTGTGTGACAGCCGGCAGGGAAGGGCAGGCGGCGGCGGCGACAGCGGCGGCAGCACGGGCGCGGGGGCAGAAGCTGCGGGACCGTTACCTGTCGAGTTTGACACGGGTGAGGCACAGGGCGCTATCAGGGCCGGAGGGAGAAACAGGGCGCTATCAGACCCGGGTAGGCTGGATGCAAGGGCCTGTCTACGGTCCACTTGGCTTGCCACACCTTGACTTGGTGTGGCGCTTGTTCCCACTGCCTCGTGAGGGGGAGGCGCCGATGGCCCTTGGTCAGTGCTGCTGTGTGGATGCATTGCTGCGTCGACAACAAGCCTGTGTGACCATTAAAGCTGTGGCAAAGGCCCAGGGGATGCCATATTTTCTTGTTTTCTGCCGCGCGTGTTCCAAATGTAGGCTGTGGAGAGATGCCTGACAGATTGGACCCGGCTAATGTGCTGATTAACGTGCAGGGTGTGGGGAGATGCCTGATGGGTTGGAGCAGGCGGTGAAGCTCATGGTCTGTGGAGAGCTGTCCAGTGTTGCATGTCAGCCCAACCATGCGTACGCTGGCCGGGAAGATGCGCCCGTGGGCATCGTGGCGGACGATGCGGTGGAGTTTGAGGTCGAGCTCGTCAGTTTTGAGCGGGAGGGGCACTGGCAGGTGTGTGAGTGTGGGGCGGGGAGGCTCCAGCACCAGCATACTGCACTGGTAACCAACTTGATTATCCGCGAAGGTTGCTCAATGACATTGTCCATGTGGCTGGGACACATCCATACCAGCGGGGAGGGAGCAGGTTAGGAGGTGTGGGGGGGTGGACAAAAGCACCTGCTTGATCGGATGGGACACTGGCATGTGAGGGGCATGTGAGGGTGGGGCAAGGAGGCTCGGCGCCAGCATACGGCTTGGGCGACGGACTGGATCATCCGTAGAGGTTGTCGTCCCGTATGGTATCTGTCCGAAGATCTTGTAAGTACATGTCCATGTGGGTATGCTTTCGCTTCTTGACACCTGAGAGTTTATTGTTCATTTATGCCAGGCCCAGCCCTGTCCTGTCCTTAGGTCCTGGCTTTTTTTTAACCACCTCTTCGACCTTGCGTCAAGGCCTTGTGATCTTTGACATCAGCCCTGGGTCCTGTTGCCCATGAATTCATAAATCGTCATGTATTCATGCATGATAAATACATTCATACCCTGCCTTAACATCAACCTGCGGTACCGAAGTGGAGGACATGTCTGTCAGCAGAGGTCTGTCTGTGTAGGACAAACTTTTCGAAATGTCCTTGAAGACATCGTTTGATGTTTTCCACTCGGCTAGATTATACATGCAAACTGGTGCCTGCCAGTGTTCATTCGTGTGGCTCGAGACCACCTTTTGTAGACCGCTAGGCGGCCACCGCTGGGCCGATGGAGATCAAACCTTCATTGGTCTATATAGCCGGTGGCCCAAGCAAGAGGGCTTGTTGCACCAAGCCCGCCGGCAGTAGGCCAGGATGTAGCTGAAGTGTGGCTGAAGTACCCTAACTTAATGCCGATGGCTGCCCTATCAGACCTTGTCCATGGAGGAGAGGTTCCCGCTGGCAGAGAAGCTCAAGGCCAAGGGCAACGCGCTGTTCCGAGCTAAGAAGTTTGAATTTGCTCGCGTGCGCTATGAGCGGCTGCAGCGCATGCTGGACTCCACACGCGACTACGTCAACCAAGACGAAGTGGAAAGGTGTGCAGGCTTTGAACACCAAACAATGCGGAAGGGATGCTTCTTGATTCCAATATGCTGGCACTGTTAGTTACCGGTATGATCTTTGATCCCGTAATCACCAAAATAAAGGAACACAATTAAAAAAATATCAAACTGGTACCGCTATTTTCTATATACCTTTGGGTACTGTATCTGCTGGGTGCTTGCCCCATGGGGTTTTGCCCCATGTTTCGGCAAACCGGAATCAGGGCATGTAAGGGACTGATAAGTTGAGTGTGATGTACTTACAGTCCTGGCATGTATCTCGTTGAGTGTGCTGCACATGCCCCACATACCTGATGACTTCCTGTGGGATGCGCCTGGGTTCGGCAGGTAGCGTGAGGACTTCAGGCCGTGTCAATCCTACCAACACACGAGGCCTCAGCCCTTGCTCTGACCACCCAGCTGTCTCCCGCTAAAACTTATGCAAAGACAAAAGTGTCGATACTGCGCGTGGGTTATAACCTCCGCTGCCCACCTGCCGAGGCCAGCCAGATCAGGGCCCCAGACCGGCCTCCTGCTCCCCTGCCCCCCCCCCCTTTCAGGATGGATGCGTTCAAGCTGGCGGTGCTGTCCAACCTGGTGCTGTGCTGCTTCCATCAGACGGACTATGCACAGTCCGCGGCGTATGCCTCCAAGGCACTGGAGCATGACCCAGGCAGCACCAAGCTGCGGCTCAGGCGCGCCCGCGCCCTGTCCATGAAGGTGCGTTCGTGCCTTGTCCAAGGAAGTGCCTGCCCTGTCTTAAGGGATTGGTCGCCCCCTTGCAGCAGGCAGCCAGTCTGTTTGTATTTAAATGTGCACCAGACCACCTTATGGTGTCAACGGGCCCATTGTTACCAAAGCTTAACCAGCCAATAGCCTGTGGCCCGGGCAGCAGGCACCTCGCTGCAGCAGGCACCCCTGGCCTTACGCCTTGATGTAGCTGAGTGGTAGCTGAATGGTAGCTGAAGCACACTAGGTGAATACTGGCTGACTCACTAGACACCCAAGTTTCAGCATGGGGCAACTGCGATGAGGCTGAGGAGGCCACATGTCATGGTTATGGCTTTTAGGTGTGCAGAGGCTGACGTAGTTGTTTCGATCTTTCTCAGGGCAACTATGATCAGGCCGAGGAGGATCTCTTGGCCTGTCAGGGCCCGGACGCAGAAGCAGCACTTGCGCAGGAGGTAAAGCAAGAGCTGGTGGCCAACAAGCGTCGAGCCAAAGCTGCGGAGATCAAGCAACGGCAGACCTTCAGGAGTTTTTTCGATCGGTGATCTTCTATCCTGCCTGCGTTGGTGAAGACAGCTCATTTAGCGCGCTTCAGCCAACCATTCACAGGCATCACGGCCTATGGCTATGGGGGGGGGCTGGTGGGCAGGGCCTTGAGATGCAATCAGCCCAGGGTGTTCCTTCAGAGCCTCTGGAACATTCACTGACCCCTTCTTACGGCCCAGCCGCCTCCCCCGCTTGGGATGAAAACCAGGATTGCGGGATTGCAGGTACAATGACCTATGGGGCCGCCCACAAGCTGTTTAAGCTTTGTTCCCCATTAGCCAGTGGTGGCCTCCCATAAGCCCCCGTATGTTGGTGTGGGTTGCGCTAAAATAGACATGGTGTAGCACTCTTTCTGGCATGTCAGTCGGAGTTAACCTGGCCATGAACAGTGGCAGTAGGTCAGTGCTTGGGCTGAGACCTCTGTATGTCCTATCCAGGGTATATCCCTGGTCCTATTGTCACGCAGGTCCTCTCTTTCTTTCTGGACGCGTTAATAACTTAATATTCTATTTGCAGAGCTCTAGGATCCACACTATGGGCAGGCACAGACCCTGAATATATACGTGGTTTATCCAAGCCTTTTTCTGCAAGTGTCACAATGCCCACCCAATGTTGCAAGTGGGGTGCAAATTGAGCTGCCTGGTCTGGTGTTAGAGGCCAGGCCCAATTATTCGTAGGTTTTCCCACTGAAACATGCTTAAATGACCTCCTCCCAGACTGCTGAGTGCCGAGGTAATTCAGCTGGATATCGGAAGTGTAGAAGGAGGTGCGACGTGGAGGTTTGTCGAGACATATGCTCAACTATCATAACCACATAAAACGCTCACGCACCCTGCCAACCAGGCTTTGCAACCTGTGCAGGGAACTAATAAATATGTCTCAAGGTGTTCACCCTCAGCCAAACAGGAGCTAACAACACAGGAAAGAAAACAGAGGCGTACCTAATCAATGTATGCTACACACAAACTGAAAAAATGTGCATCCATCATAGCTGAATGATGGTGGCACTTTGCTCCCCCTCTCACTAAAGACCAACCAAACAACAAGCGAATCACACACTGACAAAACAGTTTCAGACAAGTCATTAGGAACTCCGCGGGCAGTGCCATACAAGCAAGGGACCACCCAATCAGCACCACATGTCGATAAATGGCAGTCAGTTTTTATTTCCAAGCCTCACCTGGCTATCAGTGGAGCACCCCCGCGGCCAAGCAGGGGTGGGATACGCTTGCTTTCCTTGACTTTTCTTAGAGGTTTTGTTGAGGGTTAGTCTCTAGTGGAACTCAGGTGTTGGACTTGGTCTGCTTTGCCTTCCAGGCCTCTCCTTTTGTTACTTCCCCCCTCTCTTCCTTTTCGTTCCTCCTTTCCTCCCTTCTGAACAGTTGGGCGCCCAAGCGGCCGAGCTTTGAGCGAGCCCAGAGGTGTAACGTTATTGACCTGGCCACCTGTTTAGTGAAGTTCAGGCCATCATCTCCTGTCATCTTCACCCATGGCAGTGGCCCTTGCCCGTCCCAAGGTTCCAGGGTGAGCTGCGCCCGGCTCAAAGGCTTGAACCTTGTCGTCCAAGCGGGTGGTTTCCAGTTGTGGACCACCTCCCCGTCCAAGAGATCAAGCGACTCATCCTCATGAAAGTACCAGCCGTCGTAGCCGTGCATCGACCCATTCCCGCCAAAGTCATGTCCCCAAATGTTTGTCCCGTGGTCCAAGGGCTGTCCGTACATCTCATCCAGCTGAAAGTGGGGTTCAGCAAGCAATGCAGCCACTCAGAATCTGAGCCATGAGAATAACTATGATGAAACAACGCAGTACCTATTGATATGCCTTTTACATTTATGGTGCACGGTACATACCAGCGACATATGTTTCAAGCACACAGCGTTTCATCCTTATACATAGCCAGTAAGTTTCGAAACCATCCCTCTCCAACAGAGAGACACTTTGCAGACAGCATAGCCACGAGAATCACTGATGGCCCATGCAACACCTATTTAACACTTCAGCTATGGCACAGCCCGCAGCTGAGTGCTCCTGATGCAGCATGCATTGGTGCTTGAGACACCGGCAGTAGGAGGGTCACGGTTTTGTCCCAATCAGCCCACCAGCGGTCTGGTGCGCACTAAATGACACTCAGTGCGACAGGCACTTCAACATACACAGGGGTATCAGACGAAGAGCTTCTTCAAGCCACACATTGACACCTCACCTGTTTGTGGATAGTGCACTTGGCGGCAGACCCTAAGGGCTCAAAGTAGCCTAAGTAGTCCAACTCCTTAAGCGCTGGGACACACATCTTATGCAACCTGCAGCTGGGACGATACCTGAGGCAAGCCGGAACAGAGAGGAACAGGACATCAGGGATCGCGATACTTGAGGCCAGACCGAACAGAAAATAACGGGATGTCAGGAGACAGCTGACGCCAGCATGGGCACATCATGCCTGCATTCTAAAGTGCACTTGCGTGACCAGGCTTGAGCCTTGCCACTCTCCACTTGGAGCAGATGCATGAGTGCATGAGTGTGAGTGGAGGACAGTTGGTATGAACAGCTGGTGTGCACAACCTTTGGAATTTAGCGTACTCCTCGATCAGCGTCTTCCAGTAGCACAAGCGGGCAGAGCGGAAGAGCACCTGGCCAGGGCATGATGTGATGGCATTCAGGATCCAATTGACGGTAAGCACTGCTGACCTCATTGGCAGCAAGAGCCCTTCAAAACAACAAATTAAGTATGATGGGATAATAAATATTGGCCAGAAGGGAGGCAGGCATTCCATATCTATCTACTCGATGAGTGATGATTGACACACAACCTTTATTATCAGAGCATCGAAATATAGTAAGCAACTCATGAACGGTGCTTGCCCTCTGAGCTTGTTGCTCATGACTTTCATGGGCCACCGGAAGCAGCCTCCTGGGTGTCATGACCTTCATACATTCATAAGCCTCATGCACCGACCTCAGTTGCAAACTTCTTTGCCTCCCTGCTGATCTCAAGGGCGATGTCGTCATTCTCGCGAAGCCATTTGACGACCTGCGCAGAGCGTATGGGCTTACAAATCACGAATCCAGACATGGCGCACCGCATTGGCTAGCAAAGACTATGCCTGACAGCAACAGTCACAAGCATGCGCATGTCAGGTGGGAAATCTAGCCTTGCTGCTTGGGCAACTGGTCGAGGTCTGGCCCCCCATCTGCTCAGTGGTGGCAGCCCAGCTCTGGCACGCTCTGGCATGGACTAAATACAACACCAGTGCAAGCCATGCTATCCCTGACCGTCACCCGCCTACGCCGTTCCCGCGTACCTGCAGGATGTCACTGCTGTTATCTGAGAAGAAAGGGACGTAGTGCTTGTACGGCTTCAGAGCGGCGTAGTACCACCCGTAGCGCTGGCTCCACTGCTTGAGGACGACTGAGCCTAGCACCAGCATCTTGTCCAGTCGGTTGGAGCAGGACCAGCCGTCCGTGGAGAGGAGGTACCTACAGAGTAGGTTAACTTAGAAAAATTGCAGGTATAGAGGGTGGGCAGGTGCTAGAGGCACACCCTCTGTTGCCCTGGGAACTATGGCAAAATGGCCCATGCGACCCAACGGCCCCCATGCGCTGACTGAACAGCATCTTCCTCGTCAGCCAAACGACTGGAAGAGGCTGTTTCAGCTCCTGCCAAACTCCGTCACGCTTGATATAGTGCATCAAATCCAGGCTGCTTTGTCTGTCATGTCAACAGCTGAATACAGGACAAACGACGGCCTGATATCAGCGAGTGCATAGAAACCTCAAGAACACAAAAGTCACTGTATTTTGAACATCTACATCACAGCCTACGGTACCCTGTTGCAGCAAGGCCTGCTGCATAGGCCACCGACCGTAGGCTGGTCCAGATTTGGTCCACAATGGCCCAGGGGTGGCTGACCAGCAACCTGCCAAAGCTGCTTTGGTATGAGCAGTGATATCGGCGCTGAGCTTACTTCCAGTAAGTTTGATTCAGCAACGGTAAGCCGTCTGCATTCAGCACGACGTCCAGTTCTGTTTTGTTGTTCTGCAAGGAGAGGGCCTCGAGGGATTCGCGGGGACACTCAAAATTACTGCCATTCCTGAAGCGCAAGTCCTCGTTGTGGCAGTAGAACGGACAAGCTTTCATGAACCTGGACATGACGGAGGAGGGGACACGCAGTCAAACTCTGAAGAGGCAAGACATGGTTCATAGTTATCAGGAAAGGTTTCATGTTCCTGCTCATTATAGGAGGCAAGGCGCAGGTGGGAACATGCAATCAGGCTCAATTTCTAAACTTTCTCAAAGACATGATTCATTGTGATCAGTAGGTGAAGGAAAGTTGTTGGCCTATGATTCCTCCAGCCCAACTTTGGTTCCTACTTCAGTCAACCCAGACCAATGCGAGCATGAGCACTTTGCGTTAACCGCAAACTGTTACAGTTTCCCTCATGGTTTGATTCAATGGACAGTACAGAGACCGGCCTGCTCCTCAGGGCACCGTACCTCCCAAAAGCAACATCCTTCTTATCCTCCCAGGGGTGTTGAGTCAACACATCCGGTATAGCAGATAGGGACTCCACGCTGTCTCTGACACATCTGAGACGTACAACAAAGTACAGGGTTCGGGGCCTTGACCTCCTGGGCTTCAGGTGTCTAGGCACAGGTTTCAGGGCTTTTAGCTATATCCAGTTCAGCAGACAGGGACTTCACGCATCTGGCACCAACAAGCACAAGTGTGATCGCCAGTCAAAGAGCTGGTAATTTTAAAGATACGGAGTTGGAAAGGGCAGGTTGCAGTCAGGCAAAGCGGAAGAAAGAACCAGGCCGCAGTCTGGCTTGGGAGAGAAGAATCACTGACCTGTAGTGCCCCGAGTTCGGTATGAGGATGGCAGACTTGTGATCGTTTCCTTTGAAAGATGTCAATACTGCTGTGAGCACGTACGACGGAAGGCCAGAAAGCTCGTCCCCAAACGCAAAGGTCAGGTCCACGTTGGGCAGGTTTGGGTATTTGAGAGTGGTCTCGAGCAGCTCCAGAAGCTGACCAGGAGCTTCCACCCATGGACGACGATCTAGATTTAAGCAGGGGCATGGCCAGGGAGAGCCTTGGTGAGGCATCTTTCACATGCTCGCCGTCTCCCCTAGCCCAACGCCATAAGTAACACACGCAGCTCACACATCACCAGCACCACTCAACTTTCAACTAATAAAGCAGCACCATCACCCAGCATATTCAGAAGGCAGACAAAGGCAGGGAAAAACTTGGCAATTGCAGCTGGGACACCTTCCTGGGACACCTCAACAGTTTTCAGCGCACATACATCACTCGGGGGCTGCGCCAAAGGCACAGCTTTTACAGATTTAAGCAGGGGCATGGCCAGGGAGAGTCTTGGTGAATGTCACACTAAGACACAGTCAAAAGCCAATCTGGTGGATCCCACCCAAAAGAGATCCAGTGCTGGATGAAGATCCCTTGCTTGGGAGTGGGGCCGTGGGAGAGACCAGCAGTCCAGCACCAGTTCCCCTAACACACACACACCACTACCAGGTGATGGGTCAATTATACCACTTGGGGAGATGGCTGATGTCCTATGCCAAGCAATCCAGTGCATCTGCATGAGCTTCTTGTTGAAGGTTGGATATGACATGCCCCCAGGCTTTGCAGATGTGTATGGCATGGAAACAGCACTGACATGGCCTGCATGATGAATGGAACAAGCTCCTTACCTTTGACCCGGGGTATGAGATTGTTGAAGTAAAGCTGGCCCTTGTCAATCGTGACAGAAATATATTTATTGCTGCAGAAAGTTGGATCGTTATGCGACTCAGGACACATTTTTGACCGATTCCGCATCGCCCCGACTGTGAATCCCTTGTCCATCCATGCGTAGAGATCGGTTCGTATCGACGCCAACAATTCTGGATTCAAATTGCACTCTGGTACCGATTGTACAGGTGGAGCCCAGCTTGCAACGATGATGAAATAGAGAGCGGTTATCGTCATCAGTAACACAGATCCAAGAACAGCATCCGTCAGCCATTTCATTGTTCAGCTACGCTTCACATAGCGAACGGGGAGTCATAGAAAGAACAATAACGAAAGGCGTGGCATCGGGCGGGCGCACAATCGTAAATTTGAAGAACACGTCGTTGATTGCGGTACAACAGAAACCAGTCCCAGGGCGTGCTTTTCTCTGTACCTGGCAGCCTCATACATGGCGTTCTTCACACGATTTTCCTTATCTGCATGGTAGTCTGGCACTTTTCTGTCACGTATGACAACCAGGAACACCATGTTTGTGGGTGGACAAGCCCCATTCAATAGGTGGTCGCGAACATGGAGCTAGACAATGAGCATCCTTTGGCAACGGGTCATTATCGCAGTGGAATCCTGCACTGGCTGTATCACTGCAGCAGCACTGGAGAATAAGATCCCTCTTCACTTACTGGCCTACTAACGGGTAAGAAAGTGGTAGGGAATCTCAGATCGGACTAACGATTTGGCCTGGTAACCACCACTTCAGCTAGGCTCGAGCTGTAACTCATGAGATTCAGAAGACAAAGAAGAGTAAAGAATGGAAATGCAATCAGCTGGACTCATATCTGGTGTTTACAGGGCCTCTTGACACGAAGCTTGAAGGGATCTTGTGATGCTTGGGGTCCTGTGTGGGGCTATCATCAAGGGCTAGTTTGGCCGATAGTCGATGCAATCGAAATTCCGATGATGAGAACAGCTCTGATGAGTGACGATGAGGAAGTCAAATTGTAGCCACATGAAGGGCTGCTGATGAGAGGTTTCATGTTTGGTGGTGGATGAACCAGGACCACAAGTATTGCGCAATGTTGGGGGATCTCTCGTGCTGTTATTACAAAATCAATATTACTGACTGAGTAACGATCTTCCTTTCAGTCATTAAATAATTGTGTATGTACAGCTTAGTCGCAGGCAAGAAAAAATATGGCATAGCAGCTTTAAATGCCTTGTCCGCTGCCCTTTTGAAAGCCTATTTATGGTGGTGGAACCTGGGCACAGATATGCTTGCGGTACATCGCTGAACATCATGTTGCCATCCCCCCCTTCCCCCCCTCAGTTTAGCCTGCCTCACATCCCCGGTATCAGCTCCTTCATGCTCGAGATGACTCTGAACTCGTGCGCCTCAGGCAGAGGCTTGTTGCCCGGCCGGGTGACCAAAACCACCTGCCAGCCAGCCGCCTGCGCCGCGACGGCCTCGCCGTACACGTCCGTCGCAAACAGGAGCTCGGAAGGCGCGTCAACGCCAAGCGACTGGGCAATGTCACGGTAGCTGCGCGCCTCCAGCTTGGGCCCAGAGTTGGTGTCAAAGAAGCCACATAGATACGGGCGCAGGTCGCCCACCTGGACAAATACAAAGAGGTCGCAGGGGATGAGCAGGTGCAGCAGGGTCGTAGGGGCAGCAGGATCACAGGGATAAGCTCATCCAGCCAAGCAGCATCAGACACCATAACGCAACAGGGCAGGCCCGATGCACAAGGCGCTCAGTGCAGGCACTGGGCTGAGCGGAAGATCTACTAGTTTTGTATCCAGGGCTCCCCGCAGGCTGCATTTGAAACAGTTTTTGCCCTTCCGCAACGCCCCCCAAGGCCATTGTTTCTCTCCTTCCCCCCCATCCCTCTCTCCCCCCCCCTCACCTGTGAGTGCCCGAAGAACAACCTCTGCGCCTCCCGCGAGCCGCTGGAATAGATGTACGTCTTGACGCCGGCTAGGCGCAGCTCCGTCAGTGCGTCGGGCACATCGCGGAAGAGCTCAGCTGTCATCTCCCCACGAGAGAAGCCTAGGCGCCAAATGTGGCCCTGCCCGCAGATGAAAGGAAGCAGGCATGTGTATGTCCGCCAGCAGATTTAAGAGAGGAGGCAGAACATCAACCAACAAATGCAGGCAGAGCGGGATGCTATGCCTGATGTGCAGAGGCATCATGGTGATTGATTTTGTTGATCAGCATAACGCAGCTGTCCGTGGAACGAATGACCCATGGAGCGAGGAGGATTGAGCTCCACAGGCAAAGTGATGCCCAAGAGTTGGTCTGCGGGTGATTTTCTTGCCATGCCAAGCGGAAAACCTTGACATAGACGGACTTGACCCGGACCTCTTAAAATTAGACATTATACATTGTCACTAGGATGAGATTTCAAAGGAGCTATACACAGTAGACAGACAAGGAGGCAAACTGATGCGAGAATCTGTTTCAGCCTGCATCGGCAACGATAAGAAATCACTTGCCGGGAGGTTGCCAGACTTCTCCTTGCAGGGAGGGGGGCGCTGCCCACATATTATAGATTGTCCCAGCTTTAAAGCCTTTAGTCCTGGCTGTGCAGCCTGCCCAGGTGCCGGCCTGATCCTGGCAGTGCTGATTCAAGTGCACACCAGACCACTGGGCCAATGGGGTCTTGAGCATGACCAGCCTACTGCCGGTCGCCCAAGCAGGACAACTTGCTGCAACAGACCCCCTCCGCCATCGGCCATGATGTCGCTGAGGTGCATCTGAAGCGCGCTAAAACAAACGGAGGCTCCTGCCCCCACCCACCTGCAGCGTCTTGAGAGCCCCGATCTTGCGGTCCTTGGCCATGGCACCTTCGACCCACTGGACAACCGCGTCGATCACTTGCTGCTTGTTCTTGCCGTCATCAGCTGGGATGAGTCGGGCACCCTCGATGCCCTGAGCCAGGTCATCTGCGGCCTATAGGAGAACAGCGGCAGTGAACACAACGCTCGTTTAGGGAGACTGCGGAGCTCAATAAGAAAGCCCCAATCTTACCTTTTCTTTTTTGTCACACGCTTTGCCCCTGTGCATCCAGCAGGCGCACATTCGGCCCTTGAGGCAAGAAGGACGGGTGCACGATACAAGGCCACAACGTTTAGAACGATGTAACAAATCACAGTCTTTCGACACAAGCCGCGTTCCAACTTGGACATCAAACATAAAAACCTCTCTGGCCCTTGCGCACCCTTCACCTGCATTCTGATGAGTTGCATGTCCTCGGTCGCCTCCGCACTCTCATAAGCTAGCTCCAGGTGACGCCGCGCGTGCTGCTTAGCGTAGGGGAACATCACGTCCGACACGAACGAGATGGGAGCTACCGTGCCCTCAATGTCCAGCACCACGCAAGTGGGCAGCTTTGTGCCGTACCGGTTGCTGCGCTGCCGCTTGGCCACAGGCTCAGCAGCGACTGCCGCGGGCCCCGCCGCATGGCCGTTGGTTGCCACTGCAGCCGGCGCCGAAAGCCGCGGAGCAGCTGGCGGTCGTGAGGCATCCGTCCCAAGCTTGTGCATCTCAATGGCGCTCCCAAAGAGGTAGTCGTAACACTCTGCGTGGGTCTTGGCCTGGATCCAGTCCTTGCCCCATATGTACACACCTAGGGAGGGAGGGGGGCACAGGCGGCGGCAGTTCTTATCCTTGCGGATGCTGTAAACCAATACTTGGCTTCAATAAATAATTGAACTTCCACCTGATCACGTTCGCATTTCATCAGGAAGACACTCAGGACACAATGCAAAAGATGGAGACAGTGTGAAGTGTGAACCCTCAGGCTGACCTGCCGACCTTACTGACCAGCAAGCCAGGGTGTCCCAGCAGAGGTAACAGACCCGCAACAGTCCTCAACTGCTTCACTGTGTCCCAGCACCAGCATCGCAATACGGATTTGTGGACGATGCTTTAGGCCTCATTATGATCCAAGCGCCAAGTTCAGGGTTCAAGGAATAAGGTCTCACCGTGTCGCCGCACAAGCACTGCGTGAGAGCTGGGGTAGTCCTTGATGGCTTGTCGTAGCCGGTCTGTCAGCTCACACTCTCTAGCAGTGTTCTCAATAATGGGGACGATACAATTGCCGTAGAAGCCGTGGCCCTCAATACCCTGCGGTGGAGAGCAGAGAGAGTTCACGGGAAGATCGGCACATGATACAGGGTCTAGCACAGCAGCGACATACAAAGGAGGGTATTCAAGAACCAGCAACCTACAATTACTTGCTACAGATGTTACTTTTTAAGTAACGTGTGTTCAGACATCAATCTTGAGGAATTGTGCTGAAGTCCCATCACGTACTCCTGTGTGTACAGCCCGCAATGTCTACCCCATCCTCGTCTCTCACCTTGATCATCTCGAGGTGTGTGACCTTGAACTCGCTGGCTTCTGGATCCAAGAGAGTGGCCATGACAGCATTGAGCGAGTGGCTGTGAATCACCGCCCCCGCCCCCCGCAGCTCATATGCCTGTTTGCATAATACGCGACAGGCGGGGCAGGCAGACAAGCAGGCAGCACTGTCAGCGTGGCCCTTGTGCCTGGGAGACAGGACACGACCGAGCTGGCACCGGCAGCAGGCAAGATACCCAGCAGAGAAAAAGACGTCCCCGTCTTCAGTAAATAAGTGTAATAAATTGATGTGGCACATCCGCATTAGTCACTACTAATGGTTGACAACGTAAGATGCATGGCATGATGTGAGTGGTTGAGGCCATGCAGCACTATTGAATTGAGAGTGTTCATGCTTCCGTTCAACACGTCACGGCCTGTTACCCAGGGGGGGCGTGCAGCGTGCCATGAAGCTGAAGTCACCAGACACTGGCTGGTCAAGGCCCTATCGACCAAATGGTGGCTGCCCAGTAGCCTGCCAAAGATATTTTTATTGCACACTAAAATGAACACTGCATGCAGTGCGCCATGCCGCCATGCTCCCACACGTACCGCCATGAAGAGCGGCATGCACTCGCTGAGCTTAGGGGGCCGCGCAGGCAGCGGCTTCACAGCAGGCGTGTGCAGGACCTCGCCCTTGGTGTCAAGAACGAACATATCATCCTCCTTCATCCGCTCCTTCTGCACGCCCGAGGGCGCCATGACGATGCTGTGAAGGGCATGCCAAGGCGCTGCGGGTGAGTCGATGGATCATGGCTGGGGTGCGGGCTCGGGATCTGATCTTGGATCACTTGGATATTGCGTGCAATGCTTTGAGTCGCAGCCGAGCAGTGGAAAGCTGCTGTCCCGCACCTGCCATCGCCGGCCTTCACCGAAATGCCGCCACCGGTGCCCCCGACCCAACCCTGGGTGTAGAAGAGGCTGCAGAGCTCAGCGATGAGCGTCTTGGCCTCATCTACGGAAGGGCCGGGTACCCGGACCGGTGTCGCTGCTGCTGCAGTTGCTGCAGCTGATTTGGCTTTAGAGGCTTTAGGCGCCATCGGTGATCAGAAATAGGAGAACTTGTCGTGTGTGGAGCGTCTCGACCCCGACACCACAGGTAGTACTCGAAATGGCCAACAAAATGGCTCAAGTTTTCATCCCTCACTGTGGCCGTGATGCCCTCGTGTATACCCCAAACCCTTACCTACACCCCTACGGTCGGCGGATAATGTGAATCATCCCAGTCTCTTGCAGATTCAGCAATGGCGTTGTCCTCCTTCAAGACCGCTCAGCTGGCCAAATGCTCCAGCAAGAGCTTGGCTGGACCAGTCCGTGTGCCGGTTGCCCTATCCCGTAACGCTAGCAGATCCATCTTTGGTGCAGATGTGCCACTTGTCAGCTCTTGCATCGGCTCTGTTTTCCAGCAGCCCAGGTGCGCAACACGGCGGGGGGTGATATCTATGGTGTTGTATTGTGTGCGTCTGTCGTGTCAGCATACTCGGCTGACAGCGGGAGTTTTCTACTTCAAAACGCAGGCGGATAATTGTCGGTGGCCGTGCTGCCCAGACGCGCCAGGCCGTGGTCGCTTGCGCCTCGGGTGCAAAGTACGATTACGATCTGGTCATCATCGGATGTGGCGTTGGCGGGCACGGCGCGGCCCTGCACGCAGTGGAGCAGGTACCGTATGCGTTAGTCGCGCTCACCCTTGATCCTCTCGAAATTCATATCTGCGCATGAGGTCATGCTTGAAAGCATGGCGCGGTAATTGCCAGCTGCATTCTGAGATGAGGCCCTCGCCACACATCAAACTGTCAGTCCGTGTCAGTTTGTTCCGTCCAAGCTCAGTGGGGCTGGTAGAAGGGATAAACTGTTTCAGCAGACGATTGTACTGAACCACAATCTGCACCATAGACTGCTCCACCAGTTCTTGACGCCACAAGCTCCCTCACTAGCTGCTGCTGCTGCTGCTCCCATGCTATCCCCCAGGGCCTCAAGGTGGCTGTGATTGAGGGCCATGACATCGGCGGCACCTGCGTCAACCGAGGCTGTGTGCCCTCCAAGGCACTGCTGGCTGCCTCAGGTCGCGTGCGCGACTTCAAGAATGCGCAGCACCTTAAGGCGCTGGGCATCCAGGTGGGGAAGGGGGGGTCTGGACAACAAGATGAGAAGGGTGCTCTGGGCATCCAGTTGGGAAGGAGGGGGGAGAGGGCTGGGTAGCCAAGATGAGAGGCCTGGGCATGCAAGCGTGGATGGGGTACGCTGAGCATTCAGGTTAGGCGGGGAGGGCGTTCAGGTGGGGGGAGGGCTGGGCATCCTGGTGAGGAGAGGGGGCTGGGCATGCAGGTGGTGAGGGGGGGGGCGGGCATCCAGGTGAGGAAGGGGTGGCTGAGCATCCAGGTGGGGAGAAACGGGTAAGGAGGTGTTGTTAATCCAATGAGGGCATCAGAGAACTGCGGTTGGCTGTTTTGGGGAGCAGCCGCCTGCATGGCTTCAGTGCACGTCATACACGATAGTTAAGCTGCATTGACACAGCCCATGTTGAGACTCACCCAGTGAGCCTGAATGCAGACACGTGGAGTCTTCAGTTTTTTCCGTAGCTGTTGATGGGGGGATGAGATATCAGAAAGCTTTTGCTGGCTGTCGGACTGCCTCCTGCGTAGCTGCAATGCATGGCATTCATATAATACAATCCTGCATGGCTCAAGTGCATGGTATAATTGTGAGGGAACCACTTGCATGTAGGCCATGTGCAGGCTCTCCCCAAGGTTCGGTATTTTGAGGTGCCTCTTACATTCAAGACCATGCCTTGCCATCAGAGTTTTGCAAATGCGCCGTGGTCCAGAAATTGTGTACTTTACTGCCCCTTTCTGGTTCAGTAGCTGAATTCACCTTCAAATTATGGTGACTGAAACTCAGCTACGCAAACTCAGCCACCGTAATGACTGAAATTGGCACATTACTGCTTGCCATGCGCCTGCCTGACATCCAAGCCTCTGATGCATGCAGGTTGGGTCAGTCACCTTCGACCGTCAAGGCATTTCAGACCATGCGTCACAGCTGGCCAAGAGCGTTCAAGGCAACCTGAAGCGATCCCTCGAGTCCATTGGAGTGGTGAGAAGAGGGGGTGATGTGTGTGTGATGCGTGAGATGCAAAAGAGAAAAGCATCCTTGGCCTCTAGTCCATCGGAGTGGTGAGGAGTTGGTATGATGCATCAGGTGTGCTGCGTGAGATTTAATTATGAGCAACCCGGCCCTCGCGCTCATTGGAGTGTTGATTAGGGTGGTTGGTGATGTGATGTATGAGATTCCGGGATGTTGCGCACGGACTGCCTCCGGTAGGGCTGTGTACGATTGCACATCAATGTTGTGATCCTGCGAGTCCATTGGAGTGGGTGTGGAGTGCAGGGTGATGCTGAAGGTGTGATGCAGGAGTGGGAGGTGTGATGTGTGAAGAAGGGTGGGAGATGTGGTGTACGAGGAGGGGGGGTGGATGTGTGATGCGTGATGGGGGGGGACTGAGGGATATGTGATGACTGATGAGTGACGAGGCTAAGGGGACTAGACTTACCAACTTCAGGGTATACCTATGACAGGTAGGACACTGGGGTGTTCTTGAAAACAAAACATTCTTCAGGAGGCCTACAAACTGAAGGAGAGAGGACTCCATCATGTATTTCGATGTATTGCCTGCCCTGGCTTGAGCTTCATCCTTCTTCAAGCATTTCTTGATAGGGAGCTGTGGACCTCCGCTTCAAGAACGGCTCGCTGGAGTGTCCTTGGGAGGTTAGGCAGACTGTGCTGCTGCGCCAGTTAAGTGGCCGGAAGGCTGAGGATGGGGGTGGCAGGGGATCAGATCAGTCGCTGCCCTCTCTCCATGCTGGACCAGCTCGAGGTGTCAGAGGATGCGTTGTGCCCATTCCATGGTCTCCTGGAAATCCTGGCATGAACCAGTCAATTACACCAGGGGGTGTGCATACCGAAAAGAGTTTTGTTCCAATGCTCTTCACGGATTTTAGACACCGTAGTCCTGCAGTCTGTCCTGTGGCATTTAGATTATGCTGCTTGCTTGTTTCAGGTAGGTGCTACATCCTCCCGCTTCTCGCTTGGCTGTTCCTGGTACCCATGATGGGACACCCCCTGAACCCTGCATGTCGCAAATTAGCCCTGACTCCACAGTTGACCTGATCTCTCCCCGGGACATCTTGGTGGTGGTGGAGAGGGGGGCAAACCCTCCCTGCACCCTGCTCGTCGCCAAAGGGCCTCAACTTGATCTCTGACCTCATGTCACTTGCCTAGACATCTGAATCCGTCTCCACCTGAAACTTCCTGCTGGGCAGCTTCAACTTACAGGGTTCAGGGTGGAATCACTAACCCTAGGGGCTAAGGTCATTATTTCCGGAGTTGCTCTCCCGTCTGATTCCTCCGGGTAACCTACGGTGGCGTGGGAGAGATGTAACCTGTAAACTGCACGTCGCTGATAGACCCTTAAGCAATAACCTACTACATGTATCCCGATGTGATCTCTGACTCAATGCATCTGGCTGGATCTCTGGCCTGTTTTTATCTTCAGGATATCCTGGTGGGCAGCGCCAAGTTCGCCGGCCCCAACAAGGTCAAGTACGGCATGCCCGGACGTGTGGACATCGGGGGGGAGGTCACTGCGCGGGACATCATCATTGCGACCGGCTCGGTGCCCTTTGTCCCTCCAGGCAAGTGTCTGCCAGCCCTGATGGTGCTGCGCATCCTGCAACGCGCACTGTGGCACAGAAAGGGATCTGCTGCCATGCCAACAGAAGATCCTGTAGTTTCTTGCCTTCGCCAAGCATGGCGCTGTTGATATAGGTTCCCGAAAAATGTGCCGAGCATTGTGCCGCTGACTTTTGTTCCAGGACTGCTGAGCTTACTTGATGGATGCCTCCTGTGGTTTCTCTCTTGTGATGTCACAAACCATTAATTGATTTTTCCACCCATGCCTATCTGCCACATATGGGCAGCTGGATGTCTAGGTATGCAGTGCACCCTAGGTTCATATCTCCTGTGCTTCCGATGTCCCCGTCTCCCTTGTGATGTCACTGCCTCCCTCCCCCCACACTATTGTCCTTCTCCCCTCACACTATTTGCCCCCCTCCCCTCACGCGCTGTAGGCATCCCCATTGACGGGAAGACCGTCTTCACCAGTGACCATGCCCTCAAGCTTGAGTGGCTGCCCAACTGGGTGGCCATCATTGGATCCGGCTACATCGGCCTTGAGTTCTCAGATGTCTACACGGCGCTGGGCACGGAAGTCACATTTATCGAGGTGAGATATAGCACATGAGGGGCTCTAGCCAGTGGTTTAGCCACAGAGGCCACGGTTGCTGATGTCATGATGTGTGACATCACATCAGGAGCAGGTGGGTGTCGCTTGTTGAGGCAGCTTGTAATGCTTTGTTGATAGCAGAGTGTATTAGTATCATACAGTATGCAAATGACAGGAGCGAGTGCAAGACCAGATTTGTTTCGAATCGGCTGTGGACGCTTTTGAAGATGTGGCCTTGTGAACCGTGTGTAGCTTATTGTTTGTCCTATACATCCTGACATACCCTGCACCCCCCCCCCTCCTGCCTCTCCCCCACAATTCTCCTCCATCCTACCCCCTTCAGCAGTAACCCCTTTTTACCCCACACCACAGGCCATGGATAACATCATGCCCGGATTTGACAAGGAAATTGCCCGCATGGCTGAAAGGCTTCTGATTAAGGGCAGGCCCATCGACTACAGGACTGGATTGATTGCAACCAAGGTCACGCCCGGTGTACCAGGTGGGGTTGAGAGATGAAAGATCTGGCTGCATGAATCAGGGGTGGTAAGGACAACAGAGCTTGCTAAATGGGGTCCCAGCTACATTCTGTGTAGACCGTCCTGTTTGCGAATGTGCACATTGCTGCCGTTGGAACGCCATGCGCGAGTAGCCCATTCAATGCAGCGCAGCACCTGTCTTTTTGACGCCCTGCTTATCTCTTGTTCCTCTGTTCTTCCCCTGATTGTTTGCTTGACAGATAAAAGATTGGGGCAGGGGTAATGTGGTGAATGATCCCACAGCCAGTGTGTATGCCCCTCTGGCCCGGATCTTTTATGAGGCTTGTGTCCCTCTCCCCTGCATGCTCAGGTGTGAAGCCTGTACTCATTGAGCTGACCGACTTCAAGACCAAGAAGGTGGTGGACATAATGGAGGTGGATGCAGTCATGGTGGCCACAGGAAGGTGCGGGGTAGCAGGGGGGGCATAGCCTACCAAACCACTTCGGTGGGGCGGTGGGCTTGTGAAGGGTCTTATTGCACATCAAGCCTCTTCAGCGGAACAATGAGTAGTGGGGGGTATTCATGCTCACCAAACCACTTTGAGGGGGCTTCCGGATGCCCAACTCTGGGACGATGGGGGCCCAGCCTTGAGGGGGATCCTGTCGGTGGCCTAGGCAGCAGGGCATGCTGCTTTAGAAGCCCTTGTGGGCAGGCCCGCAAGAAGCTGTAAGTCAGCTGAAATGCTCTCTATAGGACACTGATGAGGCGGGGCTGCTGCCCTCTGACCTTCTCTCAGCATTGTGAGCCTGTGTCTCCCCCCATCATGCTGGCCCAGCCCTGGCCAATGGTCACAAGAGCCTGCATCATCACCCCGCTGCCTCCTGCTCTTGCCCCTGCTGCATTAGGGCCCCCTTCACGGCTGGGCTCAACCTTTCCGCTATCGGCTCTGAGGTCGATCGACGTGGGTTTGTGCCTGTGAACGAGAAGATGCAAGTCTTGGATAGCAAGGGCGCCATTGTACCAAACGTGTACTGCATTGGGGATGCCAACGGAAAGTACATGCTGGCACACGCAGCGTCAGCACAGGTGAAGAGAGTGCAGTCCCAAATATCGGTATGTATGTATACTGATGTGCACTCTAAAAACGGACTTCCACCAGCAATATATCGTGCTGGTGAAGTAGCCTGGGCCTCCTGAGTAAGTGCCCTCCTCAGACGAGGTGTTGCATCTCTGTGTTGGTTAGATGAGCTAATGCGCCTTGCTAGGTGCCTCAAATCTACTTGTGGAGCGCTAAGATCTTGCTTTGGGGGAAGCTGCTTGCAGTACAGTCTGATTGTGCTTCGGGGGTTAAGTGCCTGGTATGCAGTCTGATTGCCTTGGGGGGAGCTGCTTGCAGTACAGTCTGGTTGTGCTTTGGGCAGGGCTGGTAAAAGAGTGTTCCTGGTTCACACTTGGTATTGCGAGGCAGTATCAGTGCACCTCTTAAAGCCGGGGTGAGTGGTACCTGCCCCTAATGGCAGGGCCCACGACTTGCTCCCTTTCCCCTGAGCGCCTCTAGTGACTCCTGGAAAGCAACCTGCTTGCCATCCCCGGCGCTTGTGCACCTCCTGCCCCCCATGAGGGCACCCCTGATCACTCCTCTTGCCATGCCCCGTCACACTTGTCCTGTGCAGGGCATCTCTGCTGTGGAGAACATGTGCGGCCGGCCCAACGTGCTCAACCACAACTCCGTGCCCGCGGCCTGCTTCACGCACCCAGAAGTCTCCTTTGTGGGCGTGACCCAGGAGAAGGCTGAGGAGCTGGCCAAGGAGGGGGGCTTCCCTCTGGGCACGGTCAAGACGTCCTTCAAGGCCAACTCCAAGGTGCAGGGAGTGGGGGGGGCTGTGACGCGGGTCTGATGTGGCGGCACGCCCGGAGGCTGTGTCTAAAAGCTGATGGCTGCGTTCAACAGGCAATCAGCTTTATGACTGTTGCTGTGTGAGCGGTTCTGGTGTATCCTCCTCTGGTATCCCTGGCATGGGGGGGGAGGGAGGGGGGCTAGATGCCATGTCTAACTCGGCTGACCCGGGGATCCCTCCTGCTGATTTTTACTTCGTGCTCGCCAGACTGCCCTGTGGGGGCTTCTGAGTGGCCACCTTAATTCAAATTGGAACCAAGCTGTATCAGCCTAAGGCCGATGGCCCGAGCAGTGTGGCCTG
This sequence comes from Limnomonas spitsbergensis, assembly GCA_037349105.1. NCBI lineage: Eukaryota > Viridiplantae > Chlorophyta > Chlorophyceae > Chlamydomonadales > Limnomonas > Limnomonas spitsbergensis. Next base: position 1,429,626 of record JAYJMM010000029.1, read on the forward strand.
CTGCACCAGGCCTTGCCAAAAGCTGATCGGTGTCTCCTCCTGTCCTTAGGATCATATTCTTCTCCTCTGACCCTCAGGCGTTGGCTGAGAAGGAGGGTGATGGTATGGCCAAGATGATGTACCGCAAGGACACCGGAGAGATCCTGGGCGTGCACATCATCGGGCTGCATGCAGCAGACCTCATCCACGAGGCTTCTAACGCCATTGCAACCAAGCAGACGGTGCAGGTGGGTGGGGGCGTGGCTCGCAAGGTTCAGGCGGCGGAGAGGCGGTGGGGTTCAGGCTGAGGATGGGGAGAGGAGGAGGTGCAGGGTCATTCAGGTGGGTCCGCTTGTGGCTAGGGGCTAGATTCGGACGCGTCCTTCCCTGGATTGAAGGGGGGCAACAACTGGTCAAATTTATGCTGGGTCTATATGGGGAGCGGGGGAAGGGTGGTTCAGCACCTGCTGTTTGTCCAACTGCCGCCCTTTCCACTTTGTCCCATCTTTCTTGGGAATCAACCATGGCTTACTGCTTGTCGCTGATGTCAGCGTGCCCCCTGCCCTGTGGAATTTAAATACCTGGATCATTTACTTCTGCTCGATAAAAGTCCGTGTGCAGGGCTAGGTGTTGTGCGTGATCCTTGCGTACCGGTACTGAAAGTGTGGATATCCCTTCTGTCAACACACGACCCATGCCTGCTGAAAGTGTGAACACATGCTGTGTGTGCAGGACATCAAGTTCAACGTACATGCACACCCAACCCTGTCGGAGGTGCTTGATGAGCTGTTTAAGCAGGCTCACGTGGATGCCCCCACTCCAGCTAAGGCGAAGCAGCCTGTTGCAGCATAAAAGAGCTGCTGCTGCTTGATCTCGGATATCACCCATGTTGGATCCAAATTTGCCCTGGGTTTGATTTTGTGCCGAAGTGCTCCTGAGGTGTCAATTGCTGCTTTGAGCTGCTATAAAATTTTGCACCCGTTGGTCGATACCGCCATCTGTCTGCAGGATTTGCTTATGGAAAGGACGATTCCTTTTCAGTCCATGCATGACACTTGCTGTCCAGTCAATGCTGATATATTTGCTGAGATGCTTTACCTTAGGGACCATCTTTGGCAGTGCCTGGTATCTAGCCCGCTTTGCTTCCTAGTGGACTTCTCAACATCTGTACTGCCATCTGGTGTGCATCATGAAATTTGTTAACTTTAGGTACGACAAATGACCTGGATACGTCCTGTAGTATTTCATTCCTGAGGTACCGGTGCTGAGGCTTGAAATTCTGGTGTAGATGTGACCCTCCCATGCAAACAGGAACACAGCCTGTACTCAGTCCCATGAAGACGAAAGCGCATTAGATGTTCCCTCTTGTACGTAAATTATGTTATCATGTTCAACGGAATAAGGGGGTCATACGTTTTATTGTGGATACCGTATCAGGTAGGACTGATTGCCGAGCCCCACGGGGTTGGGAGGTAAGGTGGTGTGTGACAGGATGTGCATGTGCCCTGACTCGCAGATTTTCGTTGACTAACCAGACGATGTCACGATCTTGACCCACCACTGCCTGCCTTCCAATGCCTGCATCTGAGTCTCTTGTCCACTCAGGACGGCTCAGTGTGAGCGCCGATTTGCCGGCGGCCATGGCGGAGGGACATTATACAGGATGCAATCTCAGTAAGCAACGGGCCGGCATCATTCTCCATGAATCTAGGTGCACCCCAACTCAAATGTTTTAGCCAATGACACTGTAGCTGTTTAAGTACCTAGGAACTAGGCTTGACCATGTCCTAGTCAAGATTGGGCAGCTGATTCCCAGGTTCAGCAAGGAATCAGGGTCACAAGGGCAGGCTATAGGACCCCCTAGTTTGGAAATACTAGCAGAACAGGTTGCCAAGGAAGGAGGTGGTAGAAAGCATTGTGGCCGCAAAGATGTTTCCATATGATACACGATATCCTCTGGTGGGCTCCTGAACTTAGACTGACTCCCTGATATCATTCGAAAGAGCTGTGTTGATCATAACCCGTTTTCCTCCAAACCTAAGTTTCCACATTTCCCCCGCCTGCGTTTCGGTTCGGAGCGGGGGCCCCCCTGGTTCGGAACAGTTCAAATTTGAAATCGCGAAATACAGGGATTCGTGAAGAGTGGAAACGAAACTTACACGGTGCCAGGTGTCCCTCTTCAAGGATAGCTATTTCATTGATTCAGATTCATCCTATTACCGTACGTCATATAACTCTGATATACGTAGTTTGTCGTCTGATATCATCTCTCTCACTGGCGGACAACAGTGCCTAGTAAATCTTGGCCATGGAGGTTGCTCTGGATGCACACTTGGCAGATGCAGGGTAATCCAATACCTGTTAGCAAAGGAGTATCAGAGAATTGAAACTGAAATTTCACTGTGACACAGGGATGAGGTTGCTGAGGATTTTGTTGAAATTGACAAACTTCAGCAGCTGGGGGTTGCTGCAGCGGATATCAAGAAATGCAAGGATGGTAAGTCAGGCGAACAAAAGCTTCAGATTTTGTTTGTGAATGCATCGAAGTTGCCAGTTTTTCAGGACAGAGAATCACAGGCCTCGTTGTTCTTTCCATAGCCTCACAAAATATATTTATCCTTTGCAGCTGGTTTCTTTACGTGCAAGGGGCTGGCCATGTCAACAAAAAAGGTAAGCTGCAATTTCTCGAAGCACAATTATGCTACAAATATGAAGATCAAGTCATTTGTTTCTTTATGCCTTACATCCCCGCTTTAATTTCCTCCCCTGGTAGACCCTTATCAATATCAAGGGCCTCTCAGAGAACAAGGCGGAGAAGATCCTAGAAGCTGCTAGGAAGGTCGATCCATCAAGTGCGTGGATGACAGGCGGAGCAGTGAAGGTGCAGGTAAGTCCTGATCTTTTGGATGCTTCCAGTTTCAAATTAATAGTTTGGGTGTCAGAAGTCAAATAGAACATGTTGAACATGATAGAACTTCTCCAGTGTCCTGGATCCCACGAAACTGACCTGACACATATTTTTGCCCCTACCACATGCTGTATTTTTGAACTTCCGAAATCTCCTGGATTCCATGATAATTGCCCGTATCAGTTCTTTTGCTCTTGCCATATGCTGCCAGCTATTTTTTTGCCATTGCTTGCACAGAGGGATCGGGAAATCGTCAGAGTTTCTACAGGATGCCAGGCTCTGAATGATATTCTTGGTGGCGGCATGGAGACAAAGTCTATCACAGAGATCTTTGGGGAGTTCAGGTCTGTTATCCCGGTTCAGAATTTGAAAGCAGAAAATACGACCCTGACTCAACCCTCTTTCCTAGTATTCCTTGTGCTCAGCTTTTCATTTGCTGCATCACCTGGCTGTTCTCAGGACTGGGAAGTCTCAAATCTGCATGACCCTGTGCGTCACCTGCCAGATGCCCATAGATGCAGGTGAGAACCAGGCATGCAGATGATGAAGGCTAGCACCGGATACTAATAATGGGCATGCATGCTACTGATTTGAGATGAAGGGTTTCTGCCAACAGGGGTTAATGCTAGACTGAGAACCATTTTCTGATTGTGCAGTACAATGCAGTAGATGTACCGGTGGCTCTTCAGCAGTCGTCATAGCAATGTCTTGAGCCCTAGTTATTGCATGTGCTCACAGCACTCAGTTAAACATGATTTTTGTCCCTAAGGCACTTAATTGCTTTGCATGGCTTATCTGATATCTCCAGTGCCAAACCTCCTGTGAATGCTCGCCGGTGTGATGATCAATTCTTATGCTCTGTCAATGCAGTCTGGATCTGGCAGAGGTCTGCTTATTCGGGAAGCATTTGTGAAAAATGTGTTGTAACCTTACCTATGGATCTGTGCCCGTCCTATCGGTCTTGCCTCTGCTTTGCCGCGTGTCAGTATGTGCCCATGTCAACACATTCCACTGGCTGTTCAGGTGGGGCTGAGGGAAAGGTTGCGTTCATCGACACAGGTATGTAATACATATATTTATTCCAGACTCCATGAATGGGCATGGCTGCGATATCCCATTTAGCCGCCTTCACATCTTCATGCCCTATCCTGCTATCCACGAACCTGATCTTACCGTTAATGTAACATACCGGTAATCGAGGACTTGACGGGCCATATATCCTTGTTCTTCAGAGGGAACGTTCAGGCCTGAGCGAGTCCAAGCAATTGCAGAGAGGTTTGGCATGGAGCCCGATGCTGTCCTGAACAATGTAAGAGGTGCTGATGAGGGCGCGGCTGTGATACCGGTTTGAGCTGCGTTGCTCCCCTAACCCTAGGAGGTGTACTTATATTTCTTCCTGTAAGGGACGTACCCTAGGACCGGTGCAGAAATGACTGAATGCACATACTGGTATGCAAGTATCTCTGACAGTTCTCTGATCCTGATGCAGATCGTGGTTGCTCGTGCGTACACGCATGAACACCAAATGGGTGAGTCGTGATTATGAGGAGCCTCTGACTAGTACCTTCAGCAGGTTGTCATGTTATGTGATCTGCGAGTTGTTCATTCAGTTTCCAGTATCATATGTGAAGGGTGGATTTTCATGAGCAGGTTTCATTATTTCTTACTTGTACCCCCTGCTTGTACCGTCCATAGTGTGCGAAGTGCCTTGGGACTTGTGCACCCGGGGCACTTTCCCCTTGTCTTTATTTTTCTCTTTGATTCGGGGCCTATATCTGTTCAGAAAGTGGATCCGCAGCTTTCCTCTCATTCCAAGATATGCCATTGCAGATCTGCTGGTGTCGGTGGCGGCCTTGATGGCTGGGGAAGAGCCTTTTAAACTTCTGATCATGGATAGCATCATGAACAACTTCCGAAACGACTTTCAAGGTGAGAAATAATATTCCAAGACATGCGCCACCGCCTTGGTTGTCCCCGTGATGTTTTGCTGCTCTTCTGCACTGCTTTCTGCCCAGCGCTGTACAGCATTTATAATGAATACTGTGAAAACCTAGGCACTTAAACCTCAACTGCAAGCTGGTCCACGGCCGGTAGGGCTTGCTGCACCAAGGCCTGCTGCTTCGGCCACCAGCCGCAGGCTGATCAAGGTTTGGTCCTACTTGGGCCAGTGGTGGCCGCCCGGCAGCCCTGATGAGGTGGTCTAGTGCACACATAAATAAATACTTGCAAAACGTGCATTTGCTTCATCGATTTGAGCCCCTCCGATCGCGCCAATGCAGGCCGGGGCGAGCTGGCTGACAGACAGCAGAAGCTTGGCCTGATGCTATCAAAACTGAGGAAGGTACGTGTGTCCATGGACCTGATGCGTGCATGCAACTGTTTCCCTTCCTAGTTCACTTTCCCGCTTTACTCGGATTTCCCACCCATGTCCTGAAGCAATATTTGAGGCCCGATTGGAAACCTCTTGCAGATTTCTGAGGAGTTCAATGTGGCTGTGGTCATCACCAACCAAGTCATATCTGACCCCGGAGGTGAGCCTTTCATATATGTCTGGTTATTTTAAGCGCTATCAACAGAGCTCATTGTATCTTCCCAAAACATCATACCAAGTTGATGTTTAACATCATACGATACTTGATTGTGTTGTATGCGTAGGTGGTGCCATGTTTGTTTCAGACCCAAAGAAGCCTGTCGGCGGGCATGTTCTTGCACACGCGAGCACGACCAGGATTTCCCTGCGGAAGGGCAAGGCTGAGCAGAGAGTGGCTAAAATTATTCAATCACCGAATATGGGTAAGCTGGACTTGTTACTTGTTTTGCTCTGTTCCTTTTTGCCCTCAGGCAGGTTGCTGTGATGAATACATAACATACAGTTCAGAATTCATGTCCATTCCACAACGCCAATTACAAGTCTGTGCCCTGCCTTTGCAGCTGAAGCTGAGGCCTCCTTTGCGCTTTCAAATGAAGGCATTGTGGAGTACAAGGATTGAAATCTGCTCCACGTAGTTTTCATTCATTCCTTGCGTTACTACATTTGCATATGATACTGCAGTAGCACCAATGGGCAGTACTACAAACGTGCATGCGAGGCATTTTTCCCCAGAAGGGAAATGCACTAGTCCGCCTGTCTCTTACAAATATTCTCAGGTGTCCTTTGAGATATTCATAAATATCCTTGACATAATCTTGATAGCCTCGGGTATAATGGTGTACAGGCATGTTTCTGATGTCGGCAGGGTAGCTATGTCAAGAAGATCAGACCTAGCCAGAGCAAGGCTGGCCATGATAGTATGCAGTGTGGACCTGGCTGTAGCCGGAGTTGTGCGGTTCTCTAAAATGCTTAACTCGCATTTTCTCAGGGGGGACAACATATTTTCTCTTCTGTTCTGGGGCTTCCTTTTTTGAAGTCCTTAATCTTCCATTATGAATGATTGCGATCTTTGAACATTTATATTTAGCAAGATATTTCGGGGGATGTGCCAGCATTTAAGGCGGCTTTTAGGGGCTGAATAATTGAATATCAATTATTATGATTGATCATTTACTGTTATTTGTATTTTAGTGATTGTTACAATGTGGCATGTTTGTGACACTTCACGAGGTCCATTTACTACCTTGATACAAAGCTTGTGATTAATGGATTTGGATTATCGGACTTCGAAGGAAAGCCAGAAATATGCGATGCCAGTTTTATTTGGATGCATCGCTGTCATCAGTATTATGCTCCACCTGCCTGAGGTCTGACTGACAGATGAAGCGAAAAACAGCTGCCTTGCGGCCGTCATCGTCCTTCTGAAATGGCAAAAGATATCAGGCTAGGTTTGTGTGATGCATCCACGGTTGAGGTGAGGTACAAGTGTACAACGGGCTCATACCATTGCTCATGGGTCACTGTGGTAGCTTAGCTCCATGCTTGGACACAACGGGGTTGTTAATGAGATTTGCTCAATCTGTAGGATGCCTCAGACATGCGCTGATTTTGTTGTGTACGGTATTCGATTTTTCCTGTGTGCCAGTGCTTATTTAGTGCACACCATAGCAACTAGGGCAGGCAGTCTCCCCGGGGCTGATGTTGACTGAACCTTGACCAGCACAGGTAGCGGCAGCCCGCCTAGGCCAGCAATGCAGCGCTCCCCTAGCCATGAGAGGGTGGGGCCTAAGCAGGCTTGTCGTCACCCTGGAAGGCCAAGCAGCAGAAGGCCCATCGCCCTTCCTGTGCACTCAGTCCAGTTTGGGCATGAGCTCCAGTCTGCACCTGGAGACTAGGCGCAGTCATGGCCTGGCCTACGGAGCATACCAAGTCACTAATGTCGCCGGCAGGACTGTGTCAGCCCGGGCGGTGCAGAAGAGGGCCAGGGCAGCCGCTGCGGCGTCTGGAGCCGCTGTCGCCACCAGCTAGGTCGCCGTGCAGCCAGCTGTGTCAATAATCAAATTCAGCACTCAGTGCCGCCCGGAATCGTCCGGTGCGGCCGCACTTGCCAGCCTGCTCTTCCGCAGGGCGCCACACGCTTCACCACCTGCCATGGCCCTGCAGCTGACGCCGTTTTTTGCCCAGCCGCGGGAAGCATGGGCCGAAGGCATCAACAGCAGGAAGGAGGGCAGCTGTTGCTGCCACTATCATCCTGGGCGGCGGCCTAGTCCGCGGCCTGTTGAGAGGTATGGACGCTAACACAGCTGGAGCAGCTGAGAAATTTAGTAGTCAGATGTTGCTCCTGGGTTTGGCTCGGCCATCCAGGACCCCTCACTTGATAGAGTGCAAGCAGTATGCTGTGGAGCCTTCCCGTAGCTTGCAGTGCAACCGCCCCAGACTGTGCCTGCCCGCTAGCGTGTGTCCCCTAAGGGGCCCCTAGAGCTTGACGCGTCTTATTCGGTTGCTGCAGCCTTGGAAACTCCCGGGTAACGCTCAGCTTCTGGTTTTCCCTTAGTGACGGCCCCGTGCCCAACACTGGCAGCAGGCCGCTACTTCTCCTATGATGGTGATCCGGTACTCTAGCTTTCTAGTTCCCTGTTATTCAGGATTCTAGTTTCAGGAAGTCAACTGTGTTCCCTTTTACACATGAGCCTTTCGGGGCTCTTTTGTTCCCTACAGATTTGATGGGGTACATTTCCTCCTAGACGCTCCCCATGATTGGGTTGAGGGTTCGGAGCTTGGTGTGTGAGTAGCTTCCAGAGTCCTTAGGATGTTTCCTTGTCACCAAACGTGACAAGTGCCCAAGGGGCCGTCGTGAGGTTAAGATTATAAAAAAATTCATGAACATATTTTGTCCGCCTGTACATACTAGGTTCCCTCTTTTTATTCTTTCTGACTCCCCATGCTGGCATGCCGTGCCCTTTTAACAGGCGCGTGGGGAGCGGGGGGCGAGTGAATTTAGGCTAGGGGACACCTCTTAGGCAGAGTCCCTCAGCGGCCCCTTACCGGGAGCAGTCCCGCTGTTGGTGTTAAAGACCTATCCGAGTCAGTGGTTACATCAGTTCTAGCGGTGCATACCGCCTTGCAGTACTTCCCCAGTTATTGCCGTACAGTTTAGTGCGGGCAGCCCGTGTTGTGAGTCGTTTTGCCTTTCTTAAGCTTTCCCCCTCTTATATCCCGTTTACGGGTGTATGGCGCGACACTCTTGGGCTTTCAATGGCACCCCTTCCCCATGCATGACTGTGATGGCACCGCTTCTGGGTATATGATGTTTGTTGACATACTTCAGATGGCCAAAACAACATGGCTTGCGAATTTCCAAGGCCGGCAAGCTTCAAAGTATGTGCAACTTCAGGATCATGGAGAAGGTGATTAACGAGGCGGGCCCCTGGCTCATTCGACGCCAATTAACATGGAGGAGGCAAATGATGCGCTCATCAAGCCTGAAGGAGGTTATCTAAATGGGACAAAGCTGCAGGATTGTGACAGGCCCAAGGATGCCTGTTGCATGGGCTGATGTTGCATATTACATAGCGCAAGGACAGGGAAAGAAACTTGACACACCCCGCGGAGCATAAGTACAGGAAGGTGGCAAATGTCAATGACATAACACCTCTGGGCACTGCTCAAAAAGGCTCGGCCGCGTGGGCGCCCAACTGTGCCGTTGGAAGGAAAGAAACTGAAGGTAAGAGGGAAAGAAGGAGAAGAACACAAAGGAGAAGAACATCCCCCCCAACAGGAAAAGGCATATGTACTTGATACGGTTTGTTAACCGAGTATACTCGCACCGGTATATGATGGCAAATAAAAATGCCCATCCGTATGTAAGAAAGCCTTACTAGTAGACTTGTGCCCAGCAGACATGGTTGTTTAGTAATCAAAGCCAATGACAGGGCCATGCCAAAGTCACCAGCTGCAAAATGTCAAAGGGCATGGAGCCTCCCTGAACCCTAGGAAGAACCCGGCCAGCTCTCAAGATGCATTTCCACCATCAAAGCCCCACGACCCCATGCGGAGGCACACCAAGTAACACCATAAAACAATATCGTCTTCTGAACTAGATCCGCACTCCGATTCAATCAGACATCAGTGGGCATCCTTGGGGGTCATGACATAAAAGAAGAAAGCTCATAACAGCGTGCACAAAGTAGCCCATCATCATCCTTACTGAAGCCATCCTATTAAATCACTGCCAGATATTTAAGCGCCAAGGCGACGCTGCATTGCTGCGCCATGTCTATGACAGCAAGCTCGCCATGCCAATCCAGCGGTCGGTAGCACTCAACCGCATCAGGGCACTGCCCAAAGCGCCGGAGTCAGCCAGTGCAGCCACCACCAGTGGCACCAGATCCCTGACATAGGGGTCCTGCTGTCCAATGGGCTGGATGGACAGGCCTGTGGACAGGTGGATGGGCACCTGGAGTGGCAGACCTACTGCCATGAGCACAGCATGCAACACTGATGTGGCCTGTTCCACCATCAGGCCTTTTTCCGCTGCCATTACTACGCTCCTCAGCTCGGCCTGCTGAGCTTCTTCAAGGGCAGCCAGCATACCTTCCGACTGAATGACCATGATGGCCATTTGCTGCATCATGTCATCGTTGTTGGCATGGCAGCTGCTGAGCTGCTGCTGCAAAACATCTGATTCCTGGACCGTGATGGTCAGGCTGTCAGCTAGAGCATTTGCAGAAGCCTCAGAGCTGCCGAGCTGTTGCTGCATGTCCACGACTGTGCGTATCAGGTCGTCCTTTTGACTTTTAGCCGCCTGGAGCTCATCTTCCAGCCTTTGGTTGGTCTGGGCCATTGTAGCCAGTGGGCTGTCAGCCTCCGCTGCCTCCCTCTCCTGCACTCATAAATAGCAGGGAATATGGGTCAGACAGTTTGGCTTCAGCCTCAACGTCAAGTTTCATGAGGACCATTGGATGTGGGAAGGCCGTCCACTGAAAGACAGCCGGGGGGGAGCTAGATTGGTGACCAGGATGACCAGGCAACCATGGTGAGTTTACCATTGGTTGCCACCTGAGCAAGGTGGAAGTTGACCCTGCTGGCTGTGTTCCTTACCCTGATGTGAGCCAGGCCATCATGCTGGTTGGATAGACGGTTGGACCTTGCCGTCAGTGCCTTGGTGCCCTTGCCGGGACGGACCCTGGCCATGGTGTCACCATCTGATTGCGGCCAGCCCCTGTTTAGTGGCCATGAACAGCAAGGGGAAATGAATCATTGCGATGGAGGGAAGGGGAGGGAATGTGTGAGGCGCATGCGTGAGATCTGCTGATGTGTCATGGCACTGCCAGAAAACTGCGTAAGGACAGCGTAGCAAGCTTTTTTTTTTTTTTTTGAGAAGCAAGAAACTAAAAGAGCGATTGTGGATGCTGCCATAGAGTATGTTCTATGAGATGGGGTGGTTTCCAAAGGCACATGCAGATGACGCAATTTCAGACGACTGGAAAAAACGGCGCTCGTCGTTGCCGGCTGAAAGGAGTCATGCATGGGTGGTTGGACACCAGGGTTTGTCAGTTGTGAGTGGCAGAGGCAGGGCTGCAACGGGCAGGGCAAGTAGAAATGAAGGCCGTAGTATTGTCGTCTTGGTCTCAGAGAGGGACAGTGTCCAGCCAGAGCCCATCCTGGCCATGTTTGAGCGTTGACATGTGCACTCGCTTGCTGGGATGCAGCCGCCTTGAGCGGCAATGGTTACTCTAGTGTCTACTGGACCACCATTGAGGGAATGCCGGGCCGCCAGCACTGGGCCAATGGGGAATGCACCATGAAAGGCCTACTATACGGCTGGCGGCCTAAGCTGCAAGGTATGCTGTACCGGCCAGGGTCTTTCAGCTGTGAGGTAGCTGAAATGTAGCTGACTGCACTGATAGTAGCACTGCTGAGTGGTCTCACCTGAAACGGCTGCCCACTCCATTCGCCAGAATACATGGTGAGGACGCAGGAAGAGGTCGCGGGACCTCAGGCAAACCTGTTAGAACAGCAGGGATGCAGGCGTTGAGGCATCTCGATCGTCCAGAAATAGTCCACATGGTCCTGAGGCGAAAGGTCCCCAACAGGGAAACTTACGCTTGGACGCCTGCATAATCTTTTTCGGCAGCCCGAGGTAGCGACAACGACACAGGGAGTCTCCAGCCGGCTGCTGGCCGAGCCGAGTCCCACCAGCAGTGTACAGTGGCTGTCGCGCCGCGGGCCGAGGTCTTGCTAGAGCCTGCAAGTCAACGCAGCCCCAATGTCAGACGCCGCTCAAAAATGAACACCCCTATCACAAGTTTGCGAACTCGTGGCCTTTTCTTACCCGGTTGACCAGGCTCCCCGCTGCACGAAAAGAACCTACGACCACCCTCGTAAGTCCTACAGCAGCCTGATTGGTAAGGAAAAATAGACCAGTTAGTGATACTGAGTAGATGCTTGGAGGGAAATGGCAAGGACTGATGGGGAAGCCATTGCCAACAGGCATGGACCCAGCAGTCTTGTTCACCAGCTCCTGATTGACAAACATGAGCCAGAACATGAGCAGCTATTTGTGTTTAGGCCTTACCAGCGACCAAGGATTCATGCCCATTTGTCAAGCTACACTGCGTTAAGAGGAAGAAAGACTGTAAAATGCAAGCACTGCAGCTAAATGTGGTATTCTCGGTATTCTCGAGTGCACAAGATAACAGCTCTGCCCAGGATGAGGCGAATGTCAAACGAATTGACTTGCTTCCTTGATTATAAAACATGCAATATCAGTTTGTCAGCGTGCCTTACGGTGGGGCAAGGTTAGTTGGAGTGGTTCGCTCACTTTCCCGTCCCTGTCCCTGTCCCTGTGTACTGAACAGATCGATAGCCGAGTACCCGACACAGATTCCGACTCTGATCCCAGTCGATGGCATTCAATAATTCATGACAAATTGGTGCATGATGCACTCTAGCCCACGTGCCCTCGCTCGTACCCATCAGAAATACCGATGGCAGGTTCGTGACCTTCATCACCTGGAGCACGGTTGCGAGGCCAGAGGGAGATACAGGAGTCGGACCTTCGCAAGACATTTGCGTTGTCACACGTCACCAAGGCAGGGTCACTGAAATCGAAACCCGTCATTCTGCTCTTAACATGCCCTTGCACGCATGCATGCCTCTTCTTGTTGTTTGGAAGGTGACCTTGCTTTCCTTTCTTTCCTCTTGCGCCTTCTCCCTTAGAAGTCTACCTGACTTAATGTTTGCTGACGTGGCCCAGCTTCATTTATGCAGGGCCCAGAGGTGTAACGTCATAAACTCATGCATGCCTCTGAGAGGGGTGCCAATGTGCCATACGCTCCACTTTTAGGGCATGCCGCACCGAGAGTGAGGCTCCGCCACGCTGCATGGCAATCATTGATGATGAAGATCATGGCGCATCAAGAATCCCAGTCTTGGAGACACGACATGACATTCACCTATGCAAGGCCATCTTTCTTGTATGCATGCGCATGCCAGGCTTCATTGTGATCAGTTGCCAAGCCTTTGAATCACTGGATGGAATCCCTTTCATTTGCCCCATCCATCCTAATCACTCACTCAAATGCAATCCAAGGTATCTCCTGTACATAGGTCCATGCATAGTTCATGCGGATGCTCTCCCCACTCATTCACTCAGCTGGGTTGTTGTCTTAGGCACCCAGTGAGAAGAGTTGCCCACGGCCTATGCCTGCGGCCCCAAATGTGAAAGATCTGCTCATTACCCAATTTACCGACCGATTGGGACAAACCATGACCGCACTACAACCGGTGACCATAGCAGCAGGACTTGTTGCGCCAGCCGCCCCCGTCTGTCATGTAGCTGAACTGTAGGTAGCTGATGCCCGCTAATATAAGCAGTGGACTTTGACCTAGACTCAACATGGGGGCAACTGCACCTGTAATTCACACACAGCGAGGTATGCCGCTCAGTTTTAGGTGGCACACGGGATACCAAGGTGCTCATCCAACAGTACAGCTGCTGATCAGGTGAGGCTCATGCCATTGCTCATGGGTCACTGTGGTGGCTGGACTCCATGCTTAGACCCAACGGGGTTGCTCATGAGATTCGCTCAATGTGCAGGATGCCCGAGACATGCGCTGGTTTTGTTGTATTCGGTATTTAATTACTCCTGTGTGCCAGTGCTTATTTAGTGCACATCATAGCACCTTGGGGAGGCAGGTCTCCACAGGGCTGATGTGGACTGAACCTTGACCAGCATACGGTCAGTGGTCCAAAGGTCAGGGCTCCTGCACAAGCCCCCCGCGGCCATAAGCTGTGATGCAGCCCAATTTGTAGCTAGAGCACGCGAGAGGGGAGGGGGCAAATAACAACTGAAAACACCCCATCACCCAAAGTTGTGGAGTTTGCATGAGCATTCCAAATCTGGTCTATTCATTTGGGTCCAGGGGGGTTGAGCTTCCTGTGGTGGATCCCATGTCTTTTGTAGCTTAAGTCGTGGAACCCAGATCGTGGAACCCAGATCGTGGAACCCAGGTCGTGGAACCCAAGTCGTGGATCTAGGACTGACTTTGACACCCACTTTTGAAACCATTATCGGCTTTGCTTTAAAACTTGGTCCGCAAAATCTAAGACGGCTGATGCTGACCTAACTAAATATTGCTGGTATATTGATGTGTCTAAAAATCATTTTCGGGTCTGGGAGTGGGTCAGGTACCGTGGGCTACCCCAGCTACTAGCAGGACTTGGCTCCCCTCTCAGTCTCTCAATGCTTTCACTGAACTGATGATCCCTTTGCTGCAGCGCTTCATGTCAAGCCACCAGCCTCGGCCCAGGCCACCATCCAAACCCTGGAACTGCCCTGGCGCCTGCCTCGACCCTGGTCCAGTCCCAGGCCCCCCATCCCGGCACCTATCAAGCCACCAGCCCCGGCCCAGGCTCCAACCCGGCCCCTGAGCAGCGTCTGGCACCTGTCACGCCACCGGCCCAGGCCCAGGCCCCAACCCGACGCAGGCTCCCAGGGGCGTCATAGGAGAGCTAGCAGCGGCAGCCCGCCTAGGCCAGCAATGCAGCGCTCCCCTAGCCATGAGAGGGGGGGGCCTTAGCAGGCTTGTCGTCACCCTGGAAGGCCAAGCAGCAGAAGGCCCATCGCCCTTCCTGTGCACTCAGTCCAGTTTGGGCATGAGCTCCAGTCTGCACCTGGAGACTAGGCGCAGTCATGGCCTGGCCTACGGAGCATACCAAGTCACTAATGTCGCCGGCAGGACTGTGTCAGCCCGGGCGGTGCAGAAGAGGGCCAGGGCAGCCGCTGCGGCGTCTGGAGCCGCTGTCGCCACCAGCTAGGTCGCCGTGCAGCCAGCTGTGTCAATAATCAAATTCAGCACTCAGTGCCGCCCGGAATCGTCCGGTGCGGCCGCACTTGCCAGCCTGCTCTTCCGCAGGGCGCCACACGCTTCACCACCTGCCATGGCCCTGCAGCTGACGCCGTTTTTTGCCCAGCCGCGGGAAGCATGGGCCGAAGGCATCAACAGCAGGAAGGAGGGCAGCTGTTGCTGCCACTATCATCCTGGGCGGCGGCCTAGTCCGCGGCCTGTTGAGAGGTATGGACGCTAACACAGCTGGAGCAGCTGAGAAATTTAGTAGTCAGATGTTGCTCCTGGGTTTGGCTCGGCCATCCAGGACCCCTCACTTGATAGAGTGCAAGCAGTATGCTGTGGAGCCTTCCCGTAGCTTGCAGTGCAACCGCCCCAGACTGTGCCTGCCCGCTAGCGTGTGTCCCCTAAGGGGCCCCTAGAGCTTGACGCGTCTTATTCGGTTGCTGCAGCCTTGGAAACTCCCGGGTAACGCTCAGCTTCTGGTTTTCCCTTAGTGACGGCCCCGTGCCCAACACTGGCAGCAGGCCGCTACTTCTCCTATGATGGTGATCCGGTACTCTAGCTTTCTAGTTCCCTGTTATTCAGGATTCTAGTTTCAGGAAGTCAACTGTGTTCCCTTTTACACCTGAGCCTTTCGGGGCTCTTTTGTTCCCTACAGATTTGATGGGGTACATTTCCTCCTAGACGCTCCCCATGATTGGGTTGAGGGTTCGGAGCTTGGTGTGTGAGTAGCTTCCAGAGTCCTTAGGATGTTTCCTTGTCACCAAACGTGACAAGTGCCCAAGGGGCCGTCGTGAGGTTAAGATTATAAAAAGATTCATGAACATATTTTGTCCGCCTGTACATACTAGGTTCCCTCTTTTCATTCTTTCTGACTCCCCATGCTGGCATGCCGTGCCCTTTTAACAGGCGCGTGGGGAGCGGGGGGCGAGTGAATTTAGGCTAGGGGACACCTCTTAGGCAGAGTCCCTCAGCGGCCCCTTACCGGGAGCAGTCCCGCTGTTGGTGTTAAAGACCTATCCGAGTCAGTGGTTACATCAGTTCTAGCGGTGCATACCGCCTTGCAGTACTTCCCCAGTTATTGCCGTACAGTTTAGTGCGGGCAGCCCGTGTTGTGAGTCGTTTTGCCTTTCTTAAGCTTTCCCCCTCTTATATCCCGTTTACGGGTGTATGGCGCGACACTCTTGGGCTTTCAATGGCACCCCTTCCCCATGCATGACTGTGATGGCACCGCTTCTGGGTATATGATGTTTGTTGACATACTTCAGATGGCCAAAACAACATGGCTTGCGAATTTCCAAGGCCGGCAAGCTTCAAAGTATGTGCAACTTCAGGATCATGGAGAAGGTGATTAACGAGGCGGGCCCCTGGCTCATTCGACGCCAATTAACATGGAGGAGGCAAATGATGCGCTCATCAAGCCTGAAGGAGGTTATCTAAATGGGACAAAGCTGCAGGATTGTGACAGGCCCAAGGATGCCTGTTGCATGGGCTGATGTTGCATATTACATAGCGCAAGGACAGGGAAAGATACTTGACACACCCCGCGGAGCATAAGTACAGGAAGGTGGCAAATGTCAATGACATAACACCTCTGGGCACTGCTCAAAAAGGCTCGGCCGCGTGGGCGCCCAACTGTGCCGTTGGAAGGAAAGAAACTGAAGGTAAGAGGGAAAGAAGGAGAAGAACACAAAGGAGAAGAACATCCCCCCCAACAGGAAAAGGCATATGTACTTGATACGGTTTGTTAACCGAGTATACTCGCACCGGTATATGATGGCAAATAAAAATGCCCATCCGTATGTAAGAAAGCCTTACTAGTAGACTTGTGCCCAGCAGACATGGTTGTTTAGTAATCAAAGCCAATGACAGGGCCATGCCAAAGTCACCAGCTGCAAAATGTCAAAGGGCATGGAGCCTCCCTGAACCCTAGGAAGAACCCGGCCAGCTCTCAAGATGCATTTCCAACCATCAAAGCCCCACGACCCCATGCGGAGGCACACCAAGTAACACCATAAAACAATATCGTCTTCTGAACTAGATCTGCACTCCGATTCAATCAGACATCAGTGGGCATCCTTGGGGGTCATGACATAAAAGAAGAAAGCTCATAACAGCGTGCACAAAGTAGCCCATCATCATCCTTACTGAAGCCATCCTATTAAATCGCTGCCAGATATTTAAGCGCCAAGGCGACGCTGCATTGCTGCGCCATGTCTATGACAGCAAGCTCGCCATGCCAATCCAGCGGTCGGTAGCACTCAACCGCATCAGGGCACTGCCCAAAGCGCCGGAGTCAGCCAGTGCAGCCACCACCAGTGGCACCAGATCCCTGACAGAGGGGTCCTGCTGTCCAATGGGCTGGATGGACAGGCCTGTGGACAGGTGGATGGGCACCTGGAGTGGCAGACCTACTGCCATGAGCACAGCATGCAACACTGATGTGGCCTGTTCCACCATCAGGCCTTTTTCCGCTGCCATTACTACGCTCCTCAGCTCGGCCTGCTGAGCTTCTTCAAGGGCAGCCAGCATACCTTCCGACTGAATGACCATGATGGCCATTTGCTGCATCATGTCATCGTTGTTGGCATGGCAGCTGCTGAGCTGCTGCTGCAAAACATCTGATTCCTGGACCGTGATGGTCAGGCTGTCAGCTAGAGCATTTGCAGAAGCCTCAGAGCTGCCGAGCTGTTGCTGCATGTCCACGACTGTGCGCATCAGGTCGTCCTTTTGACTTTTAGCCGCCTGGAGCTCATCTTCCAGCCTTTGGTTGGTCTGGGCCATTGTAGCCAGTGGGCTGTCAGCCTCCGCTGCCTCCCTCTCCTGCACTCATAAATAGCAGGGAATATGGGTCAGACAGTTTGGCTTCAGCCTCAACGTCAAGTTTCATGAGGACCATTGGATGTGGGAAGGCCGTCCACTGAAAGACAGCCGGGGGGGAGCTAGATTGGTGACCAGGATGACCAGGCAACCATGGTGAGTTTACCATTGGTTGCCACCTGAGCAAGGTGGAAGTTGACCCTGCTGGCTGTGTTCCTTACCCTGATGTGAGCCAGGCCATCATGCTGGTTGGATAGACGGTTGGACCTTGCCGTCAGTGCCTTGGTGCCCTTGCCGGGACGGACCCTGGCCATGGTGTCACCATCTGATTGCGGCCAGCCCCTGTTTAGTGGCCATGAACAGCAAGGGGAAATGAATCATTGCGATGGAGGGAAGGGGAGGGAATGTGTGAGGCGCATGCGTGAGATCTGCTGATGTGTCATGGCACTGCCAGAAAACTGCGTAAGGACAGCGTAGCAAGCTTTGTATTTGAGAAGCAAGAAACTAAAAGAGCGATTGTGGATGCTGCCATAGAGTATGTTCTATGAGATGGGGTGGTTTCCAAAGGCACATGCAGATGACGCAATTTCAGACGACTGGAAAAAACGGCGCTCGTCGTTGCCGGCTGAAAGGAGTCATGCATGGGTGGTTGGACACCAGGGTTTGTCAGTTGTGAGTGGCAGAGGCAGGGCTGCAACGGGCAGGGCAAGTAGAAATGAAGGCCGTAGTATTGTCGTCTTGGTCTCAGAGAGGGACAGTGTCCAGCCAGAGCCCATCCTGGCCATGTTTGAGCGTTGACATGTGCACTCGCTTGCTGGGATGCAGCCGCCTTGAGCGGCAATGGTTACTCTAGTGTCTACTGGACCACCATTGAGGGAATGCCGGGCCGCCAGCACTGGGCCAATGGGGAATGCACCATGAAAGGCCTACTATACGGCTGGCGGCCTAAGCTGCAAGGTATGCTGTACCGGCCAGGGTCTTTCAGCTGTGAGGTAGCTGAAATGTAGCTGACTGCACTGATAGTAGCACTGCTGAGTGGTCTCACCTGAATCGGCTGCCCACTCCATTCGCCAGAATGCTTGGTAAGGACGCAGGAAGAGGTCGCGGGACCTCAGACAAACCTGTTAGAACAGCAGGGATGCAGGCGTTGAGGCATCTCGATCGTCCTGAAAGAGTCCACATGGTCCTGAGGCGAAAGGTCCCCAACAGTTACGCTTGGACGCCTGCATAATTTTCTTCGGCTGCCCGAGGTAGCGACAACGACACAGGGAGTCTCCAGCCGGCTGCTGGCCGAGCCGAGTCCCACCAGCAGTGTACAGCGGCTGTCGCGCCGCGGGCCGAGGTCTTGCTAGAGCCTGCAAGTCAACGCAGCCCCAATGTCAGACGCCGCTCAAAAATGAACACCCCTATCACAAGGTTGCGAACTCGTGGCCTTTTCTTACCCGGTTGACCAGGCTCCCCGCTGCACGAAAAGAACCTACGACCACCCTCGTAAGTCCTACAGCAGCCTGATTGGTAAGGCAAAATAGACCAGTTAGTGATACTGCTGAGTAGATGCTTGGAGGGAAATGGCAAGGACTGCTGGGGAAGCCATTGCCAACAGGCATGGACCCAGCAGTCTTGTTCACCAGCTCCTGATTGACAAACATGAGCCAGAACATGAGCAGCTATTTGTGTTTAGGCCTTACCAGCGACCAAGGATTCATGCCCATTTGTCAAGCTACACTGCGTTAAGAGGAAGAAAGACTGTAAAATGCAAGCACTGCAGCTAAATGTGGTATTCTCGGTATTCTCGAGTGCACAAGATAACAGCTCTGCCCAGGATGAGGCGAATGTCAAACGAATTGACTTGCTTCCTTGATTATAAAACATGCAATATCAGTTTGTCAGCGTGCCTTACGGTGGGGCAAGGTTAGTTGGAGTGGTTCGCTCACTTTCCCGTCCCTGTCCCTGTCCCTGTGTACTGAACAGATCGATAGCCGAGTACCCGACACAGATTCCGACTCTGATCCCAGTCGATGGCATTCAATAATTCATGACAAATTGGTGCATGATGCACTCTAGCCCACGTGCCCTCGCTCGTACCCATCAGAAATACCGATGGCAGGTTCGTGACCTTCATCACCTGGAGCACGGTTGCGAGGCCAGAGGGAGATACAGGAGTCGGACCTTCGCAAGACATTTGCGTTGTCACACGTCACCAAGGCAGGGTCACTGAAATCGAAACCCGTCATTCTGCTCTTAACATGCCCTTGCACGCATGCATGCCTCTTCTTGTTGTTTGGAAGGTGACCTTGCTTTCCTTTCTTTCCTCTTGCGCCTTCTCCCTTGGAAGTCTACCTGACTTAATGTTTGCTGACGTGGCCCAGCTTCATTTATGCAGGGCCCAGAGGTGTAACGTCATAAACTCATGCATGCCTCTGAGAGGGGTGCCAATGTGCCATACGCTCCACTTTTAGGGCATGCCGCACCGAGAGTGAGGCTCCGCCACGCTGCATGGCAATCATTGATGATGAAGATCATGGCGCATCAATAATCCCAGTCTTGGAGACACGACATGACATTCACCTATGCAAGGCCATCTTTCTTGTATGCATGCGCATGCCAGGCTTCATTGTGATCAGTTGCCAAGCCTTTGAATCACTGGATGGAATCCCTTTCATTTGCCCCATCCATCCTAATCACTCACTCAAATGCAATCCAAGGTATCTCCTGTACATAGGTCCATGCATAGTTCATGCGGATGCTCTCCCCACTCATTCACTCAGCTGGGTTGTTGTCTTAGGCACCCAGTGAGAAGAGTTGCCTACGGCCCATGCCTGCGGCCCCCAATGTGAAAGATCTGCTCATTACCCAATTGACCGACCGATTGGGACAAACCATGACCGCACTACAACCGGTGACCATAGCAGCAGGACTTGTTGCGCCAGCCGCCCCCGTCTGTCATGTAGCTGAACTGTAGGTAGCTGATGCCCGCTAATATAAGCAGTGGACTTTGACCTGGACTCAACATGGGGGCATCTGCACCTGTAATTCACACACAGCGAGGTATGCCGCTCAGTTTTAGGTGGCACACGGGATACCAAGGTGCTCATCCAACAGTACAGCTGCTGATAAGGTGAGGCTCATGCCATTGCTCATGGGTCACTGTGGTGGCTGGACTCCATGCTTAGACCCAACGGGGTTGCTCATGAGATTCGCTCAATGTGCAGGATGCCCGAGACATGCGCTGGTTTTGTTGTATTCGGTATTTAATTACTCCTGTGTGCCAGTGCTTATTTAGTGCACATCATAGCACCTTGGGGAGGCAGGTCTCCACAGGGCTGATGTGGACTGAACCTTGACCAGCATACGGTCAGTGGTCCAAAGGTCAGGGCTCCTGCACAAGCCCCCCGCGGCCATAAGCTGTGATGCAGCCCAATTTGTAGCTAGAGCACGCGAGAGGGGAGGGGGCAAATAACAACTGAAAACACCCCATCACCCAAAGTTGTGGAGTTTGCATAAGCATTCCAAATCTGGTCTATTCATTTGGGTCCAGGGGGGTTGAGCTTCCTGTGGTGGATCCCATGTCTTTTGTAGCTTAAGTCGTGGAACCCAGATCGTGGAACCCAGATCGTGGAACCCAGGTCGTGGAACCCAAGTCGTGGATCTAGGACTGACTTTGACACCCACTTTTGAAACCATTATCGGCTTTGCTTTAAAACTTGGTCCGCAAAATCTAAGACGGCTGATGCTGACCTAACTAAATATTGCTGGTATATTGATGTGTCTAAAAATCATTTTCGGGTCTGGGAGTGGGTCAGGTACCGTGGGCTACCCCAGCTACTAGCAGGACTTGGCTCCCCTCTCAGTCTCTCAATGCTTTCACTGAACTGATGATCCCTTTGCTGCAGCGCTTCATGTCAAGCCACCAGCCTCGGCCCAGGCCACCATCCAAACCCTGGAACTGCCCTGGCGCCTGCCTCGACCCTGGTCCAGTCCCAGGCCCCCCATCCCGGCACCTATCAAGCCACCAGCCCCGGCCCAGGCTCCAACCCGGCCCCTGAGCAGCGTCTGGCACCTGTCACGCCACCGGCCCAGGCCCAGGCCCCAACCCGACGCAGGCTCCCAGGGGCGTCATAGGAGAGCTAGCAGCGGCAGCCCGCCTAGGCCAGCAATGCAGCGCTCCCCTAGCCATGAGAGGGGGGGGCCTTAGCAGGCTTGTCGTCACCCTGGAAGGCCAAGCAGCAGAAGGCCCATCGCCCTTCCTGTGCACTCAGTCCAGTTTGGGCATGAGCTCCAGTCTGCACCTGGAGACTAGGCGCAGTCATGGCCTGGCCTACGGAGCATACCAAGTCACTAATGTCGCCGGCAGGACTGTGTCAGCCCGGGCGGTGCAGAAGAGGGCCAGGGCAGCCGCTGCGGCGTCTGGAGCCGCTGTCGCCACCAGCTAGGTCGCCGTGCAGCCAGCTGTGTCAATAATCAAATTCAGCACTCAGTGCCGCCCGGAATCGTCCGGTGCGGCCGCACTTGCCAGCCTGCTCTTCCGCAGGGCGCCACACGCTTCACCACCTGCCATGGCCCTGCAGCTGACGCCGTTTTTTGCCCAGCCGCGGGAAGCATGGGCCGAAGGCATCAACAGCAGGAAGGAGGGCAGCTGTTGCTGCCACTATCATCCTGGGCGGCGGCCTAGTCCGCGGCCTGTTGAGAGGTATGGACGCTAACACAGCTGGAGCAGCTGAGAAATTTAGTAGTCAGATGTTGCTCCTGGGTTTGGCTCGGCCATCCAGGACCCCTCACTTGATAGAGTGCAAGCAGTATGCTGTGGAGCCTTCCCGTAGCTTGCAGTGTAACCGCCCCAGACTGTGCCTGCCCGCTAGCGTGTGTCCCCTAAGGGGCCCCTAGAGCTTGACGCGTCTTATTCGGTTGCTGCAGCCTTGGAAACTCCCGGGTAACGCTCAGCTTCTGGTTTTCCCGTAGTGACGGCCCCGTGCCCAACACTGGCAGCAGGCCGCTACTTCTCCTATGATGGTGATCCGGTACTCTAGCTTTCTAGTTCCCTGTTATTCAGGATTCTAGTTTCAGGAAGTCAACTGTGTTCCCTTTTACACCTGAGCCTTTCGGGGCTCTTTTGTTCCCTACAGATTTGATGGGGTACATTTCCTCCTAGACGCTCCCCATGATTGGGTTGAGGGTTCGGAGCTTGGTGTGTGAGTAGCTTCCAGAGTCCTTAGGATGTTTCCTTGTCACCAAACGTGACAAGTGCCCAAGGGGCCGTCGTGAGGTTAAGATTATAAAAAAAATCATGAACATATTTTGTCCGCCTGTACATACTAGGTTCCCTCTTTTTATTCTTTCTGACTCCCCATGCTGGCATGCCGTGCCCTTTTAACAGGCGCGTGGGGAGCGGGGGGCGAGTGAATTTAGGCTAGGGGACACCTCTTAGGCAGAGTCCCTCAGCGGCCCCTTACCGGGAGCAGTCCCGCTGTTGGTGTTAAAGACCTATCCGAGTCAGTGGTTACATCAGTTCTAGCGGTGCATACCGCCTTGCAGTACTTCCCCAGTTATTGCCGTACAGTTTAGTGCGGGCAGCCCGTGTTGTGAGTCGTTTTGCCTTTCTTAAGCTTTCCCCCTCTTATATCCCGTTTACGGGTGTATGGCGCGACACTCTTGGGCTTTCAATGGCACCCCTTCCCCATGCATGACTGTGATGGCACCGCTTCTGGGTATATGATGTTTGTTGACATACTTCAGATGGCCAAAACAACATGGCTCGCGAATTTCCAAGGCCGGCAAGCTTCAAAGTATGTGCAACTTCAGGATCATGGAGAAGGTGATAAACGAGGCGGGCCCCTGGCTCATTCGACGCCAATTAACATGGAGGAGGCAAATGATGCGCTCATCAAGCCTGAAGGAGGTTATCTAAATGGGACAAAGCTGCAGGATTGTGACAGGCCCAAGGATGCCTGTTGCATGGGCTGATGTTGCATATTACATAGCGCAAGGACAGGGAAAGACACTTGACACACCCCGCGGAGCATAAGTACAGGAAGGTGGCAAATGTCAATGACATAACACCTCTGGGCACTGCTCAAAAAGGCTCGGCCGCGTGGGCGCCCAACTGTGCCGTTGGAAGGAAAGAAACTGAAGGTAAGAGGGAAAGAAGGAGAAGAACACAAAGGAGAAGAACATCCCCCCCAACAGGAAAAGGCATATGTACTTGATACGGTTTGTTAACCGAGTATACTCGCACCGGTATATGATGGCAAATAAAAATGCCCATCCGTATGTAAGAAAGCCTTACTAGTAGACTTGTGCCCAGCAGACATGGTTGTTTAGTAATCAAAGCCAATGACAGGGCCATGCCAAAGTCACCAGCTGCAAAATGTCAAAGGGCATGGAGCCTCCCTGAACCCTAGGAAGAACCCGGCCAGCTCTCAAGATGCATTTCCAACCATCAAAGCCCCACGACCCCATGCGGAGGCACACCAAGTAACACCATAAAACAATATCGTCTTCTGAACTAGATCCGCACTCCGATTCAATCAGACATCAGTGGGCATCCTTGGGGGTCATGACATAAAAGAAGAAAGCTCAAAACAGCGTGCACAAAGTAGCCCATCATCATCCTTACTGAAGCCATCCTATTAAATCGCTGCCAGATATTTAAGCGCCAAGGCGACGCTGCATTGCTGCGCCATGTCTATGACAGCAAGCTCGCCATGCCAATCCAGCGGTCGGTAGCACTCAATCGCATCAGGGCACTGCCCAAAGCGCCGGAGTCAGCCAGTGCAGCCACCACCAGTGGCACCAGATCCCTGACAGAGGGGTCCTGCTGTCCAATGGGCTGGATGGACAGGCCTGTGGACAGGTGGATGGGCACCTGGAGTGGCAGACCTACTGCCATGAGCACAGCATGCAACACTGATGTGGCCTGTTCCACCATCAGGCCTTTTTCCGCTGCCATTACTACGCTCCTCAGCTCGGCCTGCTGAGCTTCTTCAAGGGCAGCCAGCATACCTTCCGACTGAATGACCATGATGGCCATTTGCTGCATCATGTCATCGTTGTTGGCATGGCAGCTGCTGAGCTGCTGCTGCAAAACATCTGATTCCTGGACCGTGATGGTCAGGCTGTCAGCTAGAGCATTTGCAGAAGCCTCAGAGCTGCCGAGCTGTTGCTGCATGTCCACGACTGTGCGCATCAGGTCGTCCTTTTGACTTTTAGCCGCCTGGAGCTCATCTTCCAGCCTTTGGTTGGTCTGGGCCATTGTAGCCAGTGGGCTGTCAGCCTCCGCTGCCTCCCTCTCCTGCACTCATAAATAGCAGGGAATATGGGTCAGACAGTTTGGCTTCAGCCTCAACGTCAAGTTTCATGAGGACCATTGGATGTGGGAAGGCCGTCCACTGAAAGACAGCCGGGGGGGAGCTAGATTGGTGACCAGGATGACCAGGCAACCATGGTGAGTTTACCATTGGTTGCCACCTGAGCAAGGTGGAAGTTGACCCTGCTGGCTGTGTTCCTTACCCTGATGTGAGCCAGGCCAGCATGCTGGTTGGATAGACGGTTGGACCTTGCCGTCAGTGCCTTGGTGCCCTTGCCGGGACGGACCCTGGCCATGGTGTCACCATCTGATTGCGGCCAGCCCCTGTTTAGTGGCCATGAACAGCAAGGGGAAATGAATCATTGCGATGGAGGGAAGGGGAGGGAATGTGTGAGGCGCATGCGTGAGATCTGCTGATGTGTCATGGCACTGCCAGAAAACTGCGTAAGGACAGCGTAGCAAGCTTTGTATTTGAGAAGCAAGAAACTAAAAGAGCGATTGTGGATGCTGCCATAGAGTATGTTCTATGAGATGGGGTGGTTTCCAAAGGCACATGCAGATGACGCAATTTCAGACGACTGGAAAAAACGGCGCTCGTCGTTGCCGGCTGAAAGGAGTCATGCATGGGTGGTTGGACACCAGGGTTTGTCAGTTGTGAGTGGCAGAGGCAGGGCTGCAACGGGCAGGGCAAGTAGAAATGAAGGCCGTAGTATTGTCGTCTTGGTCTCAGAGAGGGACAGTGTCCAGCCAGAGCCCATCCTGGCCATGTTTGAGCGTTGACATGTGCACTCGCTTGCTGGGATGCAGCCGCCTTGAGCGGCAATGGTTACTCTAGTGTCTACTGGACCACCATTGAGGGAATGCCGGGCCGCCAGCACTGGGCCAATGGGGAATGCACCATGAAAGGCCTACTATACGGCTGGCGGCCTAAGCTGCAAGGTATGCTGTACCGGCCAGGGTCTTTCAGCTGTGAGGTAGCTGAAATGTAGCTGACTGCACTGATAGTAGCACTGCTGAGTGGTCTCACCTGAAACGGCTGCCCACTCCATTCGCCAGAATACATGGTGAGGACGCAGGAAGAGGTCGCGGGACCTCAGGCAAACCTGTTAGAACAGCAGGGATGCAGGCGTTGAGGCATCTCGATCGTCCAGAAATAGTCCACATGGTCCTGAGGCGAAAGGTCCCCAACAGGGAAACTTACGCTTGGACGCCTGCATAATCTTTTTCGGCAGCCCGAGGTAGCGACAACGACACAGGGAGTCTCCAGCCGGCTGCTGGCCGAGCCGAGTCCCACCAGCAGTGTACAGCGGCTGTCGCGCCGCGGGCCGAGGTCTTGCTAGAGCCTGCAAGTCAACGCAGCCCCAATGTCAGACGCCGCTCAAAAATGAACACCCCTATCACAAGGTTGCGAACTCGTGGCCTTTTCTTACCCGGTTGACCAGGCTCCCCGCTGCACGAAAAGAACCTACGACCACCCTCGTAAGTCCTACAGCAGCCTGATTGGTAAGGCAAAATAGACCAGTTAGTGATACTGAGTAGATGCTTGGAGGGAAATGGCAAGGACTGATGGGGAAGCCATTGCCAACAGGCATGGACCCAGCAGTCTTGTTCACCAGCTCCTGATTGACAAACATGAGCCAGAACATGAGCAGCTATTTGTGTTTAGGCCTTACCAGCGACCAAGGATTCATGCCCATTTGTCAAGCTACACTGCGTTAAGAGGAAGAAAGACTGTAAAATGCAAGCACTGCAGCTAAATGTGGTATTCTCGGTATTCTCGAGTGCACAAGATAACAGCTCTGCCCAGGATGAGGCGAATGTCAAACGAATTGACTTGCTTCCTTGATTATAAAACATGCAATATCAGTTTGTCAGCGTGCCTTACGGTGGGGCAAGGTTAGTTGGAGTGGTTCGCTCACTTTCCCGTCCCTGTCCCTGTCCCTGTGTACTGAACAGATCGATAGCCGAGTACCCGACACAGATTCCGACTCTGATCCCAGTCGATGGCATTCAATAATTCATGACAAATTGGTGCATGATGCACTCTAGCCCACGTGCCCTCGCTCGTACCCATCAGAAATACCGATGGCAGGTTCGTGACCTTCATCACCTGGAGCACGGTTGCGAGGCCAGAGGGAGATACAGGAGTCGGACCTTCGCAAGACATTTGCGTTGTCACACGTCACCAAGGCAGGGTCACTGAAATCGAAACCCGTCATTCTGCTCTTAACATGCCCTTGCACGCATGCATGCCTCTTCTTGTTGTTTGGAAGGTGACCTTGCTTTCCTTTCTTTCCTCTTGCGCCTTCTCCCTTAGAAGTCTACCTGACTTAATGTTTGCTGACGTGGCCCAGCTTCATTTATGCAGGGCCCAGAGGTGTAACGTCATAAACTCATGCATGCCTCTGAGAGGGGTGCCAATAGGGCTGACGGGTGGCGTATATGGAAATATACGTATATACGTATATACGCCGTATATACGTGTATATTTGAACAACATATACGCGTATATGCTTGAAAAGCGTATATACGGCATGCCGTATATATTCAAATTTTAGAAGCGCTCGTCATGCTTTGAAGTGCACAATCGCTCGTTAATCCACGCCGCATCAGCGTTCTCGTCTCTTCTTTTTTCACTCGCTTTCAATGGACGACTGGGCTGCATTCGACAGTGATGGAAACGAATGTACCCTCGCGTATCGACAGTCCGTACTCACATGTAAAGACCACATGTTTTCATTCGTGGGAACAGTAGGCAGGGCGCAGCCATTCAGGATGAGGAGCTGGCCTTGTCCTATGATGCTTAGTTGCTGACAGCTAGCTGCATGCCTGCCAGTAGTCTACAGGTTCACTAGCAGGAGTAGAGTGCTTGACGAGCTGACGCTGATCAGACTGCGCATGTCTGGCATCTGTCTGTCCCCTCAGGCCGCGAACCCGATACTTGAGTTGTTGTTGTATTTGAGCTGAATTTGAGGCAGACATGAGTAAACTAATTTTTATAATTGAAGAAGTTCTAGGTGGAGGTCAAGGCATGAAATGCCCTAGATTTTTGACGCTGATCAGACTGCGATGTCCAGCATATGTTAGTGCCCTCAGGCCGCGAACCCGATACTTGATTTGTTGTTGTATTTGAGCTAAGTTTGAGACTGGCATGAGTAAACTCGATTTTTTAAATGATGAAGTGATAGGTGTAGGTTAGGGCATGAAATGACCTAGGTTTCAAGGCTTTTTAAGATTTCCAGGTCCCCATATACGTATACGTATACGGTATATACGCTTATACACGTATATACGTGTATATTTTGGCAGAATATACGGTATATACCAGCCCTAGGTGCCAATGTGCCATACGCTCCACTTTTAGGGCATGCCGCACCGAGAGTGAGGCTCCGCCACGCTGCATGGCAATCATTGATGATGAAGATCATGGCGCATCAATAATCCCAGTCTTGGAGACACGACATGACATTCACCTATGCAAGGCCATCTTTCTTGTATGCATGCGCATGCCAGGCTTCATTGTGATCAGTTGCCAAGCCTTTGAATCACTGGATGGAATCCCTTTCATTTGCCCCATCCATCCTAATCACTCACTCAAATGCAATCCAAGGTATCTCCTGTACATAGGTCCATGCATAGTTCATGCGGATGCTCTCCCCACTCATTCACTCAGCTGGGTTGTTGTCTTAGGCACCCAGTGAGAAGAGTTGCCTACGGCCCATGCCTGCGGCCCCCAATGTGAAAGATCTGCTCATTACCCAATTGACCGACCGATTGGGACAAACCATGACCGCACTACAACCGGTGACCATAGCAGCAGGACTTGTTGCGCCAGCCGCCCCCGTCTGTCATGTAGCTGAACTGTAGGTAGCTGATGCCCGCTAATATAAGCAGTGGACTTTGACCTGGACTCAACATGGGGGCAACTGCACCTGTAATTCACACACAGCGAGGTATGCCGCTCAGTTTTAGGTGGCACACGGGATACCAAGGTGCTCATCCAACAGTACAGCTGCTGATAAGGTGAGGCTCATGCCATTGCTCATGGGTCACTGTGGTGGCTGGACTCCATGCTTAGACCCAACGGGGTTGCTCATGAGATTCGCTCAATGTGCAGGATGCCCGAGACATGCGCTGGTTTTGTTGTATTCGGTATTTAATTACTCCTGTGTGCCAGTGCTTATTTAGTGCACATCATAGCACCTTGGGGAGGCAGGTCTCCACAGGGCTGATGTGGACTGAACCTTGACCAGCATACGGTCAGTGGTCCAAAGGTCAGGGCTCCTGCACAAGCCCCCCGCGGCCATAAGCTGTGATGCAGCCCAATTTGTAGCTAGAGCACGCGAGAGGGGAGGGGGCAAATAACAACTGAAAACACCCCATCACCCAAAGTTGTGGAGTTTGCATAAGCATTCCAAATCTGGTCTATTCATTTGGGTCCAGGGGGGTTGAGCTTCCTGTGGTGGATCCCATGTCTTTTGTAGCTTAAGTCGTGGAACCCAGATCGTGGAACCCAGATCGTGGAACCCAGGTCGTGGAACCCAAGTCGTGGATCTAGGACTGACTTTGACACCCACTTTTGAAACCATTATCGGCTTTGCTTTAAAACTTGGTCCGCAAAATCTAAGACGGCTGATGCTGACCTAACTAAATATTGCTGGTATATTGATGTGTCTAAAAATCATTTTCGGGTCTGGGAGTGGGTCAGGTACCGTGGGCTACCCCAGCTACTAGCAGGACTTGGCTCCCCTCTCAGTCTCTCAATGCTTTCACTGAACTGATGATCCCTTTGCTGCAGCGCTTCATGTCAAGCCACCATCCTCGGCCCAGGCCACCATCCAAACCCTGGAACTGCCCTGGCGCCTGCCTCGACCCTGGTCCAGTCCCAGGCCCCCCATCCCGGCACCTATCAAGCCACCAGCCCCGGCCCAGGCTCCAACCCGGCCCCTGAGCAGCGTCTGGCACCTGTCACGCCACCGGCCCAGGCCCAGGCCCCAACCCGACGCAGGCTCCCAGGGGCGTCATAGGAGAGCTAGCAGCGGCAGCCCGCCTAGGCCAGCAATGCAGCGCTCCCCTAGCCATGAGAGGGGGGGGCCTAAGCAGGCTTGTCGTCACCCTGGAAGGCCAAGCAGCAGAAGGCCCATCGCCCTTCCTGTGCACTCAGTCCAGTTTGGGCATGAGCTCCAGTCTGCACCTGGAGACTAGGCGCAGTCATGGCCTGGCCTACGGAGCATACCAAGTCACTAATGTCGCCGGCAGGACTGTGTCAGCCCGGGCGGTGCAGAAGAGGGCCAGGGCAGCCGCTGCGGCGTCTGGAGCCGCTGTCGCCACCAGCTAGGTCGCCGTGCAGCCAGCTGTGTCAATAATCAAATTCAGCACTCAGTGCCGCCCGGAATCGTCCGGTGCGGCCGCACTTGCCAGCCTGCTCTTCCGCAGGGCGCCACACGCTTCACCACCTGCCATGGCCCTGCAGCTGACGCCGTTTTTTGCCCAGCCGCGGGAAGCATGGGCCGAAGGCATCAACAGCAGGAAGGAGGGCAGCTGTTGCTGCCACTATCATCCTGGGCGGCGGCCTAGTCCGCGGCCTGTTGAGAGGTATGGACGCTAACACAGCTGGAGCAGCTGAGAAATTTAGTAGTCAGATGTTGCTCCTGGGTTTGGCTCGGCCATCCAGGACCCCTCACTTGATAGAGTGCAAGCAGTATGCTGTGGAACCTTCCCTTAGCTTGCAGTGCAACCGCCCCAGACTGTGCCTGCCCGCTAGCGTGTGTCCCCTAAGGGGCCCCTAGAGCTTGACGCGTCTTATTCGGTTGCTGCAGCCTTGGAAACTCCCGGGTAACGCTCAGCTTCTGGTTTTCCCTTAGTGACGGCCCCGTGCCCAACACTGGCAGCAGGCCGCTACTTCTCCTATGATGGTGATCCGGTACTCTAGCTTTCTAGTTCCCTGTTATTCAGGATTCTAGTTTCAGGAAGTCAACTGTGTTCCCTTTTACACCTGAGCCTTTCGGGGCTCTTTTGTTCCCTACAGATTTGATGGGGTACATTTCCTCCTAGACGCTCCCCATGATTGGGTTGAGGGTTCGGAGCTTGGTGTGTGAGTAGCTTCCAGAGTCCTTAGGATGTTTCCTTGTCACCAAACGTGACAAGTGCCCAAGGGGCCGTCGTGAGGTTAAGATTATAAAAAGATTCATGAACATATTTTGTCCGCCTGTACATACTAGGTTCCCTCTTTTTATTCTTTCTGACTCCCCATGCTGGCATGCCGTGCCCTTTTAACAGGCGCGTGGGGAGCGGGGGGCGAGTGAATTTAGGCTAGGGGACACCTCTTAGGCAGAGTCCCTCAGCGGCCCCTTACCGGGAGCAGTCCCGCTGTTGGTGTTAAAGACCTATCCGAGTCAGTGGTTACATCAGTTCTAGCGGTGCATACCGCCTTGCAGTACTTCCCCAGTTATTGCCGTACAGTTTAGTGCGGGCAGCCCGTGTTGTGAGTCGTTTTGCCTTTCTTAAGCTTTCCCCCTCTTATATCCCGTTTACGGGTGTATGGCGCGACACTCTTGGGCTTTCAATGGCACCCCTTCCCCATGCATGACTGTGATGGCACCGCTTCTGGGTATATGATGTTTGTTGACATACTTCAGATGGCCAAAACAACATGGCTCGCGAATTTCCAAGGCCGGCAAGCTTCAAAGTATGTGCAACTTCAGGATCATGGAGAAGGTGATAAACGAGGCGGGCCCCTGGCTCATTCGACGCCAATTAACATGGAGGAGGCAAATGATGCGCTCATCAAGCCTGAAGGAGGTTATCTAAATGGGACAAAGCTGCAGGATTGTGACAGGCCCAAGGATGCCTGTTGCATGGGCTGATGTTGCATATTACATAGCGCAAGGACAGGGAAAGACACTTGACACACCCCGCGGAGCATAAGTACAGGAAGGTGGCAAATGTCAATGACATAACACCTCTGGGCACTGCTCAAAAAGGCTCGGCCGCGTGGGCGCCCAACTGTGCCGTTGGAAGGAAAGAAACTGAAGGTAAGAGGGAAAGAAGGAGAAGAACACAAAGGAGAAGAACATCCCCCCCAACAGGAAAAGGCATATGTACTTGATACGGTTTGTTAACCGAGTATACTCGCACCGGTATATGATGGCAAATAAAAATGCCCATCCGTATGTAAGAAAGCCTTACTAGTAGACTTGTGCCCAGCAGACATGGTTGTTTAGTAATCAAAGCCAATGACAGGGCCATGCCAAAGTCACCAGCTGCAAAATGTCAAAGGGCATGGAGCCTCCCTGAACCCTAGGAAGAACCCGGCCAGCTCTCAAGATGCATTTCCAACCATCAAAGCCCCACGACCCCATGCGGAGGCACACCAAGTAACACCATAAAACAATATCGTCTTCTGAACTAGATCCGCACTCCGATTCAATCAGACATCAGTGGGCATCCTTGGGGGTCATGACATAAAAGAAGAAAGCTCAAAACAGCGTGCACAAAGTAGCCCATCATCATCCTTACTGAAGCCATCCTATTAAATCGCTGCCAGATATTTAAGCGCCAAGGCGATGCTGCATTGCTGCGCCATGTCTATGACAGCAAGCTCGCCATGCCAATCCAGCGGTCGGTAGCACTCAACCGCATCAGGGCACTGCCCAAAGCGCCGGAGTCAGCCAGTGCAGCCACCACCAGTGGCACCAGATCCCTGACATAGGGGTCCTGCTGTCCAATGGGCTGGATGGACAGGCCTGTGGACAGGTGGATGGGCACCTGGAGTGGCAGACCTACTGCCATGAGCACAGCATGCAACACTGATGTGGCCTGTTCCACCATCAGGCCTTTTTCCGCTGCCATTACTACGCTCCTTAGCTCGGCCTGCTGAGCTTCTTCAAGGGCAGCCAGCATACCTTTCGACTGAATGACCATGATGGCCATTTGCTGCATCATGTCATCGTTGTTGGCATGGCAGCTGCTGAGCTGCTGCTGCAAAACATCTGATTCCTGGACCGTGATGGTCAGGCTGTCAGCTAGAGCATTTGCAGAAGCCTCAGAGCTGCCGAGCTGTTGCTGCATGTTCACGACTGTGCGCATCAGGTCGTCCTTCTGACTTTTAGCCGCCTGGAGCTCATCTTCCAGCCTTTGGTTGGTCTGGGCCATTGTAGCCAGTGGGCTGTCAGCCTCTCCTGCCTCCCTCTCCTGCACTCATAAATAGCAGGGAATATGGGTCAGACAGTTTGGCTTCAGCCTCAACGTCAAGTTTCATGAGGACCATTGGATGTGGGAAGGCCGTCCACTGAAAGACAGCCGGGGGGGAGCTAGATTGGTGACCAGGATGACCAGGCAACCATGGTGAGTTTACCATTGGTTGCCACCTGAGCAAGGTGGAAGTTGACCCTGCTGGCTGTGTTCCTTACCCTGATGTGAGCCAGGCCAGCATGCTGGTTGGATAGACGGTTGGACCTTGCCGTCAGTGCCTTGGTGCCCTTGCCGGGACGGACCCTGGCCATGGTGTCACCATCTGATTGCGGCCAGCCCCTGTTTAGTGGCCATGAACAGCAAGGGGAAATGAATCATTGCGATGGAGGGAAGGGGAGGGAATGTGTGAGGCGCATGCGTGAGATCTGCTGATGTGTCATGGCACTGCCAGAAAACTGCGCAAGGACAGCGTAGCAAGCTTTGTATTTGAGAAGCAAGAAACTAAAAGAGCGATTGTGGATGCTGCCATAGAGTATGTTCTATGAGATGGGGTGGTTTCCAAAGGCACATGCAGATGACGCAATTTCAGACGACTGGGAAAAACGGCGCTCGTCGTTGCCGGCTGAAAGGAGTCATGCATGGGTGGTTGGACACCAGGGTTTGTCAGTTGTGAGTGGCAGAGGCAGGGCTGCAACGGGCAGGGCAAGTAGAAATGAAGGCCGTAGTATTGTCGTCTTGGTCTCAGAGAGGGACAGTGTCCAGCCAGAGCCCATCCTGGCCATGTTTGAGCGTTGACATGTGCACTCGCTTGCTGGGATGCAGCCGCCTTGAGCGGCAATGGTTACTCTAGTGTCTACTGGACCACCATTGAGGGAATGCCGGGCCGCCAGCACTGGGCCAATGGGGAATGCATCATGAAAGGCCTACTATACGGCTGGCGGCCTAAGCTGCAAGGTATGCTGTACCGGCCAGGGTCTTTCAGCTGTGAGGTAGCTGAAATGTAGCTGACTGCACTGATAGTAGCACTGCTGAGTGGTCTCACCTGAAACGGCTGCCCACTCCATTCGCCAGAATACATGCATGGTGAGGACGCAGGAAGAGGTCGCGGGACATCAGGCAAACCTGTTAGAACAGCAGGGATGCAGGCGTTGAGGCATCTCGATCGTCCAGAAATAGTCCACATGGTCCTGAGGCGAAAGGTCCCCAACAGGGAAATTTACGCTTGGACGCCTGCATAATCTTTTTCGGCAGCCCGAGGTAGCGACAACGACACAGGGAGTCTCCAGCCGGCTGCTGGCCGAGCCGAGTCCCACCAGCAGTGTACAGCGGCTGTCGCGCCGCGGGCCGAGGTCTTGCTAGAGCCTGCAAGTCAACGCAGCCCCAATGTCAGACGCCGCTCAAAAATGAACACCCCTATCACAAGTTTGCGAACTCGTGGCCTTTTCTTACCCGGTTGACCAGGCTCCCCGCTGCACGAAAAGAACCTACGACCACCCTCGTAAGTCCTACAGCAGCCTGATTGGTAAGGCAAAATAGACCAGTTAGTGATACTGAGTAGATGCTTGGAGGGAAATGGCAAGGACTGATGGGGAAGCCATTGCCAACAGGCATGGACCCAGCAGTCTTGTTCACCAGCTCTTGATTGACAAACATGAGCCAGAACATGAGCAGCTATTTGTGTTTAGGCCTTACCAGCGACCAAGGATTCATGCCCATTTGTCAAGCTACACTGCGTTAAGAGGAAGAAAGACTGTAAAATGCAAGCACTGCAGCTAAGTAAATGTGGTATTCTCGGTATTCTCGAGTGCACAAGATAACAGCTCTGCCCAGGATGAGGCGAATGTCAAACGAATTGACTTGCTTCCTTGATTATAAACATGCAATATCAGTTTGTCAGCGTGCCTTACGGTGGGGCAAGGTTAGTTGGAGTGGTTCGCTCACTTTCCCGTCCCTGCTGTCCCTGTCCCTGTGTACTGAGCAGATCGATAGCCGAGTACCCGACACAGATTCCGACTCTGATCCCAGTCGATGGCATTCAATAATTCATGACAAATTGGTGCATGATGCACTCTAGCCCACGTGCCCTCGCTCGTACCCATCAGAAATACCGATGGCAGGTTCGTGACCTTCATCACCTGGAGCACGGTTGCGAGGCCAGAGGGAGATACAGGAGTCGGACCTTCGCAAGACATTTGCGTTGTCACACGTCACCAAGGCAGGGTCACTGAAATCGAAACCCGTCATTCTGCTCTTAACATGCCCTTGCACGCATGCATGCCTCTTCTTGTTGTTTGGAAGGTGACCTTGCTTTCCTTTCTTTCCTCTTGCGCCTTCTCCCTTAGAAGTCTACCTGACTTAATGTTTGCTGACGTGGCCCAGCTTCATTTATGCAGGGCCCAGAGGTGTAACGTCATAAACTCATGCATGCCTCTGAGAGGGGTGCCAATGTGCCATACGCTCCACTTTTAGGGCATGCCGCACCGAGAGTGAGGCTCCGCCACGCTGCATGGCAATCATTGATGATGAAGATCATGGCGCATCAATAATCCCAGTCTTGGAGACACGACATGACATTCACCTATGCAAGGCCATCTTTCTTGTATGCATGCGCATGCCAGGCTTCATTGTGATCAGTTGCCAAGCCTTTGAATCACTGGATGGAATCCCTTTCATTTGCCCCATCCATCCTAATCACTCACTCAAATGCAATCCAAGGTATCTCCTGTACATAGGTCCATGCATAGTTCATGCGGATGCTCTCCCCACTCATTCACTCAGCTGGGTTGTTGTCTTAGGCACCCAGTGAGAAGAGTTGCCCACGGCCTATGCCTGCGGCCCCCAATGTGAAAGATCTGCTCATTACCCAATTGACCGACCGATTGGGACAAACCATGACCGCACTACAACCGGTGACCATAGCAGCAGGACTTGTTGCGCCAGCCGCCCCCGTCTGTCATGTAGCTGAACTGTAGGTAGCTGATGCCCGCTAATATAAGCAGTGGACTTTGACCTAGACTCAACATGGGGGCATCTGCACCTGTAATTCACACACAGCGAGGTATGCCGCTCAGTTTTAGGTGGCACACGGGATACCAAGGTGCTCATCCAACAGTACAGCTGCTGATAAGGTGAGGCTCATGCCATTGCTCATGGGTCACTGTGGTGGCTGGACTCCATGCTTAGACCCAACGGGGTTGCTCATGAGATTCGCTCAATGTGCAGGATGCCCGAGACATGCGCTGGTTTTGTTGTATTCGGTATTTAATTACTCCTGTGTGCCAGTGCTTATTTAGTGCACATCATAGCACCTTGGGGAGGCAGGTCTCCACAGGGCTGATGTGGACTGAACCTTGACCAGCATACGGTCAGTGGTCCAAAGGTCAGGGCTCCTGCACAAGCCCCCCGCGGCCATAAGCTGTGATGCAGCCCAATTTGTAGCTAGAGCACGCGAGAGGGGAGGGGGCAAATAACAACTGAAAACACCCCATCACCCAAAGTTGTGGAGTTTGCATAAGCATTCCAAATCTGGTCTATTCATTTGGGTCCAGGGGGGTTGAGCTTCCTGTGGTGGATCCCATGTCTTTTGTAGCTTAAGTCGTGGAACCCAGATCGTGGAACCCAGATCGTGGAACCCAGGTCGTGGAACCCAAGTCGTGGATCTAGGACTGACTTTGACACCCACTTTTGAAACCATTATCGGCTTTGCTTTAAAACTTGGTCCGCAAAATCTAAGACGGCTGATGCTGACCTAACTAAATATTGCTGGTATATTGATGTGTCTAAAAATCATTTTCGGGTCTGGGAGTGGGTCAGGTACCGTGGGCTACCCCAGCTACTAGCAGGACTTGGCTCCCCTCTCAGTCTCTCAATGCTTTCACTGAACTGATGATCCCTTTGCTGCAGCGCTTCATGTCAAGCCACCATCCTCGGCCCAGGCCACCATCCAAACCCTGGAACTGCCCTGGCGCCTGCCTCGACCCTGGTCCAGTCCCAGGCCCCCCATCCCGGCACCTATCAAGCCACCAGCCCCGGCCCAGGCTCCAACCCGGCCCCTGAGCAGCGTCTGGCACCTGTCACGCCACCGGCCCAGGCCCAGGCCCCAACCCGACGCAGGCTCCCAGGGGCGTCATAGGAGAGCTAGCAGCGGCAGCCCGCCTAGGCCAGCAATGCAGCGCTCCCCTAGCCATGAGAGGGGGGGGCCTAAGCAGGCTTGTCGTCACCCTGGAAGGCCAAGCAGCAGAAGGCCCATCGCCCTTCCTGTGCACTCAGTCCAGTTTGGGCATGAGCTCCAGTCTGCACCTGGAGACTAGGCGCAGTCATGGCCTGGCCTACGGAGCATACCAAGTCACTAATGTCGCCGGCAGGACTGTGTCAGCCCGGGCGGTGCAGAAGAGGGCCAGGGCAGCCGCTGCGGCGTCTGGAGCCGCTGTCGCCACCAGCTAGGTCGCCGTGCAGCCAGCTGTGTCAATAATCAAATTCAGCACTCAGTGCCGCCCGGAATCGTCCGGTGCGGCCGCACTTGCCAGCCTGCTCTTCCGCAGGGCGCCACACGCTTCACCACCTGCCATGGCCCTGCAGCTGACGCCGTTTTTTGCCCAGCCGCGGGAAGCATGGGCCGAAGGCATCAACAGCAGGAAGGAGGGCAGCTGTTGCTGCCACTATCATCCTGGGCGGCGGCCTAGTCCGCGGCCTGTTGAGAGGTATGGACGCTAACACAGCTGGAGCAGCTGAGAAATTTAGTAGTCAGATGTTACTCCTGGGTTTGGCTCGGCCATCCAGGACCCCTCACTTGATAGAGTGCAAGCAGTATGCTGTGGAACCTTCCCTTAGCTTGCAGTGCAACCGCCCCAGACTGTGCCTGCCCGCTAGCGTGTGTCCCCTAAGGGGCCCCTTGAGCTTGACGCGTCTTATTCGGTTGCTGCAGCCTTGGAAACTCCCGGGTAACGCTCAGCTTCTGGTTTTCCCTTAGTGACGGCCCCGTGCCCAACACTGGCAGCAGGCCGCTACTTCTCCTATGATGGTGATCCGGTACTCTAGCTTTCTAGTTCCCTGTTATTCAGGATTCTAGTTTCAGGAAGTCAACTGTGTTCCCTTTTACACCTGAGCCTTTCGGGGCTCTTTTGTTCCCTACAGATTTGATGGGGTACATTTCCTCCTAGACGCTCCCCATGATTGGGTTGAGGGTTCGGAGCTTGGTGTGTGAGTAGCTTCCAGAGTCCTTAGGATGTTTCCTTGTCACCAAACGTGACAAGTGCCCAAGGGGCCGTCGTGAGGTTAAGATTATAAAAAGATTCATGAACATATTTTGTCCGCCTGTACATACTAGGTTCCCTCTTTTTATTCTTTCTGACTCCCCATGCTGGCATGCCGTGCCCTTTTAACAGGCGCGTGGGGAGCGGGGGGCGAGTGAATTTAGGCTAGGGGACACCTCTTAGGCAGAGTCCCTCAGCGGCCCCTTACCGGGAGCAGTCCCGCTGTTGGTGTTAAAGACCTATCCGAGTCAGTGGTTACATCAGTTCTAGCGGTGCATACCGCCTTGCAGTACTTCCCCAGTTATTGCCGTACAGTTTAGTGCGGGCAGCCCGTGTTGTGAGTCGTTTTGCCTTTCTTAAGCTTTCCCCCTCTTATATCCCGTTTACGGGTGTATGGCGCGACACTCTTGGGCTTTCAATGGCACCCCTTCCCCATGCATGACTGTGATGGCACCGCTTCTGGGTATATGATGTTTGTTGACATACTTCAGATGGCCAAAACAACATGGCTCGCGAATTTCCAAGGCCGGCAAGCTTCAAAGTATGTGCAACTTCAGGATCATGGAGAAGGTGATAAACGAGGCGGGCCCCTGGCTCATTCGACGCCAATTAACATGGAGGAGGCAAATGATGCGCTCATCAAGCCTGAAGGAGGTTATCTAAATGGGACAAAGCTGCAGGATTGTGACAGGCCCAAGGATGCCTGTTGCATGGGCTGATGTTGCATATTACATAGCGCAAGGACAGGGAAAGATACTTGACACACCCCGCGGAGCATAAGTACAGGAAGGTGGCAAATGTCAATGACATAACACCTCTGGGCACTGCTCAAAAAGGCTCGGCCGCGTGGGCGCCCAACTGTGCCGTTGGAAGGAAAGAAACTGAAGGTAAGAGGGAAAGAAGGAGAAGAACACAAAGGAGAAGAACATCCCCCCCAACAGGAAAAGGCATATGTACTTGATACGGTTTGTTAACCGAGTATACTCGCACCGGTATATGATGGCAAATAAAAATGCCCATCCGTATGTAAGAAAGCCTTACTAGTAGACTTGTGCCCAGCAGACATGGTTGTTTAGTAATCAAAGCCAATGACAGGGCCATGCCAAAGTCACCAGCTGCAAAATGTCAAAGGGCATGGAGCCTCCCTGAACCCTAGGAAGAACCCGGCCAGCTCTCAAGATGCATTTCCAACCATCAAAGCCCCACGACCCCATGCGGAGGCACACCAAGTAACACCATAAAACAATATCGTCTTCTGAACTAGATCCGCACTCCGATTCAATCAGACATCAGTGGGCATCCTTGGGGGTCATGACATAAAAGAAGAAAGCTCAAAACAGCGTGC
The DNA here is from genome assembly GCA_037349105.1 of Limnomonas spitsbergensis. Classification (NCBI taxonomy): domain Eukaryota; kingdom Viridiplantae; phylum Chlorophyta; class Chlorophyceae; order Chlamydomonadales; genus Limnomonas; species Limnomonas spitsbergensis. Next base: position 1,469,151 of record JAYJMM010000029.1, read on the forward strand.
ACAAAGTAGCCCATCATCATCCTTACTGAAGCCATCCTATTAAATCGCTGCCAGATATTTAAGCGCCAAGGCGACGCTGCATTGCTGCGCCATGTCTATGACAGCAAGCTCGCCATGCCAATCCAGCGGTCGGTAGCACTCAATCGCATCAGGGCACTGCCCAAAGCGCCGGAGTCAGCCAGTGCAGCCACCACCAGTGGCACCAGATCCCTGACAGAGGGGTCCTGCTGTCCAATGGGCTGGATGGACAGGCCTGTGGACAGGTGGATGGGCACCTGGAGTGGCAGACCTACTGCCATGAGCACAGCATGCAACACTGATGTGGCCTGTTCCACCATCAGGCCTTTTTCCGCTGCCATTACTACGCTCCTCAGCTCGGCCTGCTGAGCTTCTTCAAGGGCAGCCAGCATACCTTCCGACTGAATGACCATGATGGCCATTTGCTGCATCATGTCATCGTTGTTGGCATGGCAGCTGCTGAGCTGCTGCTGCAAAACATCTGATTCCTGGACCGTGATGGTCAGGCTGTCAGCTAGAGCATTTGCAGAAGCCTCAGAGCTGCCGAGCTGTTGCTGCATGTCCACGACTGTGCGCATCAGGTCGTCCTTTTGACTTTTAGCCGCCTGGAGCTCATCTTCCAGCCTTTGGTTGGTCTGGGCCATTGTAGCCAGTGGGCTGTCAGCCTCCGCTGCCTCCCTCTCCTGCACTCATAAATAGCAGGGAATATGGGTCAGACAGTTTGGCTTCAGCCTCAACGTCAAGTTTCATGAGGACCATTGGATGTGGGAAGGCCGTCCACTGAAAGACAGCCGGGGGGGAGCTAGATTGGTGACCAGGATGACCAGGCAACCATGGTGAGTTTACCATTGGTTGCCACCTGAGCAAGGTGGAAGTTGACCCTGCTGGCTGTGTTCCTTACCCTGATGTGAGCCAGGCCATCATGTTGGTTGGATAGACGGTTGGACCTTGCCGTCAGTGCCTTGGTGCCCTTGCCGGGACGGACCCTGGCCATGGTGTCACCATCTGATTGCGGCCAGCCCCTGTTTAGTGGCCATGAACAGCAAGGGGAAATGAATCATTGCGATGGAGGGAAGGGGAGGGAATGTGTGAGGCGCATGCGTGAGATCTGCTGATGTGTCATGGCACTGCCAGAAAACTGCGTAAGGACAGCGTAGCAAGCTTTGTATTTGAGAAGCAAGAAACTAAAAGAGCGATTGTGGATGCTGCCATAGAGTATGTTCTATGAGATGGGGTGGTTTCCAAAGGCACATGCAGATGACGCAATTTCAGACGACTGGGAAAAACGGCGCTCGTCGTTGCCGGCTGAAAGGAGTCATGCATGGGTGGTTGGACACCAGGGTTTGTCAGTTGTGAGTGGCAGAGGCAGGGCTGCAACGGGCAGGGCAAGTAGAAATGAAGGCCGTAGCATTGTCGTCTTGGTCTCAGAGAGGGACAGTGTCCAGCCAGAGCCCATCCTGGCCATGTTTGAGCGTTGACATGTGCACTCGCTTGCTGGGATGCAGCCGCCTTGAGCGGCAATGGTTACTCTAGTGTCTACTGGACCACCATTGAGGGAATGCCGAGCCGCCAGCACTGGGCCAATGGGGAATGCACCATGAAAGGCCTACTATACGGCTGGCGGCCTAAGCTGCAAGGTATGCTGTACCGGCCAGGGTTTTTCAGCTGTGAGGGTGTGAGGTAGCTGAAATGTAGCTGACTGCACTGATAGTAGCACTGCTGAGTGGTCTCACCTGAATCGGCTGCCCACTCCATTCGCCAGAATGCTTGGTAAGGACGCAGGAAGAGGTCGCGGGACCTCAGACAAACCTGTTAGAACAGCAGGGATGCAGGCGTTGAGGCATCTCGATCGTCCTGAAAGAGTCCACATGGTCCTGAGGCGAAAGGTCCCCAACAGTTACGCTTGGACGCCTGCATAATTTTCTTCGGCTGCCCGAGGTAGCGACAACGACACAGGGAGTCTCCAGCCGGCTGCTGGCCGAGCCGAGTCCCACCAGCAGTGTACAGCGGCTGTCGCGCCGCGGGCCGAGGTCTTGCTAGAGCCTGCAAGTCAACGCAGCCCCAATGTCAGACGCCGCTCAAAAATGAACACCCCTATCACAAGGTTGCGAACTCGTGGCCTTTTCTTACCCGGTTGACCAGGCTCCCCGCTGCACGAAAAGAACCTACGACCACCCTCGTAAGTCCTACAGCAGCCTGATTGGTAAGGCAAAATAGACCAGTTAGTGATACTGCTGAGTAGATGCTTGGAGGGAAATGGCAAGGACTGCTGGGGAAGCCATTGCCAACAGGCATGGACCCAGCAGTCTTGTTCACCAGCTCCTGATTGACAAACATGAGCCAGAACATGAGCAGCTATTTGTGTTTAGGCCTTACCAGCGACCAAGGATTCATGCCCATTTGTCAAGCTACACTGCGTTAAGAGGAAGAAAGACTGTAAAATGCAAGCACTGCAGCTAAATGTGGTATTCTCGGTATTCTCGAGTGCACAAGATAACAGCTCTGCCCAGGATGAGGCGAATGTCAAACGAATTGACTTGCTTCCTTGATTATAAAACATGCAATATCAGTTTGTCAGCGTGCCTTACGGTGGGGCAAGGTTAGTTGGAGTGGTTCGCTCACTTTCCCGTCCCTGTCCCTGTCCCTGTGTACTGAACAGATCGATAGCCGAGTACCCGACACAGATTCCGACTCTGATCCCAGTCGATGGCATTCAATAATTCATGACAAATTGGTGCATGATGCACTCTAGCCCACGTGCCCTCGCTCGTACCCATCAGAAATACCGATGGCAGGTTCGTGACCTTCATCACCTGGAGCACGGTTGCGAGGCCAGAGGGAGATACAGGAGTCGGACCTTCGCAAGACATTTGCGTTGTCACACGTCACCAAGGCAGGGTCACTGAAATCGAAACCCGTCATTCTGCTCTTAACATGCCCTTGCACGCATGCATGCCTCTTCTTGTTGTTTGGAAGGTGACCGACCTTGTTTTCCTTTCTTTCCTCTTGCGCCTTCTCCATTAGAAGTCTACCTGACTTAATGTTTGCTGACGTGGCCCAGCTTCATTTATGCAGGGCCCAGAGGTGTAACGTCATAAACTCATGCACGCCTCTGAGAGGGGTGCCAATGTGCCATACGCTCCACTTTGAGGGCATGCCGCACCGAGAGTGAGGCTCCGCCACGCTGCATGGCAATCATTGATGATGAAGATCATGGCGCATCAATAATCCCAGTCTTGGAGACACGACATGACATTCACCTATGCAAGGCCATCTTTCTTGTATGCATGCGCATGCCAGGCTTCATTGTGATCAGTTGCCAAGCCTTTGAATCACTGGATGGAATCCCTTTCATTTGCCCCATCCATCCTAATCACTCACTCAAATGCAATCCAAGGTATCTCCTGTACATAGGTCCATGCATAGTTCATGCGGATGCTCTCCCCACTCATTCACTCAGCTGGGTTGTTGTCTTAGGCACCCAGTGAGAAGAGTTGCCTACGGCCCATGCCTGCGGCCCCCAATGTGAAAGATCTGCTCATTACCCAATTGACCGACTGATTGGGACAAACCATGACCGCACTACAACCGGTGACCATAGCAGCAGGACTTGTTGCGCCAGCCGCCCCCGTCTGTCATGTAGCTGAACTGTAGGTAGCTGATGCCCGCTAATATAAGCAGTGGACTTTGACCTAGACTCAACATGGGGGCAACTGCACCTGTAATTCACACACAGCGAGGTATGCCGCTCAGTTTTAGGTGGCACACGGGATACCAAGGTGCTCATCCAACAGTACAGCTGCTGATCAGGTGAGGCTCATGCCATTGCTCATGGGTCACTGTGGTGGCTGGACTCCATGCTTAGACCCAACGGGGTTGCTCATGAGATTCGCTCAATGTGCAGGATGCCCGAGACATGCGCTGGTTTTGTTGTATTCGGTATTTAATTACTCCTGTGTGCCAGTGCTTATTTAGTGCACATCATAGCACCTTGGGGAGGCAGGTCTCCACAGGGCTGATGTGGACTGAACCTTGACCAGCATACGGTCAGTGGTCCAAAGGTCAGGGCTCCTGCACAAGCCCCCCGCGGCCATAAGCTGTGATGCAGCCCAATTTGTAGCTAGAGCACGCGAGAGGGGAGGGGGCAAATAACAACTGAAAACACCCCATCACCCAAAGTTGTGGATTTTGCATAAGCATTCCAAATCTGGTCTATTCATTTGGGTCCAGGGGGGTTGAGCTTCCTGTGGTGGATCCCATGTCTTGTAGCTTAAGTCGTGGAACCCAGATCGTGGAACCCAGATCGTGGAACCCAGGTCGTGGAACCCAAGTCGTGGATCTAGGACTGACTTTGACACCCACTTTTGAAACCATTATCAGCTTTGCTTTAAAACTTGGTCCGCAAAATCTAAGACGGCTGATGCTGACCTAACTAAATATTGCTGGTATATTGATGTGTCTAAAAATCATTTTCGGGTCTGGGAGTGGGTCAGGTACCGTGGGCTACCCCAGCTACTAGCAGGACTTGGCTCCCCTCTCAGTCTCTCAATGCTTTCACTGAACTGATGATCCCTTTGCTGCAGCGCTTCATGTCAAGCCACCATCCTCGGCCCAGGCCACCATCCAAACCCTGGAACTGCCCTGGCGCCTGCCTCGACCCTGGTCCAGTCCCAGGCCCCCCATCCCGGCACCTATCAAGCCACCAGCCCCGGCCCAGGCTCCAACCCGGCCCCTGAGCAGCGTCTGGCACCTGTCACGCCACCGGCCCAGGCCCAGGCCCCAACCCGACGCAGGCTCCCAGGGGCGTCATAGGAGAGCTAGCAGCGGCAGCCCGCCTAGGCCAGCAATGCAGCGCTCCCCTAGCCATGAGAGGGGGGGGCCTAAGCAGGCTTGTCGTCACCCTGGAAGGCCAAGCAGCAGAAGGCCCATCGCCCTTCCTGTGCACTCAGTCCAGTTTGGGCATGAGCTCCAGTCTGCACCTGGAGACTAGGCGCAGTCATGGCCTGGCCTACGGAGCATACCAAGTCACTAATGTCGCCGGCAGGACTGTGTCAGCCCGGGCGGTGCAGAAGAGGGCCAGGGCAGCCGCTGCGGCGTCTGGAGCCGCTGTCGCCACCAGCTAGGTCGCCGTGCAGCCAGCTGTGTCAATAATCAAATTCAGCACTCAGTGCCGCCCGGAATCGTCCGGTGCGGCCGCACTTGCCAGCCTGCTCTTCCGCAGGGCGCCACACGCTTCACCACCTGCCATGGCCCTGCAGCTGACGCCGTTTTTTGCCCAGCCGCGGGAAGCATGGGCCGAAGGCATCAACAGCAGGAAGGAGGGCAGCTGTTGCTGCCACTATCATCCTGGGCGGCGGCCTAGTCCGCGGCCTGTTGAGAGGTATGGACGCTAACACAGCTGGAGCAGCTGAGAAATTTAGTAGTCAGATGTTGCTCCTGGGTTTGGCTCGGCCATCCAGGACCCCTCACTTGATAGAGTGCAAGCAGTATGCTGTGGAACCTTCCCTTAGCTTGCAGTGCAACCGCCCCAGACTGTGCCTGCCCGCTAGCGTGTGTCCCCTAAGGGGCCCCTTGAGCTTGACGCGTCTTATTCGGTTGCTGCAGCCCTGGAAACTCCCGGGTAACGCTCAGCTTCTGGTTTTCCCTTAGTGACGGCCCCGTGCCCAACACTGGCAGCAGGCCGCTACTTCTCCTATGATGGTGATCCGGTACTCTAGCTTTCTAGTTCCCTGTTATTCAGGATTCTAGTTTCAGGAAGTCAACTGTGTTCCCTTTTACACCTGAGCCTTTCGGGGCTCTTTTGTTCCCTACAGATTTGATGGGGTACATTTCCTCCTAGACGCTCCCCATGATTGGGTTGAGGGTTCGGAGCTTGGTGTGTGAGTAGCTTCCAGAGTCCTTAGGATGTTTCCTTGTCACCAAACGTGACAAGTGCCCAAGGGGCCGTCGTGAGGTTAAGATTATAAAAAGATTCATGAACATATTTTGTCCGCCTGTACATACTAGGTTCCCTCTTTTTATTCTTTCTGACTCCCCATGCTGGCATGCCGTGCCCTTTTAACAGGCGCGTGGGGAGCGGGGGGCGAGTGAATTTAGGCTAGGGGACACCTCTAGGCAGAGTCCCTCAGCGGCCCCTTACCGGGAGCAGTCCCGCTGTTGGTGTTAAAGACCTATCCGAGTCAGTGGTTACATCAGTTCTAGCGGTGCATACCGCCTTGCAGTACTTCCCCAGTTATTGCCGTACAGTTTAGTGCGGGCAGCCCGTGTTGTGAGTCGTTTTGCCTTTCTTAAGCTTTCCCCCTCTTATATCCCGTTTACGGGTGTATGGCGCGACACTCTTGGGCTTTCAATGGCACCCCTTCCCCATGCATGACTGTGATGGCACCGCTTCTGGGTATATGATGTTTGTTGACATACTTCAGATGGCCAAAACAACATGGCTCGCGAATTTCCAAGGCCGGCAAGCTTCAAAGTATGTGCAACTTCAGGATCATGGAGAAGGTGATAAACGAGGCGGGCCCCTGGCTCATTCGACGCCAATTAACATGGAGGAGGCAAATGATGCGCTCATCAAGCCTGAAGGAGGTTATCTAAATGGGACAAAGCTGCAGGATTGTGACAGGCCCAAGGATGCCTGTTGCATGGGCTGATGTTGCATATTACATAGCGCAAGGACAGGGAAAGATACTTGACACACCCCGCGGAGCATAAGTACAGGAAGGTGGCAAATGTCAATGACATAACACCTCTGGGCACTGCTCAAAAAGGCTCGGCCGCGTGGGCGCCCAACTGTGCCGTTGGAAGGAAAGAAACTGAAGGTAAGAGGGAAAGAAGGAGAAGAACACAAAGGAGAAGAACATCCCCCCCAACAGGAAAAGGCATATGTACTTGATACGGTTTGTTAACCGAGTATACTCGCACCGGTATATGATGGCAAATAAAAATGCCCATCCGTATGTAAGAAAGCCTTACTAGTAGACTTGTGCCCAGCAGACATGGTTGTTTAGTAATCAAAGCCAATGACAGGGCCATGCCAAAGTCACCAGCTGCAAAATGTCAAAGGGCATGGAGCCTCCCTGAACCCTAGGAAGAACCCGGCCAGCTCTCAAGATGCATTTCCAACCATCAAAGCCCCACGACCCCATGCGGAGGCACACCAAGTAACACCATAAAACAATATCGTCTTCTGAACTAGATCCGCACTCCGATTCAATCAGACATCAGTGGGCATCCTTGGGGGTCATGACATAAAAGAAGAAAGCTCAAAACAGCGTGCACAAAGTAGCCCATCATCATCCTTACTGAAGCCATCCTATTAAATCGCTGCCAGATATTTAAGCGCCAAGGCGACGCTGCATTGCTGCGCCATGTCTATGACAGCAAGCTCGCCATGCCAATCCAGCGGTCGGTAGCACTCAACCGCATCAGGGCACTGCCCAAAGCGCCTGAGTCAGCCAGTGCAGCCACCACCAGTGGCACCAGATCCCTGACAGAGGGGTCCTGCTGTCCAATGGGCTGGATGGACAGGCCTGTGGACAGGTGGATGGGCACCTGGAGTGGCAGACCTACTGCCATGAGCACAGCATGCAACACTGATGTGGCCTGTTCCACCATCAGGCCTTTTTCCGCTGCCATTACTACGCTCCTCAGCTCGGCCTGCTGAGCTTCTTCAAGGGCAGCCAGCATACCTTCCGACTGAATGACCATGATGGCCATTTGCTGCATCATGTCATCGTTGTTGGCATGGCAGCTGCTGAGCTGCTGCTGCAAAACATCTGATTCCTGGACCGTGATGGTCAGGCTGTCAGCTAGAGCATTTGCAGAAGCCTCAGAGCTGCCGAGCTGTTGCTGCATGTCCACGACTGTGCGCATCAGGTCGTCCTTTTGACTTTTAGCCGCCTGGAGCTCATCTTCCAGCCTTTGGTTGGTCTGGGCCATTGTAGCCAGTGGGCTGTCAGCCTCCGCTGCCTCCCTCTCCTGCACTCATAAATAGCAGGGAATATGGGTCAGACAGTTTGGCTTCAGCCTCAACGTCAAGTTTCATGAGGACCATTGGATGTGGGAAGGCCGTCCACTGAAAGACAGCCGGGGGGGAGCTAGATTGGTGACCAGGATGACCAGGCAACCATGGTGAGTTTACCATTGGTTGCCACCTGAGCAAGGTGGAAGTTGACCCTGCTGGCTGTGTTCCTTACCCTGATGTGAGCCAGGCCAGCATGCTGGTTGGATAGACGGTTGGACCTTGCCGTCAGTGCCTTGGTGCCCTTGCCGGGACGGACCCTGGCCATGGTGTCACCATCTGATTGCGGCCAGCCCCTGTTTAGTGGCCATGAACAGCAAGGGGAAATGAATCATTGCGATGGAGGGAAGGGGAGGGAATGTGTGAGGCGCATGCGTGAGATCTGCTGATGTGTCATGGCACTGCCAGAAAACTGCGTAAGGACAGCGTAGCAAGCTTTGTATTTGAGAAGCAAGAAACTAAAAGAGCGATTGTGGATGCTGCCATAGAGTATGTTCTATGAGATGGGGTGGTTTCCAAAGGCACATGCAGATGACGCAATTTCAGACGACTGGGAAAAACGGCGCTCGTCGTTGCCGGCTGAAAGGAGTCATGCATGGGTGGTTGGACACCAGGGTTTGTCAGTTGTGAGTGGCAGAGGCAGGGCTGCAACGGGCAGGGCAAGTAGAAATGAAGGCCGTAGCATTGTCGTCTTGGTCTCAGAGAGGGACAGTGTCCAGCCAGAGCCCATCCTGGCCATGTTTGAGCGTTGACATGTGCACTCGCTTGCTGGGATGCAGCCGCCTTGAGCGGCAATGGTTACTCTAGTGTCTACTGGACCACCATTGAGGGAATGCCGAGCCGCCAGCACTGGGCCAATGGGGAATGCACCATGAAAGGCCTACTATACGGCTGGCGGCCTAAGCTGCAAGGTATGCTGTACCGGCCAGGGTTTTTCAGCTGTGAGGGTGTGAGGTAGCTGAAATGTAGCTGACTGCACTGATAGTAGCACTGCTGAGTGGTCTCACCTGAATCGGCTGCCCACTCCATTCGCCAGAATGCTTGGTAAGGACGCAGGAAGAGGTCGCGGGACCTCAGACAAACCTGTTAGAACAGCAGGGATGCAGGCGTTGAGGCATCTCGATCGTCCTGAAAGAGTCCACATGGTCCTGAGGCGAAAGGTCCCCAACAGTTACGCTTGGACGCCTGCATAATTTTCTTCGGCTGCCCGAGGTAGCGACAACGACACAGGGAGTCTCCAGCCGGCTGCTGGCCGAGCCGAGTCCCACCAGCAGTGTACAGCGGCTGTCGCGCCGCGGGCCGAGGTCTTGCTAGAGCCTGCAAGTCAACGCAGCCCCAATGTCAGACGCCGCTCAAAAATGAACACCCCTATCACAAGGTTGCGAACTCGTGGCCTTTTCTTACCCGGTTGACCAGGCTCCCCGCTGCACGAAAAGAACCTACGACCACCCTCGTAAGTCCTACAGCAGCCTGATTGGTAAGGCAAAATAGACCAGTTAGTGATACTGCTGAGTAGATGCTTGGAGGGAAATGGCAAGGACTGCTGGGGAAGCCATTGCCAACAGGCATGGACCCAGCAGTCTTGTTCACCAGCTCCTGATTGACAAACATGAGCCAGAACATGAGCAGCTATTTGTGTTTAGGCCTTACCAGCGACCAAGGATTCATGCCCATTTGTCAAGCTACACTGCGTTAAGAGGAAGAAAGACTGTAAAATGCAAGCACTGCAGCTAAATGTGGTATTCTCGGTATTCTCGAGTGCACAAGATAACAGCTCTGCCCAGGATGAGGCGAATGTCAAACGAATTGACTTGCTTCCTTGATTATAAAACATGCAATATCAGTTTGTCAGCGTGCCTTACGGTGGGGCAAGGTTAGTTGGAGTGGTTCGCTCACTTTCCCGTCCCTGTCCCTGTCCCTGTGTACTGAACAGATCGATAGCCGAGTACCCGACACAGATTCCGACTCTGATCCCAGTCGATGGCATTCAATAATTCATGACAAATTGGTGCATGATGCACTCTAGCCCACGTGCCCTCGCTCGTACCCATCAGAAATACCGATGGCAGGTTCGTGACCTTCATCACCTGGAGCACGGTTGCGAGGCCAGAGGGAGATACAGGAGTCGGACCTTCGCAAGACATTTGCGTTGTCACACGTCACCAAGGCAGGGTCACTGAAATCGAAACCCGTCATTCTGCTCTTAACATGCCCTTGCACGCATGCATGCCTCTTCTTGTTGTTTGGAAGGTGACCGACCTTGTTTTCCTTTCTTTCCTCTTGCGCCTTCTCCATTAGAAGTCTACCTGACTTAATGTTTGCTGACGTGGCCCAGCTTCATTTATGCAGGGCCCAGAGGTGTAACGTCATAAACTCATGCATGCCTCTGAGAGGGGTGCCAATGTGCCATACGCTCCACTTTGAGGGCATGCCGCACCGAGAGTGAGGCTCCGCCACGCTGCATGGCAATCATTGATGATGAAGATCATGGCGCATCAATAATCCCAGTCTTGGAGACACGACATGACATTCACCTATGCAAGGCCATCTTTCTTGTATGCATGCGCATGCCAGGCTTCATTGTGATCAGTTGCCAAGCCTTTGAATCACTGGATGGAATCCCTTTCATTTGCCCCATCCATCCTAATCACTCACTCAAATGCAATCCAAGGTATCTCCTGTACATAGGTCCATGCATAGTTCATGCGGATGCTCTCCCCACTCATTCACTCAGCTGGGTTGTTGTCTTAGGCACCCAGTGAGAAGAGTTGCCTACGGCCCATGCCTGCGGCCCCCAATGTGAAAGATCTGCTCATTACCCAATTGACCGACTGATTGGGACAAACCATGACCGCACTACAACCGGTGACCATAGCAGCAGGACTTGTTGCGCCAGCCGCCCCCGTCTGTCATGTAGCTGAACTGTAGGTAGCTGATGCCCGCTAATATAAGCAGTGGACTTTGACCTAGACTCAACATGGGGGCAACTGCACCTGTAATTCACACACAGCGAGGTATGCCGCTCAGTTTTAGGTGGCACACGGGATACCAAGGTGCTCATCCAACAGTACAGCTGCTGATAAGGTGAGGCTCATGCCATTGCTCATGGGTCACTGTGGTGGCTGGACTCCATGCTTAGACCCAACGGGGTTGCTCATGAGATTCGCTCAATGTGCAGGATGCCCGAGACATGCGCTGGTTTTGTTGTATTCGGTATTTAATTACTCCTGTGTGCCAGTGCTTATTTAGTGCACATCATAGCACCTTGGGGAGGCAGGTCTCCACAGGGCTGATGTGGACTGAACCTTGACCAGCATACGGTCAGTGGTCCAAAGGTCAGGGCTCCTGCACAAGCCCCCCGCGGCCATAAGCTGTGATGCAGCCCAATTTGTAGCTAGAGCACGCGAGAGGGGAGGGGGCAAATAACAACTGAAAACACCCCATCACCCAAAGTTGTGGAGTTTGCATAAGCATTCCAAATCTGGTCTATTCATTTGGGTCCAGGGGGGTTGAGCTTCCTGTGGTGGATCCCATGTCTTGTAGCTTAAGTCGTGGAACCCAGATCGTGGAACCCAGATCGTGGAACCCAGGTCGTGGAACCCAAGTCGTGGATCTAGGACTGACTTTGACACCCACTTTTGAAACCATTATCGGCTTTGCTTTAAAACTTGGTCCGCAAAATCTAAGACGGCTGATGCTGACCTAACTAAATATTGCTGGTATATTGATGTGTCTAAAAATCATTTTCGGGTCTGGGAGTGGGTCAGGTACCGTGGGCTACCCCAGCTACTAGCAGGACTAGGCTCCCCTCTCAGTCTCTCAATGCTTTCACTGAACTGATGATCCCTCTGCTGCAGCGCTTCATGTCAAGCCACCAGCCTCGGCCCAGGCCACCATCCAAACCCTGGAACTGCCCTGGCGCCTGCCTCGACCCAGGTCCAGTCCCAGGCCCCCCATCCCGGCACCTATCAAGCCACCAGCCCCGGCCCAGGCTCCAACCCGGCCCCTGAGCAGCGTCTGGCACCTGTCACGCCACCGGCCCAGGCCCAGACCCCAACCCAACGCAGGCTCCCAGGGGCGTCATAGGAGAGCTAGCAGCGGCAGCCCGCCTAGGCCAGCAATGCAGCGCTCCCCTAGCCATGAGAGGGGGGGGCCTAAGCAGGCTTGTCGTCACCCTGGAAGGCCAAGCAGCAGAAGGCCCATCGCCCTTCCTGTGCACTCAGTCCAGTTTGGGCATGAGCTCCAGTCTGCACCTGGAGACTAGGCGCAGTCATGGCCTGGCCTACGGAGCATACCAAGTCACTAATGTCGCCGGCAGGACTGTGTCAGCCCGGGCGGTGCAGAAGAGGGCCAGGGCAGCCGCTGCGGCGTCTGGAGCCGCTGTCGCCACCAGCTAGGTCGCCGTGCAGCCAGCTGTGTCAATAATCAAATTCAGCACTCAGTGCCGCCCGGAATCGTCCGGTGCGGCCGCACTTGCCAGCCTGCTCTTCCGCAGGGCGCCACACGCTTCACCACCTGCCATGGCCCTGCAGCTGACGCCGTTTTTTGCCCAGCCGCGGGAAGCATGGGCCGAAGGCATCAACAGCAGGAAGGAGGGCAGCTGTTGCTGCCACTATCATCCTGGGCGGCGGCCTAGTCCGCGGCCTGTTGAGAGGTATGGACGCTAACACAGCTGGAGCAGCTGAGAAATTTAGTAGTCAGATGTTGCTCCTGGGTTTGGCTCGGCCATCCAGGACCCCTCACTTGATAGAGTGCAAGCAGTATGCTGTGGAACCTTCCCTTAGCTTGCAGTGCAACCGCCCCAGACTGTGCCTGCCCGCTAGCGTGTGTCCCCTAAGGGGCCCCTTGAGCTTGACGCGTCTTATTCGGTTGCTGCAGCCTTGGAAACTCCCGGGTAACGCTCAGCTTCTGGTTTTCCCTTAGTGACGGCCCCGTGCCCAACACTGGCAGCAGGCCGCTACTTCTCCTATGATGGTGATCCAGTACTCTAGCTTTCTAGTTCCCTGTTATTCAGGATTCTAGTTTCAGGAAGTCAACTGTGTTCCCTTTTACACCTGAGCCTTTCGGGGCTCTTTTGTTCCCTACAGATTTGATGGGGTACATTTCCTCCTAGATGCTCCCCATGATTGGGTTGAGGGTTCGGAGCTTGGTGTGTGAGTAGCTTCCAGAGTCCTTAGGATGTTTCCTTGTCACCAAACGTGACAAGTGCCCAAGGGGCCGTCGTGAGGTTAAGATTATAAAAAGATTCATGAACATATTTTGTCCGCCTGTACATACTAGGTTCCCTCTTTTTATTCTTTCTGACTCCCCATGCTGGCATGCCGTGCCCTTTTAACAGGCGCGTGGGGAGCGGGGGCTGAGTGAATTTAGGCTAGGGGACACCTCTTAGGCAGAGTCCCTCAGCGGCCCCTTACCGGGAGCAGTCCCGCTGTTGGTGTTAAAGACCTATCCGAGTCAGTGGTTACATCAGTTCTGGCGGTGCATACCGCCTTGCAGTACTTCCCCAGTTATTGCCGTACAGTTTAGTGCGGGCAGCCCGTGTTGTGAGTCGTTTTGCCTTTCTTAAGCTTTCCCCCTCTTATATCCCGTTTACGGGTGTATGGCGCGACACTCTTGGGCTTTCAATGGCACCCCTTCCCCATGCATGACTGTGATGGCACCGCTTCTGGGTATATGATGTTTGTTGACATACTTCAGATGGCCAAAACAACATGGCTCGCGAATTTCCAAGGCCGGCAAGCTTCAAAGTATGTGCAACTTCAGGATCATGGAGAAGGTGATTAACGAGGCGGGCCCCTGGCTCATTCGACGCCAATTAACATGGAGGAGGCAAATGATGCGCTCATCAAGCCTGAAGGAGGTTATCTAAATGGGACAAAGCTGCAGGATTGTGACAGGCCCAAGGATGCCTGCTGCATGGGCTGATGTTGCATATTACATAGCGCAAGGACAGGGAAAGATACTTGACACACCCCGCGGAGCATAAGTACAGGAAGGTGGCAAATGTCAATGACATAACACCTCTGGGCACTGCTCAAAAAGGCTCGGCCGCGTGGGCGCCCAACTGTGCCGTTGGAAGGAAAGAAACTGAAGGTAAGAGGGAAAGAAGGAGAAGAACACAAAGGAGAAGAACATCCCCCCCAACAGGAAAAGGCATATGTACTTGATACGGTTTGTTAACCGAGTATACTCGCACCGGTATATGATGGCAAATAAAAATGCCCATCCGTATGTAAGAAAGCCTTACTAGTAGACTTGTGCCCAGCAGACATGGTTGTTTAGTAATCAAAGCCAATGACAGGGCCATGCCAAAGTCACCAGCTGCAAAATGTCAAAGGGCATGGAGCCTCCCTGAACCCTAGGAAGAACCCGGCCAGCTCTCAAGATGCATTTCCAACCATCAAAGCCCCACGACCCCATGCGGAGGCACACCAAGTAACACCATAAAACAATATCGTCTTCTGAACTAGATCCGCACTCCGATTCAATCAGACATCAGTGGGCATCCTTGGGGGTCATGACATAAAAGAAGAAAGCTCAAAACAGCGTGCACAAAGTAGCCCATCATCATCCTTACTGAAGCCATCCTATTAAATCGCTGCCAGATATTTAAGCGCCAAGGCGACGCTGCATTGCTGCGCCATGTCTATGACAGCAAGCTCGCCATGCCAATCCAGCGGTCGGTAGCACTCAACCGCATCAGGGCACTGCCCAAAGCGCCGGAGTCAGCCAGTGCAGCCACCACCAGTGGCACCAGATCCCTGACAGAGGGGTCCTGCTGTCCAATGGGCTGGATGGACAGGCCTGTGGACAGGTGGATGGGCACCTGGAGTGGCAGACCTACTGCCATGAGCACAGCATGCAACACTGATGTGGCCTGTTCCACCATCAGGCCTTTTTCCGCTGCCATTACTACGCTCCTCAGCTCGGCCTGCTGAGCTTCTTCAAGGGCAGCCAGCATACCTTCCGACTGAATGACCATGATGGCCATTTGCTGCATCATGTCATCGTTGTTGGCATGGCAGCTGCTGAGCTGCTGCTGCAAAACATCTGATTCCTGGACCGTGATGGTCAGGCTGTCAGCTAGAGCATTTGCAGAAGCCTCAGAGCTGCCGAGCTGTTGCTGCATGTCCACGACTGTGCGCATCAGGTCGTCCTTTTGACTTTTAGCCGCCTGGAGCTCATCTTCCAGCCTTTGGTTGGTCTGGGCCATTGTAGCCAGTGGGCTGTTAGCCTCCGCTGCCTCCCTCTCCTGCACTCATAAATAGCAGGGAATATGGGTCAGACAGTTTGGCTTCAGCCTCAACGTCAAGTTTCATGAGGACCATTGGATGTGGGAAGGCCGTCCACTGAAAGACAGCCGGGGGGGAGCTAGATTGGTGACCAGGATGACCAGGCAACCATGGTGAGTTTACCATTGGTTGCCACCTGAGCAAGGTGGAAGTTGACCCTGCTGGCTGTGTTCCTTACCCTGATGTGAGCCAGGCCAGCATGCTGGTTGGATAGACGGTTGGACCTTGCCGTCAGTGCCTTGGTGCCCTTGCCGGGACGGACCCTGGCCATGGTGTCACCATCTGATTGCGGCCAGCCCCTGTTTAGTGGCCATGAACAGCAAGGGGAAATGAATCATTGCGATGGAGGGAAGGGGAGGGAATGTGTGAGGCGCATGCGTGAGATCTGCTGATGTGTCATGGCACTGCCAGAAAACTGCGTAAGGACAGCGTAGCAAGCTTTGTATTTGAGAAGCAAGAAACTAAAAGAGCGATTGTGGATGCTGCCATAGAGTATGTTCTATGAGATGGGGTGGTTTCCAAAGGCACATGCAGATGACGCAATTTCAGACGACTGGGAAAAACGGCGCTCGTCGTTGCCGGCTGAAAGGAGTCATGCATGGGTGGTTGGACACCAGGGTTTGTCAGTTGTGAGTGGCAGAGGCAGGGCTGCAACGGGCAGGGCAAGTAGAAATGAAGGCCGTAGCATTGTCGTCTTGGTCTCAGAGAGGGACAGTGTCCAGCCAGAGCCCATCCTGGCCATGTTTGAGCGTTGACATGTGCACTCGCTTGCTGGGATGCAGCCGCCTTGAGCGGCAATGGTTACTCTAGTGTCTACTGGACCACCATTGAGGGAATGCCGGGCCGCCAGCACTGGGCCAATGGGGAATGCACCATGAAAGGCCTACTAAACGGCTGGCGGCCTAAGCTGCAAGGTATGCTGTACCGGCCAGGGTCTTTCAGCTGTGAGGTAGCTGAAATGTAGCTGACTGCACTGATAGTAGCACTGCTGAGTGGTCTCACCTGAAACGGCTGCCCACTCCATTCGCCAGAATACATGGTGAGGACGCAGGAAGAGGTCGCGGGACCTCAGACAAACCTGTTAGAACAGCAGGGATGCAGGCGTTGAGGCATCTCGATCGTCCGGAAATAGTCCACATGGTCCTGAGGCGAAAGGTCCCCAACAGGGAAACTTACGCTTGGACGCCTGCATAATCTTTTTCGGCAGCCCGAGGTAGCGACAACGACACAGGGAGTCTCCAGCCGGCTGCTGGCCGAGCCGAGTCCCACCAGCAGTGTACAGCGGCTGTCGCGCCGCGGGCCGAGGTCTTGCTAGAGCCTGCAAGTCAACGCAGCCCCAATGTCAGACGCCGCTCAAAAATGAACACCCCTATCACAAGGTTGCGAACTCGTGGCCTTTTCTTACCCGGTTGACCAGGCTCCCCGCTGCACGAAAAGAACCTACGACCACCCTCGTAAGTCCTACAGCAACCTGATTGGTAAGGCAAAATAGACCAGTTAGTGATACTGAGTAGATGCTTGGAGGGAAATGGCAAGGACTGCTGGGGAAGCCATTGCCAACAGGCATGGACCCAGCAGTCTTGTTCACCAGCTCCTGATTGACAAACATGAGCCAGAACATGAGCAGCTATTTGTGTTTAGGCCTTACCAGCGACCAAGGATTCATGCCCATTTGTCAAGCTACACTGCGTTAAGAGGAAGAAAGACTGTAAAATGCAAGCACTGCAGCTAAATGTGGTATTCTCGGTATTCTCGAGTGCACAAGATAACAGCTCTGCCCAGGATGAGGCGAATGTCAAACGAATTGACTTGCTTCCTTGATTATAAAACATGCAATATCAGTTTGTCAGCGTGCCTTACGGTGGGGCAAGGTTAGTTGGAGTGGTTCGCTCACTTTCCCGTCCCTGTCCCTGTCCCTGTGTACTGAACAGATCGATAGCCGAGTACCCGACACAGATTCCGACTCTGATCCCAGTCGATGGCATTCAATAATTCATGACAAATTGGTGCATGATGCACTCTAGCCCACGTGCCCTCGCTCGTACCCATCAGAAATACCGATGGCAGGTTCGTGACCTTCATCACCTGGAGCACGGTTGCGAGGCCAGAGGGAGATACAGGAGACGGACCTTCGCAAGACATTTGCGTTGTCACACGTCACCAAGGCAGGGTCACTGAAATCGAAACCCGTCATTCTGCTCTTAACATGCCCTTGCATGCATGCATGCCTCTTCTTGTTGTTTGGAAGGTGACCTTGCTTTCCTTTCTTTCCTCTTGCGCCTTCTCCCTTAGAAGTCTACCTGACTTAATGTTTGCTGACGTGGCCCAGCTTCATTTATGCAGGGCCCAGAGGTGTAACGTCATAAACTCATGCATGCCTCTGAGAGGGGTGCCAATGTGCCATACGCTCCACTTTTAGGGCATGCCGCACCGAGAGTGAGGCTCCGCCACGCTGCATGGCAATCATTGATGATGAAGATCATGGCGCATCAATAATCCCAGTCTTGGAGACACGACATGACATTCACCTATGCAAGGCCATCTTTCTTGTATGCATGCGCATGCCAGGCTTCATTGTGATCAGTTGCCAAGCCTTTGAATCACTGGATGGAATCCCTTTCATTTGCCCCATCCATCCTAATCACTCACTCAAATGCAATCCAAGGTATCTCCTGTACATAGGTCCATGCATAGTTCATGCGGATGCTCTCCCCACTCATTCACTCAGCTGGGTTGTTGTCTTAGGCACCCAGTGAGAAGAGTTGCCCACGGCCTATGCCTGCGGCCCCCAATGTGAAAGATCTGCTCATTACCCAATTGACCGACCGATTGGGACAAACCATGACCGCACTACAACCGGTGACCATAGCAGCAGGACTTGTTGCGCCAGCCGCCCCCGTCTGTCATGTAGCTGAACTGTAGGTAGCTGATGCCCGCTAATATAAGCAGTGGACTTTGACCTAGACTCAACATGGGGGCACCTGCACCTGTAATTCACACACAGCGAGGTATGCCGCTCAGTTTTAGGTGGCACACGGGATACCAAGGTGCTCATCCAACACTACAGCTGCTGATAAGGTGAGGCTCATGCCATTGCTCATGGGTCACTGTGGTGGCTGGACTCCATGCTTAGACCCAACGGGGTTGCTCATGAGATTCGCTCAATGTGCAGGATGCCCGAGACATGCGCTGGTTTTGTTGTATTCGGTATTTAATTACTCCTGTGTGCCAGTGCTTATTTAGTGCACATCATAGCACCTTGGGGAGGCAGGTCTCCACAGGGCTGATGTGGACTGAACCTTGACCAGCATACGGTCAGTGGTCCAAAGGTCAGGGCTCCTGCACAAGCCCCCCGCGGCCATAAGCTGTGATGCAGCCCAATTTGTAGCTAGAGCACGCGAGAGGGGAGGGGGCAAATAACAACTGAAAACACCCCATCACCCAAAGTTGTGGAGTTTGCATAAGCATTCCAAATCTGGTCTATTCATTTGGGTCCAGGGGGGTTGAGCTTTCTGTGGTGGATCCCATGTCTTTTGTAGCTTAAGTCGTGGAACCCAGATCGTGGAACCCAGATCGTGGAACCCAGGTCGTGGAACCCAAGTCGTGGATCTAGGACTGACTTTGACACCCACTTTTGAAACCATTATCGGCTTTGCTTTAAAACTTGGTCCGCAAAATCTAAGACGGCTGATGCTGACCTAACTAAATATTGCTGGTATATTGATGTGTCTAAAAATCATTTTCGGGTCTGGGAGTGGGTCAGGTACCGTGGGCTACCCCAGCTACTAGCAGGACTTGGCTCCCCTCTCAGTCTCTCAATGCTTTCACTGAACTGATGATCCCTTTGCTGCAGCGCTTCATGTCAAGCCACCAGCCTCGGCCCAGGCCACCATCCAAACCCTGGAATTGCCCTGGCGCCTGCCTCGACCCTGGTCCAGTCCCAGGCCCCCCATCCCGGCACCTATCAAGCCACCAGCCCCGGCCCAGGCTCCAACCCGGCCCCTGAGCAGCGTCTGGCACCTGTCACGCCACCGGCCCAGGCCCAGGCCCCAACCCGACGCAGGCTCTCAGGGGCGTCTTAGGAGAGCTAGCAGCGGCAGCCCGCCTAGGCCAGCAATGCAGCGCTCCCCTAGCCATGAGAGGGTGGGGCCTAAGCAGGCTTGTCGTCACCCTGGAAGGCCAAGCAGCAGAAGGCCCATCGCCCTTCCTGTGCACTCAGTCCAGTTTGGGCATGAGCTCCAGTCTGCACCTGGAGACTAGGCGCAGTCATGGCCTGGCCTACGGAGCATACCAAGTCACTAATGTCGCCGGCAGGACTATGTCAGCCCGGGCGGTGCAGAAGAGGGCCAGGGCAGCCGCTGCGGCGTCTGGAGCCGCTGTCGCCACCAGCTAGGTCGCCGTGCAGCCAGCTGTGTCAATAATCAAATTCAGCACTCAGTGCCGCCCGGAATCGTCCGGTGCGGCCGCACTTGCCAGCCTGCTCTTCCGCAGGGCGCCACACGCTTCACCACCTGCCATGGCCCTGCAGCTGACGCCGTTTTTTGCCCAGCCGCGGGAAGCATGGGCCGAAGGCATCAACAGCAGGAAGGAGGGCAGCTGTTGCTGCCACTATCATCCTGGGCGGCGGCCTAGTCCGCGGCCTGTTGAGAGGTATGGACGCTAACACAGCTGGAGCAGCTGAGAAATTTAGTAGTCAGATGTTGCTCCTGGGTTTGGCTCGGCCATCCAGGACCCCTCACTTGATAGAGTGCAAGCAGTATGCTGTGGAACCTTCCCTTAGCTTGCAGTGCAACCGCCCCAGACTGTGCCTGCCCGCTAGCGTGTGTCCCCTAAGGGGCCCCTTGAGCTTGACGCGTCTTATTCGGTTGCTGCAGCCTTGGAAACTCCCGGGTAACGCTCAGCTTCTGGTTTTCCCTTAGTGACGGCCCCGTGCCCAACACTGGCAGCAGGCCGCTACTTCTCCTATGATGGTGATCCGGTACTCTAGCTTTCTAGTTCCCTGTTATTCAGGATTCTAGTTTCAGGAAGTCAACTGTGTTCCCTTTTACACCTGAGCCTTTCGGGGCTCTTTTGTTCCCTACAGATTTGATGGGGTACATTTCCTCCTAGATGCTCCCCATGATTGGGTTGAGGGTTCGGAGCTTGGTGTGTGAGTAGCTTCCAGAGTCCTTAGGATGTTTCCTTGTCACCAAACGTGACAAGTGCCCAAGGGGCCGTCGTGAGGTTAAGATTATAAAAAGATTCATGAACATATTTTGTCCGCCTGTACATACTAGGTTCCCTCTTTTTATTCTTTCTGACTCCCCATGCTGGCATGCCGTGCCCTTTTAACAGGCGCGTGGGGAGCGGGGGGCGAGTGAATTTAGGCTAGGGGACACCTCTTAGGCAGAGTCCCTCAGCGGCCCCTTACCGGGAGCAGTCCCGCTGTTGGTGTTAAAGACCTATCCGAGTCAGTGGTTACATCAGTTCTAGCGGTGCATACCGCCTTGCAGTACTTCCCCAGTTATTGCCGTACAGTTTAGTGCGGGCAGCCCGTGTTGTGAGTCGTTTTGCCTTTCTTAAGCTTTCCCCCTCTTATATCCCGTTTACGGGTGTATGGCGCGACACTCTTGGGCTTTCAATGGCACCCCTTCCCCATGCATGACTGTGATGGCACCGCTTCTGGGTATATGATGTTTGTTGACATACTTCAGATGGCCAAAACAACATGGCTCGCGAATTTCCAAGGCCGGCAAGCTTCAAAGTATGTGCAACTTCAGGATCATGGAGAAGGTGATTAACGAGGCGGGCCCCTGGCTCATTCGACGCCAATTAACATGGAGGAGGCAAATGATGCGCTCATCAAGCCTGAAGGAGGTTATCTAAATGGGACAAAGCTGCAGGATTGTGACAGGCCCAAGGATGCCTGTTGCATGGGCTGATGTTGCATATTACATAGCGCAAGGACAGGGAAAGATACTTGACACACCCCGCGGAGCATAAGTACAGGAAGGTGGCAAATGTCAATGACATAACACCTCTGGGCACTGCTCAAAAAGGCTCGGCCGCGTGGGCGCCCAACTGTGCCGTTGGAAGGAAAGAAACTGAAGGTAAGAGGGAAAGAAGGAGAAGAACACAAAGGAGAAGAACATCCCCCCCAACAGGAAAAGGCATATGTACTTGATACGGTTTGTTAACCGAGTATACTCGCACCGGTATATGATGGCAAATAAAAATGCCCATCCGTATGTAAGAAAGCCTTACTAGTAGACTTGTGCCCAGCAGACATGGTTGTTTAGTAATCAAAGCCAATGACAGGGCCATGCCAAAGTCACCAGCTGCAAAATGTCAAAGGGCATGGAGCCTCCCTGAACCCTAGGAAGAACCCGGCCAGCTCTCAAGATGCATTTCCAACCATCAAAGCCCCACGACCCCATGCGGAGGCACACCAAGTAACACCATAAAACAATATCGTCTTCTGAACTAGATCCGCACTCCGATTCAATCAGACATCAGTGGGCATCCTTGGGGGTCATGACATAAAAGAAGAAAGCTCAAAACAGCGTGCACAAAGTAGCCCATCATCATCCTTACTGAAGCCATCCTATTAAATCGCTGCCAGATATTTAAGCGCCAAGGCGACGCTGCATTGCTGCGCCATGTCTATGACAGCAAGCTCGCCATGCCAATCCAGCGGTCGGTAGCACTCAACCGCATCAGGGCACTGCCCAAAGCGCCGGAGTCAGCCAGTGCAGCCACCACCAGTGGCACCAGATCCCTGACATAGGGGTCCTGCTGTCCAATGGGCTGGATGGACAGGCCTGTGGACAGGTGGATGGGCACCTGGAGTGGCAGACCTACTGCCATGAGCACAGCATGCAACACTGATGTGGCCTGTTCCACCATCAGGCCTTTTTCCGCTGCCATTACTACGCTCCTTAGCTCGGCCTGCTGAGCTTCTTCAAGGGCAGCCAGCATACCTTCCGACTGAATGACCATGATGGCCATTTGCTGCATCATGTCATCGTTGTTGGCATGGCAGCTGCTGAGCTGCTGCTGCAAAACATCTGATTCCTGGACCGTGATGGTCAGGCTGTCAGCTAGAGCATTTGCAGAAGCCTCAGAGCTGCCGAGCTGTTGCTGCATGTTCACGACTGTGCGCATCAGGTCGTCCTTCTGACTTTTAGCCGCCTGGAGCTCATCTTCCAGCCTTTGGTTGGTCTGGGCCATTGTAGCCAGTGGGCTGTCAGCCTCTCCTGCCTCCCTCTCCTGCACTCATAAATAGCAGGGAATATGGGTCAGACAGTTTGGCTTCAGCCTCAACGTCAAGTTTCATGAGGACCATTGGATGTGGGAAGGCCGTCCACTGAAAGACAGCCGGGGGGGAGCTAGATTGGTGACCAGGATGACCAGGCAACCATGGTGAGTTTACCATTGGTTGCCACCTGAGCAAGGTGGAAGTTGACCCTGCTGGCTGTGTTCCTTACCCTGATGTGAGCCAGGCCAGCATGCTGGTTGGATAGACGGTTGGACCTTGCCGTCAGTGCCTTGGTGCCCTTGCCGGGACGGACCCTGGCCATGGTGTCACCATCTGATTGCGGCCAGCCCCTGTTTAGTGGCCATGAACAGCAAGGGGAAATGAATCATTGCGATGGAGGGAAGGGGAGGGAATGTGTGAGGCGCATGCGTGAGATCTGCTGATGTGTCATGGCACTGCCAGAAAACTGCGCAAGGACAGCGTAGCAAGCTTTGTATTTGAGAAGCAAGAAACTAAAAGAGCGATTGTGGATGCTGCCATAGAGTATGTTCTATGAGATGGGGTGGTTTCCAAAGGCACATGCAGATGACGCAATTTCAGACGACTGGAAAAAACGGCGCTCGTCGTTGCCGGCTGAAAGGAGTCATGCATGGGTGGTTGGACACCAGGGTTTGTCAGTTGTGAGTGGCAGAGGCAGGGCTGCAACGGGCAGGGCAAGTAGAAATGAAGGCCGTAGTATTGTCGTCTTGGTCTCAGAGAGGGACAGTGTCCAGCCAGAGCCCATCCTGGCCATGTTTGAGCGTTGACATGTGCACTCGCTTGCTGGGATGCAGCCGCCTTGAGCGGCAATGGTTACTCTAGTGTCTACTGGACCACCATTGAGGGAATGCCGGGCCGCCAGCACTGGGCCAATGGGGAATGCACCATGAAAGGCCTACTATACGGCTGGCGGCCTAAGCTGCAAGGTATGCTGTACCGGCCAGGGTCTTTCAGCTGTGAGGTAGCTGAAATGTAGCTGACTGCACTGATAGTAGCACTGCTGAGTGGTCTCACCTGAAATGGCTGCCCACTCCATTCGCCAGAATACATGGTGAGGACGCAGGAAGAGGTCGCGGGACCTCAGGCAAACCTGTTAGAACAGCAGGGATGCAGGCGTTGAGGCATCTCGATCGTCCAGAAATAGTCCACATGGTCCTGAGGCGAAAGGT
Source organism: Limnomonas spitsbergensis (assembly GCA_037349105.1). Taxonomy (NCBI): domain Eukaryota; kingdom Viridiplantae; phylum Chlorophyta; class Chlorophyceae; order Chlamydomonadales; genus Limnomonas; species Limnomonas spitsbergensis. The sequence continues at coordinate 1,492,926 of JAYJMM010000029.1, forward strand.
CCCCAACAGGGAAACTTACGCTTGGACGCCTGCATAATCTTTTTCGGCAGCCCGAGGTAGCGACAACGACACAGGGAGTCTCCAGCCGGCTGCTGGCCGAGCCGAGTCCCACCAGCAGTGTACAGCGGCTGTCGCGCCGCGGGCCGAGGTCTTGCTAGAGCCTGCAAGTCAACGCAGCCCCAATGTCAGACGCCGCTCAAAAATGAACACCCCTATCACAAGTTTGCGAACTCGTGGCCTTTTCTTACCCGGTTGACCAGGCTCCCCGCTGCACGAAAAGAACCTACGACCACCCTCGTAAGTCCTACAGCAACCTGATTGGTAAGGCAAAATAGACCAGTTAGTGATACTGAGTAGATGCTTGGAGGGAAATGGCAAGGACTGCTGGGGAAGCCATTGCCAACAGGCATGGACCCAGCAGTCTTGTTCACCAGCTCCTGATTGACAAACATGAGCCAGAACATGAGCAGCTATTTGTGTTTAGGCCTTACCAGCGACCAAGGATTCATGCCCATTTGTCAAGCTACACTGCGTTAAGAGGAAGAAAGACTGTAAAATGCAAGCACTGCAGCTAAATGTGGTATTCTCGGTATTCTCGAGTGCACAAGATAACAGCTCTGCCCAGGATGAGGCGAATGTCAAACGAATTGACTTGCTTCCTTGATTATAAAACATGCAATATCAGTTTGTCAGCGTGCCTTACGGTGGGGCAAGGTTAGTTGGAGTGGTTCGCTCACTTTCCCGTCCCTGTCCCTGTCCCTGTGTACTGAACAGATCGATAGCCGAGTACCCGACACAGATTCCGACTCTGATCCCAGTCGATGGCATTCAATAATTCATGACAAATTGGTGCATGATGCACTCTAGCCCACGTGCCCTCGCTCGTACCCATCAGAAATACCGATGGCAGGTTCGTGACCTTCATCGCCTGGAGCACGGTTGCGAGGCCAGAGGGAGATACAGGAGACGGACCTTCGCAAGACATTTGCGTTGTCACACGTCACCAAGGCAGGGTCACTGAAATCGAAACCCGTCATTCTGCTCTTAACATGCCCTTGCACGCATGCATGCCTCTTCTTGTTGTTTGGAAGGTGACCTTGCTTTCCTTTCTTTCCTCTTGCGCCTTCTCCCTTAGAAGTCTACCTGACTTAATGTTTGCTGACGTGGCCCAGCTTCATTTATGCAGGGCCCAGAGGTGTAACGTCATAAACTCATGCATGCCTCTGATGAGAGGGGTGCCAATGTACCATACGCTCCACTTTGAGGGCATGCCGCACCGAGAGTGAGGCTCCGCCACGCTGCATGGCAATCATTGATGATGAAGATCATGGCGCATCAATAATCCCAGTCTTGGAGACACGACATGACATTCACCTATGCAAGGCCATCTTTCTTGTATGCATGCGCATGCCAGGCTTCATTGTGATCAGTTGCCAAGCCTTTGAATCACTGGATGGAATCCCTTTCATTTGCCCCATCCATCCTAATCACTCACTCAAATGCAATCCAAGGTATCTCATGTACATAGGTCCATGCATAGTTCATGCGGATGCTCTCCCCACTCATTCACTCAGCTGGGTTGTTGTCTTAGGCACCCAGTGAGAAGAGTTGCCTACGGCCCATGCCTGCGGCCCCCAATGTGAAAGATCTGCTCATTACCCAATTGACCGACCGATTGGGACAAACCATGACCGCACTACAACCGGTGACCATAGCAGCAGGACTTGTTGCGCCAGCCGCCCCCGTCTGTCATGTAGCTGAACTGTAGGTAGCTGATGCCCGCTAATATAAGCAGTGGACTTTGACCTAGACTCAACATGGGGGCACCTGCACCTGTAATTCACACACAGCGAGGTATGCCGCTCAGTTTTAGGTGGCACACGGGATACCAAGGTGCTCATCCAACAGTACAGCTGCTGATAAGGTGAGGCTCATGCCATTGCTCATGGGTCACTGTGGTGGCTGGACTCCATGCTTAGACCCAACGGGGTTGCTCATGAGATTCGCTCAATGTGCAGGATGCCCGAGACAAGCGCTGGTTTTGTTGTTTTCGGTATTCAATTACTCCTGTGTGTCAGTGCTTATTTAGTGCACATCATAGCACCTTGGGGAGGCAGGTCTCCACAGGGCTGATGTGGACTGAACCTTGACCAGCATACAGTCAGTGGTCCAAAGGTCAGGGCTCCTGCACCAGCCCCCCGCGGCCATAAGCTGTGATGCAGCCTAATTTGTAGCTAGAGCACGCGAGAGGGGAGGGGGGCAAATAACAACTGAAAACACCCCATCACCCAAAGTTGTGGAGTTTGCATGAGCATTTCCAAATCTGGTCTATTCATTTGGGTCCAGGGGGTTGAGCTTCCTGTGGTGGATCCCATGTCTTGTAGCTTAAGTCGTGGAACCCAGATCGTGGAACCCAGATCGTGGAACCCAGATCGTGGAACCCAAGTCGTGGATCTAGGACTGACTTTGACACCCACTTTTGAAACCATTATCGGCTTTGCTTTAAAACTTGGTTCGCAAAATCTGAGACGGCTGGTGCTGACTTAACTAAATATTGCTGGTATATTGATGTGTCTAAAAATCTTTTTTGGGTCTGGGAGTGGGTCAGGTACCGTGGGCTACCCCAGCTACTAGCAGGACTAGGCTCCCCTCTCAGTCTCTCAATGCTTTCACTGAACTGATGATCCCTTTGCTGCAGAGCTTCATGTCAAGCCACCAGCCTCGGCCCAGGCCACCATCCAAGCCCTGGAACTGCCCTGGCGCCTGCCTCGTCCCTGGTCCAGTCCCAGGCCCCCATCCCGGCACCTGTCAAGTCACCAGCCCCGGCCCAGGCTCCAACCCGGCCCCTGAGCAGCGTCTGGCACCTGTCACGCCACCGGCCCAGACCCAGGCCCCAACCCGACGCAGGCTCCCAGGGGCGTCATAGGAGAGCTAGCAGCGGCAGCCCTAGGCCAGCAATGCAGCGCTCCCCTAGCCATGAGAGGGTGGGGCCTAAGCAGGCTTGTCGTCACCCTGGAAGGCCAAGCAGCAGAAGGCCCATCGCCCTTCCTGTGCACTCAGTCCAGTTTGGGCATGAGCTCCAGTCTGCACCCGGAGACTAGGCGCAGTCATGGCCTAGCCTACGGAGCATACCAAGTCACTAATGTCGCCGGCAGGACTATGTCAGCCCGGGCGGTGCAGAAGAGGGCCAGGGCAGCCGCCGCGGCGTCTGGAGCCGCTGTCGCCACCAGCTAGGTCGCCGTGCAGCCAGCTGTGTCAATAATCAAATTCAGCACTCAGTGCCGCCCGGAATCGTCGGTGCGGCCGCACTTGCCAGCCTGCTCTTCCGCAGGGCGCCACCCGCTTCACCACCTGCCATGGCCCTGCAGCTGACGCCACTTTTTGCCCAGCCGCGGGAAGCATGGGCCAAAGGCATCAACAGCAGGAAGGAGGGCAGCTGTTGCTGCCACTATCATCCTGGGCGGCGGCCTAGTCCGCGGCCTGTTGAGAGGTATGGACGCTAACACAGCTGGAGCAGCTGAGAAATTTAGTAGTCAGATGTTGCTCCTGGGTTTGGCTCGGCCATCCAGGACCCCTCACTTGATAGAGTGCAAGCAGTATGCTGTGGAACCTTCCCGTAACTTGCAGTGCAACCGCCCCAGACTGTGCCTGCCCGCTAGCGTGTGTCCCCTAAGGGGCCCCTAGAGCTTGACGCGTCTTATTCGGTTGCTGCAGCCCTGGAAACTCCCGGGTAACGCTCAGCTTCTGGTTTTCCCTTAGTGACGGCCCCGTGCCCAACACTGGCAGCAGGCCGCTACTTCTCCTATGATGGTGATCTGGTACTCTAGCTTTCTAGTTCCCTGTTATTCAGGTTCCTAGTTTCAGGAAGTCAACTGTGTTCCCTTTCACACCTGAGCCTTTCGGGGCTCTTTTGTTCCCTACAGATTTTATGGGGTACATTTCCTCCTACACGCTCCCCATGATCAGGTTGAGGGTTCGGAGCTTGGTGTGTGAGTAGCTTCCAGGGGGGCGAGTGAATTTAGGCTAGGGGACACCTCTTAGGCAGAGTCCCTCAGCGGCCCCTTACCGGGAGCAGTCCCGCTGTTGGTGTTAAAGACCTATCCGAGTCAGTGGTTACATCAGTTCTGGCGGTGCATACCGCTTTGCAGTACTCACCCAGTTGTTGCCGTACAGTTTAGTGCGGGCAGCCCGTGTTGTGAGTCGTTTTGCCTTTCTTAAGCTTTCCCCCTCTTATATCCCGTTTACGGGTGTATGGCGCGACACTCTTGGGCTTTCAATGGCACCCCTTCCCCATGCATGACTGTGATGGCACCGCTTCTGGGTATACGATGTTTGTTGACATACTTCAGATGGCCAATACAACATGGCTCGCGAATTTCCAAGGCCGGCAAGCTTCAAAGTATGTGCAACTTCAGGATCTTGGAGAAGGTGATTAACGAGGCGGGCCCCTCATTCGACGCCAATTAAAATGGAGGAGGCAAATGATGCGCTCATCAAGCCTGAAGGAGGTTATCTAAATGGGACAAACCTGCAGGATTGTGACAGGCCCAAGGATGCCTGCTGCATGGGCTGATGTTGCATATTACATAGCGCAAGGACAGGGAAAGATACTTGACACACCCCGCGGAGTATAAGTACAGGAAGGTGGCATATGTCAATGACATAACACCTCTGGGCCCTGCTCAAAAAGGCTCGGCCGCGTGGGCGCCCAACTGTCCCGATGGAAGGAAAGAAACTGAAGGTAAGAGGGAAAGAAGGAGAATAACACAAAGCAGAAAAACATCCCCCCCAACAGGAAAAGGCATTTGTACTTGATACGGTTTGTTAACCGAGTATACTCGCACCGGTATATGATGGCAAATAAAAATGCCCATCAGTATGTAAGAAAGCCTTACTAGTAGACTTGTGCCCAGCAGACATGGTTGTTTAGTAATCAAAGCCAATGACAGGGCCATGCCAAAGTCACCAGCTGCAAAATGTCAAAGGGCATGGAGCCTCCCTGAACCCTAGGAAGAACCCGGCCAGCTCTCAAGATGCATTTCCAACCATCAAAGCCCCACGACCCCATGCGGAGGCACACCAAGTAACACCATAAAACAATATCGTCTTCTGAACTAGATCCGCACTCCGATTCAATCAGACATCAGTGGGCATCCTTGGGGGTCATGACATAAAAGAAGAAAGCTCATAACAGCGTGCACAAAGTAGCCCATCATCATCCTTACTGAAGCCATCCTATTAAATCGCTGCCAGATATTTAAGCGCCAAGGCGACGCTGCATTGCTGCGCCATGTCTAGCAAGCTCGCCATGCCAATCCAGCGGTCGGTAGCACTCAACCGCATCAGGGCACTGCCCAAAGCGCCGGAGTCAGCCAGTGCAGCCACCACCAGTGGCACCAGATCCCTGACAGAGGGGTCCTGCTGTCCAATGGGCTGGATGGACAGGCCTGTGGACAGGTGGATGGGCACCTTGAGTGGCAGACCTACTGCCATGAGCACAGCATGCAACACTGATGTGGCCTGTTCCACCATCAGGCCTTTTTCCGCTGCCATTACTACGCTCCTCAGCTCGGCCTGCTGAGCTTCTTCGAGGGCAGCCAGCATGCCTTCCGACTGAATGACCATGATGGCCATTTGCTGCATCATGTCATCGTTGTTGGCATGGCAGCTGCTGAGCTGCTGCTGCAAAACATCTGATTCCTGGATCGAGATGGTCAGGCTGTCAGCTAGAGCATTTGCAGAAGCCTCAGAGCTGCCGAGCTGTTGCTGCATGTCCACGACTGTGCGCATCAGGTCGTCCTTCTGACTTTTAGCCGCCTGGAGCTCATCTTCCAGCCTTTGGTTGGTCTGGGCCATTGTAGCCAGTGGGCTGTCAGCCTCTCCTGCCTCCCTCCCCTGCACTCATAAATAGCAGGGAATATGGGTCAGACAGTTTGGCTTCAGCCTCAACGTCAAGTTTCATGAGGACCATTGGATGTGGGAAGGCCGTCCACTGACAGACAGCCGGGGGGGAGCTAGATTGGTGACCAGGATGACCAGGCAACCATGGTGAGTTTACCATTGGTTGCCACCTGAGCAAGGTGGAAGTTGACCCTGCTGGCTGTGTTCCTTACCCTGATGTGAGCCAGGCCATCATGCTGGTTGGATAGACGGTTGGACCTTGCCGTCAGTGCCTTGGTGCCCTTGCCGGGACGGACCCTGGCCATGGTGTCACCATCTGATTGCGGCCAGCCCCTGTTTAGTGGCCATGAACAGCAAGGGGAAATGAATCATTGCGATGGAGGGAAGGGGAGGGAATGTGTGAGGCGCATGCGTGAGATCTGCTGATGTGTCATGGCACTGCCAGGAAACTGTGTAAGGGCAGCGTAGCAAGCTTTGTATTTCAGAAGCAAGAAACTAAAATAGTGATTGTGGATGCTGCCATAGAGAATGTTCTATGAGAAGGGGTGGTTTCCAAAGGCACATGCAGATGACGCAATTTCAGACGACTGGGAAAAAACGGCGCTCGTCGTTGCCGGCTGAAAGGAGTCATGCATGGGTGCTTGGACACCAGGGTTTGTCAGTTGTGAGTGGCAGAGGCAGGGCTGCAACGGGCAGGGCAAGTAGAAATGAAGGCCGTAGCATTGTCGTCTTGGTCTCAGAGAGGGACAGTGTCCAGAGCCCATCCTGGCCATGTTTGAGCGTTGACATGTGCACTCGCTTGCTGGGATGCAGCAGCCTTGAGCGGCAATGGTTACTCTAGTGTCTACTGGACCACCATTGAGGGAATGCCGGGCCGCCAGCACTGGGCCAATGGGGAATGCACTATGAAAGGCCTACTATACGGCTGGCGGCCTAAGCTGCAAGGTATGCTGTACCGGCCAGGGTCTTTCAGCTGTGAGGTAGCTAAAATGTAGCTGACTGCACTGATAGTAGCACTGCTGAGTGGTCTCACCTGAAACGGTTGCCCACTCCATTCGCCAGAATACTTGTTAAGGACGCAGGAAGAGGTCGCGGGACCTCAGACAAACCTGTTAGAACAGCAGGGATGCAGGCGTTGAGGCATCTCGATCGTCTAGAAAGAGTCCACGTGGTCCTAAGGCGAAAGGTCCCCAACAGTGAAGCTTACGCTTGGACGCCTGCATAATTTTCTTCGGCAGCCCGAGGTAGCGACAACGACACAGGGAGTCTCCAGCCGGCTGCATGCTGGCCGAGCTGAGTCCCACCAGCAGTGTACAGCGGCTGTCGCGCCGCGGGCCGAGGTCTTGCTAGAGCCTGCAAGTCAACGCAGCCCCAATGTCAGACGCCGCTCAAAAATGAACACCCCATCACAAGGTTGCGAACTCGTGGCCTTTTCTTACCCGGTTGACCAGGCTCCCCGCTGCACGAAAAGAACCTACGACCACCCTCGTAAGTCCTACAGCAGCCTGATTGGTAAGGCAAAATAGACAAGTTAGTGATACTGAGTAGATGCTTGGAGGGAAATGGCAAGGACTGATGGGGAAGCCATAGCCAACAGGCATGGACCCAGCAGTCTTGTTCACCAGCTCCTGATTGACAAACATGAGCCAGAACTTGAGCAGCTATTTGTGTTTAGGCCTCACCAGCGACCAAGGATTCATGCCCATTTGTTAAGCTAGACTGCGTTAAGAGGAAGAAAGACTGTAAAATGCAAGCACTGCAGCTAAATGTGGTATTCTCGGTATTCTCGAGTGCACAAGATAACAGCTCTGCCCAGGATGAGGCGAATGTCAAACGAATTGACTTGCTTCCTTGATTATAAAACATGCAATATCAGTTTGTCAGCGTGCCTTACGGTGGGGCAAGGTTAGTTGGAGTGGTTCGCTCACTTTATTTCCCGTCCCTCTCCCTGTCCCTGTGTACTGAACAGATCGATAGCCGAGTACCCGACTCAGATTCCGACTCTGATCCCAGTCGATGGCATTCGATAATTCATGACAAATTGGTGCATGATGCTAGCTAGCCCACGTGCCCTCGCTCGTACCCATCAGAAATACCGATGGCAGGTTCGTGACCTTCATCACCTGGAGCACGGTTGCGAGGCCAGAGGGAGATACAGGAGTCGGACCTTCGCACGACATTTGCGTTGTCACACGTCACCCAGGCAGGGTCACTGAAATCGAAACCCGTCATTCTGCTCTTAACATGCCCTTGCACGCATGCATGCCTCTTCTTGTTGTTTGAAAGGTGACCGACCTAGCTTTCCTTTCTTTCCTCTTGCGCCTTCTCCCTTGGAAGTCTACCAGACTTAATGTTTGCTGATGTGGCCCAGCTTCATTTACGCAGGGCCCAGAGGTGTAACGTCATAAACTCATGCATGCCTCTGAGAGGGGTGCCAATGTGCCATACGCTCCACTTTGAGGGCATGCCTCACCGAGAGTGAGGCTCCGCCACGCTGCATGGCAATCATTGATGATGAAGATCATGGCGCATCAATAATCCCAGTCTTGGAGACACGACATGACATTCACCTATGCAAGGCCATCTTTCTTGTATGCATGCGCATGCCAGGCTTCATTGTGATCAGTTGCCAAGCCTTTAAATCACTGGATGGAATCCCTTTCATTTGCCCCATTCATCCTAATCACTCACTCAAATGCAATCCAAGGTATCTCCCCGGTCATAGGTCCATGCATACTTCATGCGGATGCTCTCCCCACTCATTCACTCAGCTGGGTTGTTGTCTTAGGCACCCAGTGAGAAGAGTTGCCCACGGCCTATGCCTGCGGCCCCAAATGTGAAAGATCTGCTCATTACCCAATTTACCGACCGATTGGGACAAACCATGACCGCACTACAACCGGTGACCATAGCAGCAGGACTTGTTGCGCCAGCCGCCCCCGTCTGTCATGTAGCTGAACTGTAGGTAGCTGATGCCCGCTAATATAAGCAGTGGACTTTGACCTGGACTCAACATGGGGGCACCTGCAACTGTAATTCACACACAGCGAGGTATGTCGCTCAGTTTTAGGTGGCACACGGGATACCAAGGTGCTCATCCAACAGTACAGCTGCTGATAAGGTGAGGCTCATGCCATTGCTCATGGGTCACTGTGGTGGCTGGACTCCATGCTTAGACCCAACGGGGTTGCTCATGAGATTCGCTCAATGTGCAGGATGCCTGAGACATGCGCTGGTTTTGTTGTTTTCGGCATTTAATTACTCCTGTGTGCCAGTGCTTATTTAGTGCACATCATAGCACCTTGGGGAGGCAGGTCTCCACGGGGATGATGTGGACTGAACCTTGACCAGCGTACGGTCAGTGGTCCAAAGGTCAGGGCTCCTGCACAAGCCCCCCACGGCCATAAGCTGTGATGCAGCCTAATTTGTAGCTAGAGCACGCGAGAGGGGAGGGGCAAATAACAACTGAAAACACCCCATCACCCAAAGTTGTGGAGTTTGCATGAGCATTCCAAATCTGGTCTATTCATTTAGGTCCAGGGGGTTGAGCTTCCTGTGGTGGATCCCATGTCTTTTGTAACTTAAGTCGTGGAACCCAGATCGTGGATCCCTAGTCGTGGATCTAGGACTGACTATGACACCCACTTTTGAAACCATTATCGGCTTTGGTTTAACACTTGGTCCACAAAATGTAAGACGGCTGATGCAGACCTACCTTCATATTGCCGTTATATTGATTTGTCTGAAAAAGAATTCCAGGTCCGGGGGTGGAATCAGGTACCGTGGGCTACCCCAGCTACTAGCAGGACTAGCCTCCCCACACAGTCTCTCACTGAAGTGATGATCCCTTTGCCACAGAGCTTCATTCTGTTGGTCACAGAATATCGGGATATCATATAAGATGTCCTTTGCCTTCGCACCATTTACCATAAAGTGGCCCGTGGAATAACTTATGGTTGATTAATTAACTATTTTCGGGTCGCGTGGCATAACTTAATAATTAAGATCTGGAAATATTACCTGTGGGTACCGACTACCGACACCGTCCTAATTTCCCACACTACCCTGCAATGGTACCTATATTGTTATCATCATGCTCTATGCGCTCCCACCTACCACTGCAGTTACAACGCCTCATATCGCTCATGATTCATGAAGCATGAGCCTTCCATTAAAGAGGCTTCGCCGATTAACATTAGCATAATCTATTGACGGCCCCTGCGGCTTAATAAAAACTACATCTAACTAAGCGGCTAAAAATAACTGAAATTAATTGCCTCATGCGAAGGCAAAATAACGTCTACGGATGTGTAAGAAAAAAAGTTACGCCTCGATTAACCATATTATGCTTCAGGTGGTGGTAGAGCAGCACAGTGCAAGGAGGAGCAGTGCCTGTGAGCTGAGTATTGTGAGCAGTGCAAAGGATATGGGTCTCGTTACCACTGTTTGTTTCTGCAGCAAGCTCCCTCCTTATCTCCTGATGACGTGGCTGCTCTTTGGCATCTGCTGCCCCTGCGTGTGGTACCCCTTATCGTCACTGGGGAAAAACAGCGCCCCTCTGACTCGTACTTAGTCTGAACCAAGCACCATTAGACCGTGGCCTCTGCTACCTAGACTGAGCACTGCGACCCGGCCTTCCCAGTGACATATGCATGATTGGCTGGACTAGTAAGCGAACTTGGTCACTGGCACCCTCACCACTGCCCGCCCGGCCCAGCCCACCTACTCCCACTGTCAGCCCAGTACCCATCAGCGGGGACACTCCACTTACCAAACAGATGTACCCGCACACCAGACAGACACCTGGCCAGTGTATAAGCTCACCGTCGCAATTGCCGTGAGCCCCCCTTTCGCCTAGAACATGCCCTAGATATTGTTAACTGAACAAAAGAGCGGCCAACGCCCTTGACGGGCTTCTCGTACGCTCCAGTGTTGGGCAGCGCCCCCCCACACCGGCCCCTGTGCCCCTGCAAGCTTACAATATGCACCTATTCCACAAGCTAGCTAGCCTAGTTTACACGGCCTCCAGTCCTACGACCTGCTCTCTGCCAAGATAGAGGACTTCCAGCACACACAGCACGGACAATGACGGTTTTCTTATCCCAGGTCGAACAAGTTTGGAAATCAGCATTGCGGCCGAGACGGCACGTGTGCTTTGTAAACCAGGGTTACAAATAACCTTCGGAGCCTCACCCATGCCCTCGCCCCAGGCGGCTGTGCCCCCCCCTTTTGATTCCGTCTCATATGCTCCCCTTCATTTCAGAAGGTGGCGATCAAAAAAAAACCGAATGACCTCATTCATGGCGGCTGTCTCTTCATGCCCGACCCCAGGCTCAAAGTATAGCGTGAGCTGAGCGTCCGCAAACGCCTCCGCCCGGGCCTGGTCGCCATGCCCCTCAAGCGCTGTGGCCACATAGGCCGCCTTGGCGACCTCAACAGCTTGCACCACACCTGAAGAGACAAAAGCCATGCGACACTGTTGTCAAGAAACAGATATCAGAAAAATAAGCCATTTGGCGTGTATTTGGGGAGAACTGAAGAGAGCAGTGTGAGAAAAAGAGAGCAGCGCCCTCCTTGATGGCGCGCATGACATGTTTTCAGCATGTCAAAAAACTGAACCCTGTGCTATAATCAATGACAACCACGCACCAGGGCTTAAATCTTACCCCCCTGACATGCCGATTCTGGCTTGCGCGTGTGCACATTGTCGGCTCATGAAAAAGTGGCATGTGCATCGCACTGCAGTGCATCCCCCCCCTTTGCCCCCCCCCCCGCCCTCCACCATCTGCTTGTTGCCAGTCTCTCACCTTCCTTCGGGCAGCGGTGGTCCAGCTCGCCATTGACGATCATCAGAGGGCGTGGCGCTATCAGGGGCAGCGAGAACGGCGCATCGTAGTGCGACAGGATCCCTGTTGAGGTCACAATGGTGGAAATGGAGGGAGAGAGGGAGGATGGAGTTCAAGAATCTTCGTAAGGGATCAAACAGGGTTGACGGGCGAGGGGTTGATGGGTAAGGGACACGGATGGCAAAAGAGCTGGCAGAACAGCCCAGTCCAGCCCAGCCCTGCCCAGCCGAGTGCCCAGCCGAGCGCCGAGCGCCCAGCGCCCAGCACCCAGCGCCCAACGCCCAGCGCCCAGTGCCCAGCCCAGCCCAGCCCAGCCCAGTGCCAAGCCCTGCCCAGCCCAGTGCCCAGCCCTGACCAGCCCAGCCCAGCCCAGCCCAGCCCAGCCCAGCCCAGCCCAGCCCAGCCCAGCCCAGTGCCAAGCCCTGCCCAGCCCAGTGCCCAGCCCAGCCCAGCCCAGCCCAGCCCAGCCCAGCCCAGCCCAGCCCAGCCCAGCCAGCCCAGCCCAGTTCCTGCATGCACGCCTACCCGGTAGAATCTTGTCCCACACCGCGGTGACAACCTGGCTGTCCACATGCTCCGCGCCCATCTCCTTCGCGGCCGCCATAAAGACATCAGGGATGCTCTCCACACGCCCCTGGAGGGGGGGAGACACAAGGCGGGGGGGAAATGTCACTCCCATCCACACCCTCCCTCCATCCCTCACCCAAGTCTTCCTTCCTTTCATACACTTGGAGGGAATGTCTCTTCCTCCCCCTCCCCCCCCCGCCCCTTCCCTACCTGTGTCATGCCGTTGTCGATCGCCCACTGGAAGCCCTGAACACCGATCATCGGGGCACATGCCGCCACACGAGGGTCAAGCACCGCAGTCAGCCAGCTGCGACCAGGGGGGTCCAGCGTCAAGGATTCAGGGCTTTGAAGGCTTCCAGGGATGCATCAGGTCAGGTATTTTTAGGGGTTTAAGGGCCTTCAGGGTTTCATCGGGTGTAGGGTTCAGGTCTGGGGTTTCCGGGTGTTGTACCTGTGCATGCCCCCGAGGCTGGTGCCCGTGATGCCGATGCGCTTGCTGTCAATGTCCTCCCTGGCAGACAGGTAGTCGAGGAGGTGCAGCAGGTCCCACACATTGTCCAGGAGGAAGGGACGTTCGGAGGGGTCATGCCAGGACCTGAGTGGCAGTGAGGTGCCAAGAGGGGGGTCAGGTAAACCACGTCCCACACATTGCTTATGAAGGGATACGCTCTAGAAAAATAGAGATTCATCCACTTCCTCTTTGAAGATGGAGGAAAATTATGTGAGAATTGGGCTAGAGCATCCGGAGAAGGGCACTCATGGTAGTCACTGTCATGATAGTGATGGCACAAGCTTTAGTCGCTTGAGGCCCACCACACATTATATAAAGGCACTAATGAGACAGAGACTTCAGGACAAGGAGGTGTGAGTATTGGGGGGGCATCGAATTGGGTTCAACACGGGCACCTAGGGCAGTCCAACATCTTCCACATTGAGCCTTTTTACAAACTGTATAGCAGCACGGTTCTGCTAATACAGGTGGGCTTTCATGTGCAAGATTAACACAGTGAAACATGGTCGACGCAATAGAATGGTGATCAATCGCGACCTCTGACATTTCCAAAATTTCAAACATGAGATGTCCAACGTCACAGGGGTTATACCAAGACCTGAGTGGCATTGATAGGCAGAGTGAGTGAGGGAGGGGGGGCAGGATATTTGAACCTAACCGAATACGGGAAATTTACACGTGCCAGGTCTACCTGCATACAATGGGAATTATATGTGATACATGTAGATATACTACAATTATATCTGACACGTTTAGATCTAATATAGTCTTTATGCATGGAATAACAGTTACGGCAAGGAAGCCGTCGTGCGTTCAGGGTTAAGGGATTAGGGTTGTCCCGAGCTGCACTGTTTCCCTAGCCCCCCCCGCCCCCCCCGCTCCCTCCTCCCCTTGGTTTCCTCAGACCCCCCCCCCCCCTACACATCCCTTTCTCCCCCCCCTGGTTTCCTTGGCCCCCCCCTTGCATCATTCCTTCCTCTCCCTGCCAATGCACCTTGCCACTGCATCCTGGTACACCTGCCGTGTCGTCCGGCCCTCCGCGGGGAGGCACCGCTCGCCATGGTAGCGACAATCGATGGAGGCCGTCAGGTACCCTGCCTGGGCATAGGCCTCCTGCTTGCCCTGCTCCTTGGCCAGGCTATGGCCTGCAACCCAGGTCCAAATGGGTGTGCATAACAGGATTACGAAAATGATAGAAAAATGAGAGAAAGCTGCGCCCTGAAGGGGGGCGTGGAGGTTAAGGATACAGCACAGCAGCTTGGGCCGCTCGTGGCCATATCCACCGGCGCCATCACTATCATCCAAGAAGCAAGAAATAAACATGTGAAGGAGGTTTCCGGTCGCTTGTGAGCACATGCCACAGCATGTGATAGCCAATATTGCTTTATTTCTTATTTTCTAAACGATGCCGGGATTTCCCTGTCAGGCATGGAATGGAGCCCTATTCCACAGAACAGCAGATTGCTTTTCTCTGGAAGCTCCGGTTCACTCAATTCTTCTGCAATTCTTCAAGTGCTGATGAAGGCCTTGGTTGTAGCCCCCCACCCCCCCCAGCTCTAGGACAATGCGCAACGTCGAGGGGGAAGCTAGGTTCCGCGAGTAAGAAAGGCACAGAAGCCTTACCCCCCCTTGCCTGTAGGGTGCAGGAAGATGATCGTCGGGCAGGCTTGGCGCGGCCCGGAAGGTGCAATGATTCTGAGGGGTACCCAGCCCTGGGCGCTGCCGGGCTCACTGCAGTACTCCAGGTCCTCCACATGCAAGCCTATTAGAAGCACAGCGCCCCGAGGCCATAGGGGGGGGGGATGTTGAAAGGGGGGACTTATGGTCGGCAGGTGCACCACTCAGCCATGGTGCCAATGGAGAGACCCTTCAAGCGGAGCAAGGCTTGCTCAAACACCAAACTCCCAGTTTCCCCCGGAGTACAAAACCAAACATTCCGCAGCCTAGCCTAGCCTAGCCTAGCCTAGCCTAGTGGTACGACTGACCTGGCGTGACTGCTGGCCTGCCGTCATCCGCACGGGCAGGCTTCACCTGGGTGGATAGGGTTCAGTGTTCAGGGTTAAGTAGGGCAGGATTCACCTGGGTGAATAGGAGTGGGTGGGGCACAAACCCTAAATCCCACTGGCACCAGCAGCGCTATTCAAACTTTGTGTGCTGGAGTGCATTGAAGAGCCCTACTACCTGCGGGACAGCAGTGCACGTTAAGTGCTGCCCTAGTACCTGCGGGACAGCGTCTGTTAGGCGCTGCCGGCCTCGGGACACAGCCTCAAGGAGCTTGGCTCGGACTGACGCTGTGAGGGAGAGAGGAAGGGTATACGGGCTTAGGGGAGAGGGTGGGGGGGAGGGGGAGGGGGAGGGGGAGGGGGAGGGGGAGGGGGAGGGGGAGGGGGGGGGGGGGGAGGGGGAGGGGGAGGGGGGTTTTGAAGGGAGGAGAGGAAGGAGAGGAGGGGGCGGGAAGGAGTAGGCGAAGGAGGAGGGGGACGAGTAGAGGAAGGAGGGTGCAGGGGAGGGAGGGGGGGAGAACGGTGTAGAGCAGGGAGGGGTGGAGGAGGGGGGAAGGGGAGGGGGAGGGGTGGAGGGGGAGGGAGGAGGGCTGGGGCAGGGGCAGGGGGAGGGGGGAGGACTATGGGTTTTGAAGGAGAGAATCGGAGGGGGAGAGTGGGGATCCCGGTATAGGTAGGGGGAGGAGGGCTGGGGAAAGAGGCATGTTCAGCCATAGCAAGCTGAGGCATGCCCATTCAGTTCAATTTAAGAGGCACATAAAGGATCAAGATATTAATCATGTCAGTAGTAGCTATGGCACCCATGCCCTACCGAAGTACTGAAGTAGAGGTTTTGATGAATAGCTAGCATGGCTGCCCTACATAGGTGTGAAGGTAGTCATTGTGTTGAATAAGTAATGGCATGTGCAGATTATGCACAATTCCTCAGTGCCCAGCGGAGAGATGGGGCAGGCTGAGAGTGGGCACTTAGAACCACACCCTCACGCCAGGGCAAGCTATTTAGTGATCGCAGGCTGCACTACTCAGGCTGCCGATCTGGGTGTAGGGTTCAGAGTTAGGCTGCAGAGCTCAGGTAGGGTTCAGGGTCAGGCTGATGAGGAGATGGGTTCAGAGTTCAGGGTCAGGCTGAGGATGAGGTGGGTTCAGGGTTCAGGGTTCAGGGCGGTCGAGGCGGCTTGAGTCAAACGCATAATGTGCAGGGGGGATTCAGTGGCCAGACTTCGGTGTGGTTTAACGACGTAACCACATAACCACCTGAGTGACCTGACCACCACAGGAATGGACAGGCATGGAAACACTCACAAATCCCAATCCATGAGGCAGGGATGCCCCCCCGCCCGATTGATGATTACCGGCATCAAGCAAGGTGATGGAGGAAGTTTGACCATAGTAGTGGTTCCCCAGAGATAAGGCAAGCAGGACAGGGAATCCATCTTGTGATGCACTCGGAAGCCCCCCAAATCACTGATGACAGGTGGGAGCGCATGGCCATCAGCATGGGGGCGGGCCCCCTTACTGACCAGGATCGAGGGCTGCACCAGAGGCCATATTTCGAGACTGCGTCCGGCGTTGGCACACACGAACCAGCTCTCTCAGCGCGTAGGTCACAGCGGCAGCAATGATTGTACCGCCGAAGAGGAATCTCCGCAGCTGCATGTATGATGGGGAGCGTTAGGTGCACGTTTAGCTGCACGTTCAGTAGCACGGGCATACTGTGATCCTAACCTGACTTGCCCGAGAATTAGAGGAAAGAGATTGAGAGAGGAGTGAGTAGGATGGGCGTGAACGTGCTCTGGTATCACAAGTCCTGTGTGGCGTGAAGGCTAGCCGGCTGTACATCAGATGCCTGCCACCCATCCGCCCCGATAGCCATCGCCCGGATCGCTATCGACCCTGACGCTAATGGCAGTGACAAGGAAGGGATTGAAACCTGAAGAGACTGGATTCGAGGATCGGGAGCAGGCGCACCCCCGTTCTTTACATCCTCCAGTCCAGTTTCTCGGAATTTTGCCCGACACATTCTCTTCTCCTCCGTCTTCGCCGGACACATTTGGTCTGTGAATCGAGCAAGTCGACGCCGAGATTCTCTGCCATCTACAGACTGCAGGTAAGCAGTGTAGAGATTGAGAGTGTCCCTCCTTGACGCTTGATGCAACTTGGCGGGTGGGGTGTCGAGATTCTAGCCAACATGAATTGCATACACAGACAGCAGTGAGCAGCAGGTAGTACTGCAGCAGCAGACTGATAGCTAGTGCGAGCTGTGACATCCCCATGTGGGTACCCGCATTGATGAAACCCTGTCGCCCCCTCAGGCCCTCACTCCCGGCACTAGCTGTTGCCCCCTCCAGTCAGAAGGGCCGCTCATGCGCCTGGCGGCATGCCTTGCGAGTTTCGTCACCGGGCAGCTGTGGGACCTATTGGTAAGCCTGGAAAGAGGTGCCAACGAGCTCATCCCCGCTTTATCAGCAACAGCGGTCAGCGAGGGCGGCCTGCTGCCATCGCCGCAGCAGCAGCGCTCCTGCAGCAGCAGCAGGGCTTGTCAGCTCGACACCGCGGCTGCGCTGAGCGGCCTGCTGCACCTCTCCCAATCAACCAGTTACGTGGATGAAGCGGCCGCCTGCCTAGTGGAGGCGGGGCTGCCCTCCTGCCTCATCAGCCTGATAGGGAGCAGCAGCCCGGGGGGGGCGGCCGCGGGCTCTGAATCTGAAGTTGAAGAAGAGGACCAGGCGGCTGAAGCATCTCTCGCTTGCAGGTGCTGTTAAGGAAGGGAAGCCTACCAAGGAAGGGGGGCCCACTAAGGGAGGGGGGCCTGAGCGCTTTCTCCATTGGGTCTGGGGGGAGGAAACATGCGCCTGCCATCACGGACTGCTCTCCTGGAGAGAAATTTCCTCACGCAGCCTGCGCCATGCCTTGTCTGCCTGCCTGCCTGCCTGCCTGTCTGCCTACCTGCCTACCTGTGCCAAGCCATGCCTTGCATACCTGCATGCGAGTGCCTTGCTTGCTTCCTGGCTGTTTCCCTGCTATATGATGGCCTTGGACGCTGCAGTTTTGGCTTTGGGATGAGGTTGAATGGGTTTCATATTTATCCTTTTCTTTCTTGAAGTTTCCAAGGAGGAGTTATCTTCACTTGACGGATTATCTTGTGTGCCTCTACAGGACCCAGGCATGCAGGTGCCTCGGGCAGCTCCTCCAACGGAAAGCAAAAAGCTCGGCGGTGTTCCGGGGAGTGATAGATGCTGAGGAGCTATTTGCAGCCGCTTTTGAGGCCATGAGCAGTGGAGCTCCTGCCCTCATGGCAGCTTGCATGGATCTGATGCGGATCTGGATCAGCCAGCAACCAAAGTCCAGCCCCGGCGGCGGGGGCGGAGGGATGTCCACTGCCACCACGGGCAGCGGAGTCCTTGCCCACTGGATGGAACAGTCCGGGCCAGCGCTGAGCCTGGCGCTGGCGAGCCTGGTGCATGCGGGAAATGCGCAGCGCTTGTTGATGAAGCGGCATGGACAGCAGACTCAGTCACTCTTGAAGGCTGCTTGTGAGCTGCTTCAGAGCCTTCCGCCGGAATGGGCCTCCACTGAGAGCCTCCAGCGCGAGGCTGTGGACGCGCTCCTGTGCATGTACCGGGATGCGACTTCCTCACTGTCTACTCGACGGTGGGCTGCTGTGATGCTGCTGAAGCTGATGGTCAAGGGCAGCGGCGGCAGCGGAGGTGCAGGCGAGCTCATACCTCATGTCGTGGCATGCGTCATGGCGACGGGTATTCTGGGACCTGACCATGGCAGTGCCGGGGAGCTTGCCTCGGCGCTCCTCATGTCACCGCGGGCTGGAAAGCCTGTTGGCAGCAGAAGCAGCAGCAGCGGCAGGCCTGCTGCGCCCTCCAGTAGCAATGCCCCTTTGCCCCCAAACTAGGAGGGGCAAGAGGTCTCAGCCTCTCAACGTTCGGAGCTCGTAGGGGAGTCTTGTGACGCCATCATGAGACTAGTATCATCATCGGTTGTATACTCAGACCCAGCAGATGCCCCGAGTGGGACCGGCGGCAGTGCCACCTCCGCGACAAAGGCAGCTCCGCCGTTGATGAAAGCATCTTTGTTGCTTCCGGCAGCGGTGGCCTCACGGCGGCTGGCCATTGCTGTTGAGGAGTTCTTGGCTGCAATGCTCATACGGGGTCTCCCGGCGAACACACCTGTGGCCCTGAGTGGGCTGGCAGCTCTGGCAGGCGTTCCCAGATGGGAGGGAGGATGGACCTCGGTGCGGCCTGAGCGGCTGCCCGGCGTGGAGCTGGCCGGGCCTGGGCTGGCGGCCCTCCTTCAAAAGATGAAGGAGCTTCTCTCAGGAGGGCTGGTCCGAGGCAGTGCAGTTGGGGATGTTGACAAGGAGGTGACGCTCCAGATGGCACACATGCTGGGGGCGATTGGGACAGTGCCTGTAGTGCCTCGTCCAGGCTGTCCACCAATGCTGATTATTGAGGCGCCCTCAGAGCCGCTCGGAGTCGTCGAGCAGCTTGTGAGCTTCCTCGGAGGCGGTGCAGGCAACACTGAGGCAGCAGGAATGCTGAGAAGGGAGGCGCAGCCGGGGGACGGAGTGGGCGTCGACAGCAGCGAGCGGCGCAAACGTGCTCTGATTGCATTGCAGTTCTGTGTGTCCAATGACATGAGCGGCGAGGGGCGAGCGGTGGCGGAGGGCTGTCTCAGCTCTACGACGCTTGCCCTGTTGATGCGGCCGTCGGAGGGTGCTGCGACGGAGGAGACGGACACACAAGGAGCGCCCACGCTCCAGCAGGTCTGTGCGGCGGTCGGGTTTGTCGCCTCAGAGGGGGGTGGAAGCACGGAGGGGATTTGCGACCTCGCCGCCGCCTTGGCAAGCCTGGTGGGCTCTGAGGAGGTCTAAGCTCTGCCTGCAGGGGCTGGGCTGGGCACACTTCTCCTGAAGGGAGCGGCCGCGGCGGTGGCCGGCATCCGCGAGCTGCTCTTGTCGGACGGCCGCCCCGCGGCGCACGCCGCCGGAGCGCTGCCCATCCTCGGCACAGAGGTGTGTGGGGCCCTCGACGAGGCTGGCAGTTGGCCCTGCATCGAGGCTGCCCTTGCCTCATGCTTGACCCACCTGACGCCCACCGGCCGCGATGAAGCGTCAACTTTGTTCGGGCGAACGTGTGCCTTGGTGCGGGACCTGGCCAGGGCCTTGGCGATGCACGCAAGCAGCCCGGAGGAAACTTCAGGTTCCGCCTGCTCCTCAACGGGCAGGCTGTCTGCCGGGGCCCGTCAGCTGCTGGAGCGCCTGGCCAGCATCCTTGTGCAGCGCCTACCCGCACTCTTGGCACAAGCCGGGGACAATGGCGGATGCTGTGCTGCAGATGCGGCCGTTTCGGTGTGCGAGGCGTTGCTGGCCACGCCTTGGCGGCAGCCGACCGGAATGCCTATCCTGAGCCCTGCCGAGCCGGCGATGGCGTGCCTTGGTGCAGCCGTTCGTGGCGGCTACCTCAGGCTAGCAGATGCGGCCGAAGGGCAGGACCGGTTCGTTGCTCTCCTCCACGCCCTATCTCTCCAGCTTGAGCTGCACCGCGCGGCCGCTGCTGCTGACGTTTCCAAGGCCGAAGGAGCCGACGACTCGTCTTCCGCACCCATAGAGATGCCAGCGTCGACCGAGGCTGCCGTTGAGGCGCTGCTCTCTGAAGCGTGCACGGAGCTGGCAAACGTCATCAAGGCAGAGATTCATGCCTACATCGAAAAGTCGTCCTCCGTGAACCTGCGCCTTACCGCGGGGCTGCCTCAATACCCCGCAGTTGCTCCGCAGCTTCCGCACATCGGTCGCGCCGTGGTGCTGATGCGCGGCCTGACCGGGCTCGTTCGGAACGGCGACACGACGCGGATCTCCTTACTGAGCATCAAGCACTTGTTCAAGGCAGGCACCCTCGGCGCGCTCGCTCAAGTCGCATCCGAGTGTGAGGTGAGGGAGGAGCAGTGGAGATCAGGGCTCCATTTAGGGGTGCCTTCTGCTCCAATTCGGCTACATCCTGGCCTCAGGGGGAGAGCCCCTGGTGCAGGCAAGCTTTGCTTCAGAGGCCTCCGGCTTTGGACCAGCTTGGCAGCTTAGGCTTGGTGAATATCTGTCCCAAGCCTGGTGGCCTGAGGGTTGGCGTCCCTGCAAAGGGGTGATGAACACACTAAAAGACACTTAGTGTATGCATATGACTAAACGAGCATCCTGACCGAGGGATGGACAGTGGCAGGGGGTGTGGGTAGAGGAGGGATGCAAGCGGTTGAAGAGGCAGGGTTTTTACCTTGGTCGCTATCGGTTGTGCGACATTGAGCATTAACGCAAAGGTGACCAAACGAGAGCAAGAGGCAGGGCAGCGCTGATTGTAACAGCTTAGGAGGGAAGGATGCCCAGAAATGTATCAGGAAACAGCAGTGGACAGGGGCTGCCATTCCAGGAAGGACTGATGAGGATCAGAGGTTAGCTTGTGGTCTCTTTATTTCTTACATGTCATTCCTCCTGAAGAGCCATAAAAAGGCAAACCCTAAACCATCTTGACTCAAAATCCTTGACTATCAGAACCCTTCTCTCCGTTGTTGCAAAGGACTCGGAGCACTTCCTTGGCTGCTTGGAATTCGGTCCGCTCACCATCTTTCGGTATATCGCTCGGGACTGCTCGGTGGGCCGCGCGAATTTGCGGGACATAGGGCTGGTGCCCCTGACGATCAAGCTCATCACCCGGTACGTGTTCAAGGGCCTCAGGGCAGGGGCAGTTGGGCACACCTCCGTTAAGCTTTTGGCCACTGGACAGCCAATCTGTCCCCCTCCCCCTCCCTGTGATCAAACCACGGATGTAACTGCTCTATCGCATGCTACGTAACCTCCGTTATTTCAGGTATCCCCGCAACCGCTGGTTTCATTACGTCCTCCACAACCTGGCCCGGGCAGAGCCGCTGCACAACACGCTCAATGCATGCGGGGCCGTCGAGGCGATTCAACGCATCGTCACCTCGCCTGGCGCCACGATCGGCAAGGCCTTTGACCTGCTTATGGCACTCGCCTTCATGAGCAGCGGCGCGGGCGACGCGGCTGACGCGCGCTTGCATGCTGTGCTGGAGGCCTTCGACATGACCAAGCTCCTGGCCGTAGGCATCGCAAGCGCGTTGGCCGAGGCGGACGGTAATGGGCGTGTCCCCGGCACCGGTGGATGGTCAACGCTCGAGAAGCTCTCACACTTGGCTCAGTGCTTGTCCAAGTCGGAGGACCAGGCGCAGAGCCTCGCTAAGGAGGGCATGGTTGAGAAGATGGTGCGCCGGGGGGGGGGGGCATGGCCGAGAAGAGGGTGCGCCGGGGGGGCAGGGTCGAGAAGAGGGTGCGCCGGGGGGGGCTCCTTGATTTGATGACCACACATTGCTCCTTCAGTTTTCTGCTGGGGGTTGAACGGCGCTTGGCAGTGGCCTAGGCCCTAGCTGTTTCCAGCTGTTTCTTATCCTGCGCACACTCACGCCCCTGCAGGGCAGAGCTATTTCATTCTTCAGCCATACCCATTCTTCAGTCCTCCATCGCCGGATGCCTGAATCGATTCAATGTAACAGATATCCCACTTTTATAAATCGGCTCCCCAACCCCTCCCCCCCGCCTCTACTCACCTGCGTACGTACGGTACTCCCAATCTAATGTGGCATCCATGCGCCAGAGGACTATATAAGGCCCTCCCTGTCCAGTCTGTCCCTTCCCCGCTCCCTACCAATTTCTCGACCCCCCTGTTTTGATCGTGTAACGAAAGCAGCGCAAACCTTCCCCCGGGCACCACCTCCAGGTCGAAGCCCTGACCAATCCGTACGGCTCGAAACCTCAAGCCGCGCTCTACATCTGCCGGACGCTGCTCAACTTTTGTCACGTCCCCGAGCTGAAGGACCGGCTTGCGTCCGTGCACGGCGCAAAGGCGCTGCTGGAAGCCTTTGCAGAGTCGCGCGACATGAGGACTGCGGATGCGGCGCGGGGCTGCTTAATCAAGCTCGGGCACCTGGAGGTTCTGTCAGAGCCGGCGGGGGATTGCTCAGAGCAGACCTGCAGCACCGTGGGACAGCTTTCAGACTCCCTGTCCTCAGTGAGTGACGTATACCATGAGGTGATACATTAGGCGACTCTGGCATGGAAATCAGAATGTGTTTCAGGCCACCAGTATTGTCATCACCGTGCCTGTGGCCTGGGGGCTGAAGGTGTGGGCTGGGGTCATCACCGAGCGGTCACTGTAGCCTGTGGCCTGGGGGCAGGGTTCCATCACGTGAGCTGCTCCTGGTGTTGTGACATTCTGCTCGAAATTCCTACTGTTGGGCATTCTACGTGACTCTATCAAACATTATTAGCCCTGGCAGGTCTGTCAGGGAAGCTTGGGGGTGGGGCATAGCACCTAGGGGCGCGACTCAAAAGCCAAAGAATGCTGGGAGCTCAGTAAGCCTGCTGTGGGGGGCAATCTCAGGCAGTGCCCGATTACTAGAGAGGCACGGGGAGCAGCAGCTCAAACGGGAAAGAGGGCCTTGCTGCCCCAGGGTATGTAGGGTGTTCACTTGCCAAGAAGAGATCAAGGTACCGCATGCCTACATATGTATGACCTACATATAGGGTGTTTGCCCGCTCACAGATAACCGCCCCCATATTGGCATCACTCTGTTAGTCTATCAACCTGACAAAGCCATACAGAATGCCCTAGGAAGCCACAGTCGGTCCAATGATGGCATCCTCCTTCCCCCTCATCGTGCCTGCAGCGATATGCCGTCTTCCTGTCGCACCGACGGGCGGATGCCAAGGACTTTGCGCGCGGGCTGTACAACCTGTTTGAGACGCGGGGCATCACGTCCTTCCTCGACTACGAGTACCGGGACGAGCTCACCGGGCTTGGCCACGAGGTGGCAGTCAGCGCGAATTTCCTGTTCATCTTGACAGGTACCTTCAGGGTTAAGCGTTCAAGTGTCCCGCGACCTCTGGATGTGGTGTGGAGGTTTGCAGTGTGGATGTTTTACCATACCTCCATCAGGGTAGTCTTCTCTTTGGTGAGCAGAGAGGGTTCATCTCAATGGGTGGTCATCTCTTTGGCAAGGTGGTGCTTTGACAAGATGATTTGGGGGGGATTGTCTGGATCAGTTTTGGGGTGAGGTGACGGGGCTAGGAGCGCTATGGATGTGTCAGAAGACTGTTGGAGATTGGAGATGACCAGCCTAGCCGCCCCAGGGTTTCAACTGCTGGTGGAATGTGTGGAAATGGGGATAAGTGCAGGGCTGCGTTATGAGGCCCTCCCTGCCTGTCTGCCCCAAGGCACACCACCCTGTTCTGCCAGCAGTGCAGCAGCTATGCCCCCTGGCACCCGAGAACAACATGGCTTGGCCACCTGCATGTCCTTTGCTAATAGGCATGCTCATCTCAATCACTAAATTGCAGTATTACACATGTGTGGTATACTGATATAGTGATATGTGTGCAGGTGCGTGATATGTGTGTGATATATGTGTGATATGTGTGCAGGTGTGTGATATGTGTGTAGTATGTGTGATATGTGTGCAGGTGTGTGATATATGTGTGATATGTGTGTTGTATGTGTGATATATATGTGATATGTGTGATATATGTGTGTTGTATGTGTGATATGTGTGCAGGTGTGTGATATATGTGTGATATGTGTGTTGTATGTGCCTTGCTTGAAACACCGATAAGATGCCTCATGACTCACAAGTGTGAGCCGATCCAAACCACGCAGACACCATTTTCGACAGTGCTTGGTGCATTGAGGAGCTCAAAGCGGCAGTGATCAGCAAACGTAACATCGTGCTTCTCACCAAAGATGGCGCCAGGTCGGTCTAAGTGGTACCAGCCGCCGCCCCTTCATTAGTGCCAGATCGGTGTTTGTGGTGCCAGCCGCCGCCCCTTCATTAGTGCCAAACTGTGACAACCTGTGTTTCGGGTGTAGGGTGTAGGGTGTAGGGTTGTTGCCAGACCTTGACCCCCTGAATGCCTCTCTTGCCCTAGGTGGAAGGATGCTCAGGGCAATGCCACTTGCATGTTCCCTCCAGACCACATCATCAAGAAGTTGCCAGCCGAGGTGAGTGGATTCAACGCGACCAATGCCTTGCATGACCACTCCTGCCCCTATCCCTGCCGCTGCCACGCACCGCTGCCGCCACCGCTGCAGTGCAACCCACCCAGCTGCACCGCCCTCCGGCTTCAGCGCTTTGTCGCTGGTCCAGCAATATGCCCCTCACCGGCCCATTCCTCCTGCAGGTGCAGCACGTCTTCTCGGTCAAGTCTGTGCAGCACTCTGATGAGTATTATCAGGTGATGCAGACTATCTAAGTGTGACAAACAAATTTGGTGACCCCCAAAATGAATGGAAGTTCAGTTATAGAGTGAACCGTGGGAGTTGATACAAACAGACACTTGCTTGTGTCCCAGCCTGGTCATTCTTCTCATCGTCTTATCAGGCAGGGAACAGTCAATATAACTTCCTTCAGGGTCTAGGGGCTGCTGCCCAGAACCGCTTTGTACAGGCGCTTCCCCGGGCGTCTTTCGCAAACCCCGGCTCAAACGCTCCTCATCCTGACAGGCATTCGTGGAGCAGCTTCTGAGGAAGATCAAGGCTGCAACTGCTGCGCAACGGTGCTCTGTAAAGTTTGCTGTTGCCTCAGATGAGGCTGCCACTGCCACCGCCGGCCGATCGTCTTTGACCTCCTTGATGGAGGCTGGCGCATCACGGCCTATGACGACGGCTGCTTCAAGGGCCCTAGACCAGGAGCTGAGTCAGGTGCGGCTGAGCGGCCAGCAGGCCCTCGGAGGCCCGATGACGATGATGCCCGTGCGCGAGACGGCGTGGGCGGCCATTAGCGGCGGAGGGGGCGCGGACGACCTCTCGGCGACACCCTTTCGGCAGCAGAGCCGCGGAGGCTTCAACTTGGAGTCTCAGCTGGCGGCCGTGCAGGGCAGAATGCTTGTGGCGCAGCCGTCTTTCGGAGCCTTGGAGGTGCTGCAGTGCCAGGTGGCAAGCCTGCAGTCCGCGATGATGGCCCAAATGTCGTCGCAGTCGCAGCAGTCTCAATTCATCCTAGCACGGAGTGGAGGCTCCGTCGGACACCAGGAGGTGGCGGTGGCAGGGTGGCAGCAACAGATGCAGGTGTGTATGTGTGTGTGTGCTCGTCGTTAGCGGGGAAGCGAGGCAGCGTACTGCTTAGGTGGGCGCTGTTGCGATGGCTCTCCAGAGTGGGACCTGCTGCAGGGAGTCGTCCGGGGGATTGGGGACGTTCCAGCCAGGTGCGGAGGAGCAGAAGGGTTGTATGATTGATGGACACAAATTATTGAAGGAGATATTCTGGCTATGGCTACCATGCCCCACGTCCTCCCTCTCATCTAAAAGTTGTAGGTGAAATGAAGCCGAGCTTCCCCCTCCGCCCCCCTCCCCCCCTCCTGTCTCCCCCCCTCCTGTCTCCCCCCAACATTATAAGTGTTGTTGCTCATGGTTTGCCACTGTGCCTCTTAGGTCTAGTCTATATAAGACCGTAGACCTTCCAACCCTGAACCCTGAACCCTGAACCCTGAACCCTGAACCCTGAACCCTGAACCCTGAACCCTGAACCCTGAACCCTGAACCCTGAACCCTGAACCCTGAACCCTGAACCCTGAACCCTGAACCCTGAACCCTGCCTCTTAGGTCTCACTGAGTACCATTGAGTCCCAGCTGAGGCGGCTGTGCGAGGGGGCGGAACGGCAGGAGGAGCAAGCCCGGGCGCGGCAGCGGCAGATGCAGGACGCCTTGGAGGCCGCCGCCGCCCGCAGCAACCAGCAGCAGCGGCAGCTCGAGGCGCTGCTCCTGCGCATGGAGGCCACCTCGTCCCGCAGCTTGCAGGACCTGGAGTCAAAGATGCAGCAGCAAGCGAGGACCAGTCACGGCATGCTGCAGTCCTGCGAGGTGCTGGAGGAGCAGGTGCGGCGCGTGGCCCACCTGGGCCAGGAGCAGGCCGCCGATGCGGCAGACCTGCGAGTCTCCGTTTTGGCTGCAATGCAATCGGCTCCCACGGCATCATATGCGGCAGCGGCGGCTCCGGGGATGGATCAGGGACCCAGTGGCTCGCGCCACCATCGGCAGCGCGCAAGCAACAAGGTAGGAAGACTGGAGGTCGTATGGCCCTCATCAGCTCAAGGTTTCCAGAGGAGGTGCTGGCTGGCCACTCACAGCCACTCACGACATGGGCACAACATACAGAGACTTAAGCTGCACTGGTAAAACACGAATAGGGCCTCTATCAGACCCACATCAGCATGCCCCAATGCTCACCGCTTTTGAGGATTGCGGTTTCGGGATATCTTATGTGATCTGCTCAGCCGCAGGCAGCATCTCATCATAGATTTATGTGCACCTCCTGACCCCCCAGCTTCTCTGCCTGCTCTTTGGATACGCAGAGCTACTCCCGCATCGGGGCGGGGGCTTCCGCACACAACGGATCCGCGCCCTTCCTGCCTACGATCCAAGGTGGCGGCGTCGGTGCTGCGGTACACATGCGGGGACTCCCCCTCTCCTATCACGGTGGGAGCGACGCGCCCTTGACGGGCTTTGCTGAGGTGGCTGAGGAGGTCGAGAACGGAGTCCCCAGGCGCATTGGTTCTTATAGACCTGCAGGGGGAGGGAGAGGGGGGAACGGACAATGGTGAGAGGATGGCATCGGAGCGGGTAGTTGCAGGGCCGGTGCAGGGCCACGACAGGGGAGGTTACTGCCATGGGCAGGTGCCCCCCCCCCTGCGAGTGGAAGGGTGGAAGGGTGTTGGTGATAGAGGGAGGTGCCAGGTGCTGGCAGAGGGGGGGCTGGGAGGGGGAGAGGGGGCTGACCGGGGCAGAAGAGGCAAATGTCGTATGTTTCATGAAGAAACCGCGAGCAGGGGGTGTGATAAGAGTTTAACAGATGAATTTAATTCTTAAACATTTAAAGTATGGGTACCAGGGGGGGGGGGGGACATCTCCTGATACCATCCTACAATTCCTTAAAACTCTCGGGCCTGACCCCCGCCCCAGAACCCACTTAGGCATAATATCTCTGCTTCCTTTAATAAACTTTGAACATGTCAATAAAGTTGCACCTCTGGGCCCGCTCAAAGCTCGGCCGCGTGGGCGCCCAACTTTGAACATGTAAGGTGGGTTAAGTGATCAAGAAGGCAACCCCTATCTGCCTGAATTATTAGATTTGTTACACACACACAGGAATATTCATAAATCATAAGTTGCAAACCAGTGTAATGATTGATCCACATAGCTTTCTATACTGCATCCGGCACAGCGCTCCCCCTCAGCAACTGGCCCAGCACCGCCCTCAGCACCCGGCTCAGCATTTGGCCCAAAACTCCCCTCAGCACCCGGCTCAGCACCCGAGGAGTTCTGATTGCTGACAGAACTCCCCTCAGCAACCGGCACCAGCTACTAGCTCAGCATCCCCCTCAGCAACCGGCTCCAACACTTGGCTCGGACAGCCCGCTTAGCATCCGGCTCAACACCAACACGACAACACCCGGCTCCAGTTTCATCTCCCGAATCCAAAACAAGGATGGCTCTGGCCCCCCCCAGCAGCTCTGCATCCCCCTCAGCTTGGCTAGGAGCTTGCTGACACCATCATTCTGCTCGGAAGCCTTAAACTCCTTGCCCGTCACCCTGTGGAATCCATTTGGGCTGAGCGACCACGTCTCAACGTCCGCATCAGGCAGCCACTGTCCTGGGTGAGCTATATGTGGTCCAGGTTGTGGTACCTCGTAGGAGCAGATCAGCGGATGGCTGCTGACGTAAGGCAGATTGGGCACGGCACCAACATGTTAGAGGTCGGGTTGGCAGCAGTGCCCTTTTTAACGGCTGCGTACAACAAGCTGTGGAGAGTTGAATGACCGAGACTGCACTTTCTGCGTGGAGCTGTTGGATTCCTTGACCAGCAGAGCCTTGCAGTCGGTTGGGTCCTGCTGGTGCACAGGATGCCGCAGAAACCGCACACCTCAAATGCTGGCGGCCCCAGGCCGTTTGCAGCACTGCACTCAAGGTTTAGGGTGTGTGCTGCCACGTGCAAGCGCATTCCTGAGTGCTGGGTGTTCATTCCACAACTGGCCACCTTGCAGGGCGCATGGGCGTCCCGAGCTGCCGCTGACCCCTCTGCACCCCGTTTGCATTCCTTAGGTGACTCTGAATGCTTTAAGGGTCAGCGGTCTTTCATGGCTTTTCACACTTCTTGCATGGGGGGCTTTGAATGAGCTAAACAAAAGCTAATATAATCTGGTGGTATTTTCTTTTTTGGCCCAACTATGACCGAGAAACCAGGGTCCGGAGGTGGAATGTAACGAATAGTGGTCAGCGGTTTGTCCTTGATATTTAATTTGAACCCTTGGGAGCCTAAGGCATGTACAACATCATAACATCGGGCTGGTCAAGACCTTTCCAGTGCCCCCTGCGTGTGGTCAACGGTCACGATATAGCTCCCGGTCACATAGTGTCGAATCATGGAGAGGAGTAGGTTCCAAACCTGGACAAAACCAAAATTGTCCTCTGAGACTCCCTGTGACATGTCTCCAGGCCTAGAACACCGGGGTCCATGTTCCTGCAACCTCACATTGGAGGATGGCATGGCTGCACCATGGCCCAGGCTGTGCATGGGAGCTGGACTTGAGGTAAGTCACTCCCTACCAGCCCCATGTGGCCGAGCCGTTCAGCCTGGCCCAGCGGGTACGCACCGTTTTTCACATGTCTCCAAGTACAACTTCCGGCACAACGAAGTCCTTCGGTTAGTAACGGCCACATGGTCAATCCTTTTCCTTGTCCATCCCACCCTTGCAAGAATTTTATTAAGGAGGCCAGTACAGGTTATATCATGAATAGGTACAGTGAGGTAAGGCTCCTCAGACGGGAATCCATCTCAGACTATCTTTTTAGCAAGAGGTCTCACAGCCACCTTTCTCCACCAGGACAATAAAAAGTGGGTGAGTGGTGACATAAGGGTTAGGGAGCGTTGGAATGCAGGCACATGCTGCCTTCTGTGTGTAGCCCTTCAACCAGCCGTCTAGTACTTGAAGCCTTCCATGCATTAAGTGCTCGTTATGAGTGGGTATGGGGATTCATGACTCTACGGCAACAGTAAGGGATCGGGGGGGCTAGGCAAATGCAGTATCAAGAGATAATCTGAATGATGGGTTGAAATTAGGCCACCTCCCGCATGCGGAAGTTGTGAATACCGGTGCAGTAGCACACACAATTCAGATCAGCAGGTGTTGACATACAGGGTCATCATGGGAAGACAACTATGCAGACTATGCAGAAATGTTGTGCGTGACAAGCGACTCAGATTCGATATGTTATCTTCACCGTGAACTCAGAAAGCTGAGTTTAGAATTTTGAATAAGCATCATAGTCGCTAGAACACCATATGAACAAGGGGAGTCACAAATTCTTCACGTAGAGACGACAATCATGAATGTGAAACGTTCAAACAACATCACACAACAGGGGGGCGGTGAGATGAGAGACGGTGATACTACGTCCTGCCAAGATACGCACGGTCGTTAAGAAAACGAATAGAGACGATGCATCGCTGAGGGCTATTCAATCATAGCCGTAGCCATCATCACACATGCAATTGATGTAGCAGCAGGACAAGAAATAGTTGACGTGGGACAATCGCTTCGTTCGAGAGGAGGCGGCTGGGCATAACAGTGTGTTATCAGAGGCCTCGATCTGCAAAGATTTCCAGAGGGTTCAAGGCATTCAGGCATGCGGGCAGAAAGACTCGGCACAATCAGTGCCCATTGATGATGTATGCTCCTCAGGTTGTGACGGCCACCTTTATTGCGAGGTCGAATCAGGCAGGCCCATCACATGGCAAAGTACGGACCCATCCACATTTACAATAGGAAAATTCGTTTAGCATCAGAAAGAGCCTTTCATTTACATAAGATAGCTTATCGAAGTTTCTTTGATTTCCTTCAAGCTCCTGCCTCTGCCCCTGCCCCTGCCCCTCAAAACCCATGACATGCGGCCACCTCTGCATCTACATCCGCATGTGCCCCTGCTGCCTCTGCTCCTGATGACCAACACGCACACATCGTTATGCTTCAAATAAATCATTTTTCCATTCAACCTGCAGATGAATGACCAACCTGCACACCTGCATATAAATTTCCTCCCCTACTACATGTGTAAACGTCTTCGCATGGTGCCACACACTGGTACCTCATATGTGGCGTTTTCTTTCATTTTTTCTGTCAGTATTGCCTTGCAACTAATACGCTTCGTAAGCAGCTTAACTCGATTATTGCCATATAATTGTCACACATCAGCCTGACCTGCACTCATGCAGGAGTCCCCACCCCTGACCTTAATGAAATATGGCAGTGGGATGTCCGACTAGCAATGCTCGATGGGGTAAGGACAAGAGAACCTGCTGCAGCACATTATTTTCTCGACAAAGTTCATCCTGTTCATCTTGCCATGGCACAGATCCTGAACAATGTGACTGGTGGTGAGAGATGGTAGAATCGCCGAGCCTTCGCTTATCAAGTCAGAACCACTGACAAGCCGGTTGTGTCAATATAATGTGGCCCGCATGAAAGGAGTTCACACCTCTATAAGCCCGGTCAAGCCTACTATTTCAATCAATCACCATGTTGCCAGCTGAAAGGTGAGTGCAGGGCACATGCAGGAGATTGATGAGGTGGCACCCCTTGGCTTTGGTACCCTAATACTGGATAAGAAGAAACAAAGCACCAAGATACTGAATCATGTTATATCGGTGAAGTGGTGCATAAGCTTGTAAGAATCTTCTTCACGTTTGGACCTGTATCTGGGAATTTTATACACGTTCTAGCCATATTAAGGCAAACGTTTTTGTGTGACTTGTAAGTTAGGAGTGATCGGATAAGTGGGATGCGGTGCTTAAGAGTGCAGGGTGGCGCGTGTAATGCTAGGGTGCAGGTTTGCTGTGTAGCCATGTGCCATTTGAGCAAATTCAATGTGCGATCAGGCCTTGGGCGAGTAACATCACCTTGACAGCACGCATGCCAGGTGGTGTGCGTCCACTTTTCCACGGATATACTGGCAGGGGTATTTACTGTATCTTGCAGGGGACTCCCCATCCTTTCGTCATTATCATTTGCCCCCATGATATGGCGTGAGACATACTCAAGCCAGTTGTGACCCCTAACCAAGGAAGGCATTTTAAGTGTCAGAGTTCCTACCCGCAACGACCTGAAGAAGCGATATGCTTTGTATGTCGAGTGCTGTATTAAACTAAGGCTCTCACTCTATCAAGGGTTTTATATTCATGGACATGTGGTATTCTTGTTGAGCCCAGGGTCTAGGGCTCTTTAAAGGCTTCATGTCCAATCATCCTTGACTTTTCATTCCCGATCTCCATAACGCTTGTGGCTCTACGAAGCTATACTGACATCATTGACTCATGGGCGATCGACATGCATGGCCTGAAACACACCATCATTTGCGTCTCACCATTGTGGTGGTTTATACGTGTCCCCGTTGCCTTGATTAAATCTGCACACAAGTTGTGTCTCGCCCATATCTCTCACAGGAATTCCACTTAGCCTCTGGCTGGCAGTGAGGCACAACCTGAAGGCAGCGGCTCTGCGCACTTAGCACGGTCGACACTTGAGGACGGCGCAGCGGTCAGCAACGTTAGGCACATCGCTGCCAGCAATGCTGGGCCAGGGCAGAGGGCGAGCTTGTGGAGGACGTGTAGTATGCTTGCTTCCAACGCCCTAGCATCCAATAAAAGCAAAGTGAGCGGGGATGGGTGAAATCCCCTAACTTAGAGGACGATGTGGTCCATGTGGTCGAGGCGTGGGCATTCCAGAGGCCGGGGATTCCTTTGACCATCATTATTTTCTAGCCTTTTTTTTGTCTCTAAACTTAATTTCCCATATCCTTACTTTCCTAAACCCTTGACCCTTCCCCCTCCCAGCTGTGCAGTTGGGCGCCCAGGTGGCCCAGCCTTTTTGAGCAGGGCCCAAAGGTGTAACGTCATTCACTGGCAGCGGAGCTCGTGGACCTGTCTCTCTAACCCATTACGGGTCAGGTCTGATCTTAATCATTCTCTACACTTCCGAAAGTGCCCGAGGGGGGCGCTTCCAAAGATCTGACATTTGACAGCTGAGGCACAATTCAATCCTGGACTGCTGTGTTGCTGAGGTGTCTCGATATATTTTTACACCCTTTTGTTAACATGGGGGCATTGGAGGAGTTGGAGCGGGGAGTAGCTGTTCCCAAACTGTGTCAGACTGTCTCTGCCTTACAGTCGCTACCAGTACTAGAGGTGCTACATTTAGTGGACGCAGCCTGCAAGCAGGTGCAACCGGAGGCGAATGGCATAGGGAATCCCAAAGACCCTGCCACCCATCATAGGTCTGCAGCGGCCTACGGCGCCTAGGTTCAGCCTACAGCTGGCGCCGTGCTGGCCCATGCCCGGCGTCGCACCTGCAACAGGGCGTGTGCTCCTGTGCGCACAAACCTACTGGTGCGACTTACAGCTGTAAGCACGGTGGACATCGAAGGACGGCGGTCGACAACGTGAGACACTTCCCTGCCAGCAGTGCTCGGCAAAGGGAGGTAGCATGTATGTGGAGCATGCCCTACATATTTGCTTTGAGGTTGCTCATCCCCTACCAGCCCTACGCGTTCTAGCGTTCAGCAAGGCCCAGCGGGTATGCTCCGTTCATGTGGGGAAGGCATGAGTGGGAGGCCTGCTGTGGTACCCACTGTCCAGGGCTAATTTCTGAAGGGGAAGGGGAATCTGCTTCATTTTCCCATGGGGGGAGGGGACTTTTCCTGTTTTTGTTTGCTCTCTCTCTTTCCTTTCGACTTGCTTGTTCTAGGCTCTGAAGGGGCCGGTGAAGCTTCGGACTGTCTTTCCTTTCCGAAAGGAATTTTCCCGCTCTTCTCCGAATCCTACATTTAGACGCCCACGTGGTCAAGGCTTTTCAAGCAGGGTCTTTTGCAGGCTCTTTCTAGGGGTGTTGTGTCATAGACATGTTGTGCAATAGCCCTTGTGATTTGCACTATCTATCCTGCAACTCTTATTCCAGAAATGCCCATCGTGCTCGCAATGTCATTACTGGTATCTTAGTCCTTGAAATAGCACTTCGGTATACATCTGGGCAGCTGGAGAGCAAATAGTAACAGCGATGAAGCAATGATATGATAGCGCTTTGGCAGCACTGTTGGGAACATGTAGTTCCTCAGTCAATTTCTAGACATACCACAGTTGCGCTCATCAACTCAGACCAAAGGCAGTAGGAAGCCTCAGGATCCCCAAGGGGAAAGAAGAAAAAATCAAGTTCACAAAGGGGTGTCAAGCGTTTGGCCCCAGCCCATGTTAGGTGCTCCTTGCACTAGAATAGAGCACTGATACAAACTTATGCACAACCTTCTTAGCCATCCTCAACCAGTGGGCAAATTATACCATTATATCGGCTGTGCCTGCCCCAAGTATCCACTGAAATCCATGCCCCTGCTCTTTGCCCCATGCAAGCTGGCTCAGCCTCCACTTCCATGGCATGCGAGGGTAAAACATACACTGCAGGAGCTCTGATCATGATTGCTACCAAGCAGACCACACAAAACTTCAAACACGTAGGAGATGTGGCTTTACTTGGCCAGAGGATTGCTGAGGACGTAGTTCACGGCTTCGCCGATCGAGCTAATCTTGTCCGCCTCGGCGTCTGGGATCTCTACGCCAAACTCCTCCTCCAGTGCCATGACCAACTCAACGACGTCCAAGCTATCGAGACCCAAATCCTTCTCAAATTTTGCCTCGGGCGTGACCTGCATGGGCAATCAGGTTCAGCATCAGCTTCGAGACATTGATGTCAGTACTGCTATGATTTATTCGTTGTCCCCATCAGGCCACTAGCGCACCTTGGCAGGATCAACCTTCTCAAAGTGCTTTGCAACGTACACGACCCGTTCTACCACAGAATCCTTCTCCAGGAAATGACCGCCATATCCACGGGTAATGATATTGGTGAATGCAGGGAGCACGTTCATGGCGGAGGAAGAGGCAGGAATGCGCAGATGCATAAGCACGGCATTCCTCAATGCTGAGGCAGCAGAAGAAAGTGCCATGATTATCAGTGCGCGGTGATGAGGCTATAAGACAATGCTAAGCATGATGATGAGCGTTGTCGCCGAAATTTTCTCTAGCGTCCTGGTTTCGGTGCTGCAGTTCATGTGGGCTGTAATCTCTGGCTATAGCACAGGCCAATCCTATGGCCTTGGCTATTCCCGATTTGTAACGTATGATAAATCATGTGATTTGGCTCTGGTTCTTTTGATCTTTGTCTTCAGGCATGGACGACATTCATAGAGAGCTGAAAGAGCGCAGTAGGATCCTTGCCATGTACGTCTCCCTGCAAGCATGGACATCTCACTCGATTACAGATGGTCAGATGGATGAACCATTCACGTGTCTTCGGCCCATCTGTAGATACAATGAGCGGCGTGAAGACTTCCCATCAAAGGAAGCATGGGATGACTACCTCGAAATGCTCGAAGATACAAGTGAGCTGAGATTGGGCAACAGAACAACAATGTCGTCACTCATTGACTGTAACATCAGTTCAGGACGCTCATGGGACGGTGCAGACAAATGTCGTGATAATATGTGACTGTGCATGCAGTTTACAACATTGTCAACAAGATTGATGTCCCAGCTACGGAGGCAAAAATTGGCGAATATCAAAGATCGAATCGTATCAAGATCATTGCCAACCAAGCTCGCTCGGTCAGTTACCAGGGTGCCTTGCTTATGAATCATGAATTCTGATTAATGTGATGCCATAGCCCCCCTGTAGTGGCTGCCCTGTCATTGGTTGTCTCATGTGTTTGTATGTTCACTATAATCATGTGAACCTGATGCTGCACTACTTCAAGAAGCCCTTCAATCTGATCTCCCAGGCAGATGAGCAGAAACAAATATTGCTTGTGGCAGCTGAGGCCTCGACACAAGCACAAGCTTCGTCAGCTGTAGGGGATGAAAAGCCTGTCTTTTCTTTCAAGTGAGCTGTTAGATAGCCAATTTACTGCAGGTGCTACTTTGCTGTCTCTCCATCATCTGTATCATTGCGTGTCATGCCATTTTCAAATTGTGTTCAGTTGTGTAAGTGAATTTCACCTAAAAATGTTCCCATGCAAATGATCATCGCTATAGGCCTCAGATCCTTGTCGCTGCACAGCCTGTGCCTGTGGTGCCCCCACACCTGGACGAAGAAGGCCGCTTGCCTGCTCCGCGTGGATCAAGGGGCGCTCAGCTGGAAGCTATGGCCCTCGCCAGTGGGTGGAGTCCAGGTGAATATGAACAGTAGTTATGCGTCACAACTTTGAACCAGTTTAGCTCATCTATCCATTCGGCATGTTGTATCAGTGGGGCTGCTCCGCGGAGAGATTATTAAAGAATTTGTAAGCACCATATGCATAACAGTTCATGGATTCATGAGTGCCTCATGACTTCCCACAGCAAGGCCATAACTTCTAAATTGTTCAAAACGATGTGTTACATATGGCGGCCGACTAGAAATGCAGATTTCAGTTCATACCATTTATTAGTGCCGATCCGGAACATGGCAGTATGACAACATACGTTTGAATAAAACACATCTCTTCAACCTATGAATTGCAGATCTACCCAAGTCCCGTGCTGTGCAAGAGGCCTTTGCATCCGTGCTAGCCTTTTAAAGTATCCTCTTAGGACACCTGGGGATGAGGTCCCCCAGACAACAAAGGCAGGCAAGCGGATTAACCTCGGAAGAATCCTCTGTTGTCCTCAGAGAGGTTGTCTTACATTGCCAATTGCGTGCTGTTGCTGTTCACTGTCGCAGAGACATCCTCCCTATCAAATTATGAACCAGGACACTCACCCTGAGTATTTAAGATCATTCCATTGGCCTAGTGTAGGTGTAGGTCAGTGCTACTGCGGTTCTCCCCTGGCAGGGCTGCTCAGCAGCAGACCTGAATGGTCTGGCCCTTTTTCCAATTTAGGGATTTTCAAGGAGGTGGAACCCCCAGCTCTGTAAAAGTAGACCATGCAATCCCATTCACTCTTTAATCAAGGGTGTTTCAGGAAAATTTTCAGCTACATCACGGCCTGTAGCCAAAGGGGGCCTGGTACAGCATGCCCTGCAGCTTTGGGCCACCGGCAGGCCAGGTTTAGGTCTCCATCGCCCAGCGTGGCATCCTAGCAAAATGGGACTGGTGCGCATCATAATTAATAACGATTCTCACGAGTCCTGGCAAATGCAGGTGGATAGTGTCCTAATGGTATACGTGCTGGTGGGTGAGTACTGCTGCTGGTAACGGTGATGGTGCAGAACGATACTTTTCACACTTTCACACTTTCGTTCTCACACTCCTTACACTTTCACACTTTCTTTTTCACACTTTCACACCTTGTAAACACTTTACTCACTTACATTACACAACACACACAGTGCCTCACCCATTTCACATTTTTTTAAACACTTAATCTCATTGAAGTGTCGCTCACGCATCACACAGTTTTTACACAGACTAATATTTCACTTAGATCTTCTCCTTTCCTTCTTAATTTTCCTAGGTAGCGTCCAACCGAACTCTTTTGCACCCACGTCATGTTCTATGGCTGGGGCTTATCTTCTGCACTATGGGGTTTATTTCCACGCTACTACTCAGTGGTTGTGTGTTGGTTGCTTGCCCAGGGGGGTCACTGGTTTTCGCTCGCTATCCTAGCGTATTTAGTGCCTGTCCCGGTTTACGGGCACAAGTCCCATGCATCAAATGTGATGCCCCGTTGGACTGTAAAAATTTCACAAAAACTCCACATTTTATATATACTGGCTACCTGCCAGCTGAAGTCCTGGTGTGGGCATTGGTTATCTAAGAGTTCTAGCAGGCTCTTGGCCACTTCAAAATCTTACCACGGTCAGTTGAAGTCTTAGAGGATTGAGGGATGAGGGTCTGAGGGTTGAGGGGCAGTATGGGTGGGATGCCCTACCTTTTGTGGCAGATGTGGTTTGAGTTGGTCAGGGTTTGCCTCTAGAGGGCTAGGGAATCCAACTTCTTTGTACCCAGAGACTGGTTGTACCAGTATGTTCGGCCTCTTTTTTTGTCTCTCTTTCTTGTCTTTCCTGAAGTACCCGAGTGACTGAAAAGAACAAAAAGGGATAGGGTTTGGGTTTTCAGTTGGTTTTACTGGGACATCGATTACCAACCGCCAAAGTGGCCGCATTTTTGAAAGGCTCGTTCTTCGCGATCGCCTCAGTGTTTCGAGTCGATTTTTTTTCCACTGGCGTATCTCGTGCTTCCCTACCTTATGACAGTGCACTGCAACGGAGATGCGCGGAGTGGATCGAACAAGCCGTACTTTTCTGGGCATGCTATTTTGAGGGGTTTGCGTTGAAAACTGGTGCCGATTTCAGAAACAGGCCATTGCGTTGCTTTCTATTGTGCGCAAAGTCGTTTGCATGTCTGTTGGCAATGTATGTGCTCGTGGTGGGGCAGCCATA
The DNA here is from genome assembly GCA_037349105.1 of Limnomonas spitsbergensis. Taxonomy (NCBI): domain Eukaryota; kingdom Viridiplantae; phylum Chlorophyta; class Chlorophyceae; order Chlamydomonadales; genus Limnomonas; species Limnomonas spitsbergensis. The sequence continues at coordinate 1,531,275 of JAYJMM010000029.1, forward strand.
GCTTAGGCCACGTTGGTTTTGGACTTTTTTCACCGAAAGTCCATACTGCACAGGATGTGTCATGCACTCGCGTTGCGCTGGTTTAAGCGCAAACTCGTTGAGCAGGTTAGGCTTGGTTACAGGGCTGCTTGCGTTGATCCGCAGCGCTGCAGTCAGCGGCTGACTAGTTTTCGAACTTGCAGGATGACAGTTGACACTGCAGAACATGTGAAATACCATCGTGGGGACTATCGTGCAACGTCAAGTGCACATCCATCTGAGCCAGCAGCCCACATCGCATCAACTGTCACAACACGCAGGACTCCTAGGAGTGGGTAGCAGACACAGTGTCACAAATGAAGGGGACAGGGCACCACTTCCTTGATTCCACCACACATGGCTCCTACGATGCAGCCACGATCCACAGCACCAAAACAAGCACGTCACTCGGAGGCTGCGCCAAAGGCACAGCTTTTACATATTGTTTCCAACCCAGAAGTTGGATGTTCACGTGGCCCAGCCTTTTGAGCAGGGCCCAGGGCTGTAACGTCATCCCTAATGACAATTGTGACCGATTCTTGAAGAATTGGGCTCAATCCAGTTGCAACACTGCTGCACGATGGCGTATGGCTGGCACTGTTAAATCATTTAACACGTGGTGTCAACGTTTGGGAAGCCACCATTGAGCTGATGGGCAAAAACCTTCACCGGTTTGAGTCCATTGAACCAAGCATTGAAGCAATGGGTCCAGCTGCACGTAGTGGCCTCCCCCACCACAGGCTGTGATGCTGTTCATGTGTAGCTACAGCGCATGAAGATGAACACTTAACGGTTGGCTGGCCTCGTGCAGGCAGCCCTGGTGCTGAGGCCACAGGTCGATGACGTCACCGTACCCCTGGGCCCTGCTCAAAAAGCTTGGTTAAATCGGCGTCCAATCGTCTGGGGCCACAAACTGCCAGTGGCAGGCCGGTGAAGGATTGGTCAAATGTACACCAGCGGCCCAGTGATGGCTGTCTAGCAGTCAGGAACGGGTGGTCTAGTGTGCCTTAAGTTTGCACCCAAAGAAGCACAGTCACCAACCTGTGGCGGCCTGGAGGGGTCAGTACCGAATGCAATGCCTAACTACCCTGCCAACTACCGCATCTCAGGGGTAGTAAATGGGTTGTACCGGTACTGCCGGGTTCCCTTTCCCCAGCTATATCAGTCTAACTCTAGATCCGTTGACAGGGCTAAATAAAACGAACGGCTCAATGTCGTGATTTTAAAAGTTGCACGAGGACTGGATCCTTGATTGCCTGTATGCCTGTGATAGGATAATTTTGAGACTCAGCTGGAAGCTGGGATCTCTGCTGACAGCCTCGCTTGGGGCCTTGAAGCCTCGAATAGTCGGATGGCCTTCGTATGGTTCTCATCACACACTTTGCACGTATTGGACACACACAAGATTCGGATCGAATAATTGCCTATCTGCTGGCCTTTATCCGGACATCCGGTCAGGCGGTCACTCTGTCCCCGAGTTGGCTTCCTAGGTGGCCCGCGTGGTCAATCCATCGCTGTCGGCAGGGCTATCGGCGTACGTCCTAGACGCGTACGTCTGACTGCGTTTTCTGCCAGTTTGCTATAAGCTTTTACCCCCTGCTTTTACTGTAGATTGTCTACATATTATCTATTCGGGGCAGTATTGCTAATGCGCCATATTGTGTGTGTCACTTGCCCACGTCTGCACTGCCAATCCACCCAGCTTCGCACCACTTCTCACTGAGGAAGGAGCCAAGTTTCGCTTGCTTTCATTTTCAGGCATAAAGTGCACCGGGCCTGAAACTGAGGAACCCTGCTATTTTGAGGTGACTCACTGTGGGTAGAAGCATCGTCCACATCACAGTAGTAGTTTTACACAAATACACGCACTTCATTGTACGCTGCAATGCTGCTACTGTGTCTGTCTCTGTTATTAATGAAACTGCAGCGTTTTCGCTTCTCCCGCCACCACTTGGCAGCATGGGATGAGGAGTTCGGGTTATGAAAACAGATGCATGCAGGGATAGCCTTGTGATTTGGTAACGTGCCTCACGCGCTGGCGGATCGTGCATTATTCCTGCAAGAGCTAGTGACGATGCACGTCACCAAGTGCTAGATGACAACCCAAGAAGAGCGTTGTCGGAATGTTTGTTGGAATCTTTACTTGCTTGAGTTTATAATACCTCCTTGTGTTACTCTTCGCAGATCGCTTGCCCGTTTCGTCTTCTTTTTGAACCTAAGGACGCGCCCTTCAACATGATTATGGATGCTGCAACGAAGCTGCAACTTACGCAGCTTGATGCATTTAGTCTAGGCCTGCAGCTGCCAGGGCCGATGGCTGCAGGTGCGCGATCGTGCTGTCGACGCCATGACTGCCGGCAAATGCAGAGGAAGACGATAGTTAGATTTTGTGGTGGTTTCTGTGCGCAGATGCCCGCAAGGTTTCCCTATTCGTCGACATGAAGCAAGCCCTACCTGTCGAAGGTGAGGCGTACCCCACGAACTGCAGGTAATAATTTCAGTCTTGCATGACCCACCCGAGCCCATGGCCCCTTGCAGGTCCAGAGCCCATGGCCCATGCGCAACCCTTGGTCATCGCTTCCCCAAGTTCATTGGGCAGTGCTGTGAAATCGGAGGTTCTGGGGGTTCCAAGCAGGTCCTCGCAAGACCAGCTTGTCCAGCCTCGCTTGATTCAAAACAGCATCCCTGCCGCAGCTGGGCCCATGCATGTTAACAACCTGATGGCGGCCCGAGGGGGTGGCTCTATCGCTGCTGCTGCTGCTGCGCGAGCCATTATGCCAGGCAGCAATGTTGCTGGTCCAGCGCCTGCGCTGTCCTCTTCGCTGCCCGTCATGTTAGCAGCCACGAGCAAGCAGCAGGCAGTGTCCATGGCAGCCTTCATGTCTGCCAGCTATGGAGCGCCTATACTCATGGCGGCCCATGGTGACCTGGGCAGCTTTGACCCGTCACTGGTGAACTTCGGCCTGCCTCCAATGCAGTTCAGCAACCACAACTTCAACATGTGCACACCTTCAGGAGCCAGCCCTCCCAGCTCAGGGACTTCTCCTGCCATGAGGTGATTCACATAGTTGGCACTCTGATTTCAATTTTATGCATCCTGATGCTGAAGGCCGTGCATCATCTACCCTCATATGTGCATAGCCCTACACTATCCATCTTCCACAGTTCATCGTCTTTAACATGTTCCTCTGCTTGATTGCACTCAGGAGCTCTGGCCGACGACGTGTCTCGTCCACCAATAATCCGCCGAGTCAGGTAGGCAGCTTTGGAGGTGCCAGCAGCCTGAAGTCGAATTCTCTGCTCTCTGTGTCGGCTTCAAAGAACGGAGGGACGACAAAATTCCGCGGCGTGAGGCAGAGGCCGTGGGGGAAGTTTGCGGCTGAGATCAGGGACCCAAACCGCGGCTGTCGCCTGTGGCTAGGCACCTTCGACACAGCGGAGGAAGCTGCACGGGCCTATGACACAGCAGCCAGACAAATCCGCGGGAACAAGGCTGTTGTCAACTTTCCCCTGGTTAGTTCTGTTGATGCTAGATCTAGATGAGCAGTCATACGCCCTTGTGCTCTCTTTTGGATGCCTTCAGGATGCATGAATGCACTTCCTAGCTCTCTCTATTTCAAATAGGAACCAGCAACATGTCTTTATATGGTGTGACCGCTGACCTTACGATAGGGCGACTGGTGACTACAGTGTCTCGTATTTTTGTATCATATGCGGTCCCTTATCCTTCAGCTACTGATCCTGATGTTTGTTTTTACAGTCGGACGCGGAAATGAGCCACTGGGATGGGATGGTAGATCCGTCTTCCTTCGGGATGAACTCTGGAGGGGCTCTGCTGGGCACCTCCCCCCTCGACAATGTTCTGGACATGTTTGCTCACAAGAACATGAACAACGATGACGCTTCAGAGCTGCAGCACCAGGAAGAGGAGCAGGGGAAACAGCACTACCACGCGTCACAGAAGAGGTCAGAGCAGCCGGAGAACTCGGACGACGTTGTAACTGCTGGCATGGACATTGACGATGAGCTGGCGGAGATGGCTGATACTCTGCTGTTGCTGCATGAGAGCGGTTAACGATGTATTATGTTGTCGTACTAGGACAATATCCGGCTCGGTTTTATGCAAAGCTTCTATCTCTTGCTATCATACGGATAGGAGGCATGCAGATAGGCGTTTTGAATAACCAGGAGCGCGCTGAATAGTCGTTTCAGTTTTCAATAAAGGTCTCTTCTTTTCCTAACTGGCTGATGCCTTAGGTCCCCCACCATCACTCTGTTGCTGTTCCCTTTCCACACCCATCTTCGCCCTATTGTGATCATCCTCTGTACATTACCGGTACTTGCGTTTCAGTGTTACTGGTATCTCTTTTCCCAGGAGTTTTCTTGGAGTTTTCTTGTATGTTCCTTCGCCTGCTCAATTCACCTGCTGGTAACACAGTTGTGTGGAACACTGCAATTTTGTACCTCTGAGCTTTTGAATGTGGCCATGCTGTCACTGTGTATGACACGAGTGTGAGAGCTAGGTATCACCGTTTTGTAACAACATGTTTTCTGATCCGATGAGTGCTGTAATCTTGTTACAACCTGAACCTGTATCTTTCCGGTATCTTTCAGTCGTTCTACCAATGATCTAACCCTGTAAGGGTGATGCTGAAACTTCTCCTAGTCAAATTACGAACTCTAGACCTCTGGGCCCCACTTAAAGGCCCAACAGAGTGAGCACTTACAGCCTGGTAGCGGGAACGGTTATGCAGCTGCATGCACCGGTAGTGTGGTTCATCGAAAGACCAGGCTGGGCGGGAAACATTGGCTGATCACAGTAACATCACTGATCCTACTATCAGGGATTAAGGGGCCACCATACAAAAAAGCAAAGAAAGTAGGAGCAGAGATCATAAAAGCAGATACCTTACAACCTGTACCGCAGGCAGGCCAAGACACAAGACCGGGGACCGCATGATGAGCGTGCTTTGCAGATCTTGGAGAGGCGATGCCTGGCATTTGGCGGAATGTGCCACTGACCCGCAACCGTGATGTTATTTTGGAAAGAGCTGGCCACGCTGCAGTTGTCGTTGGTGAACATATCTGGGTAATCGGAGGTCGCAAGGGCCGCTCCTTTTTCGGAGACATTATTAAACTAGACACAAGCAGAGGATACTGGGAGAAAGAGACGTCCACAAACTCCGAAGCCTTCGTCCCCCGGGCCGGACACTCCGCCACATTGATTAACGGGGAGATATGGGTGGTGGGAGGCAGCAACAATGAATCTATCTTTAACGACGTCTGCTGCTACAGCGTTAGTCAGCACGCATGGAGATTTCCCGCCATCAAGTAAGGTTTCTGCATGCAAGCGCATGTGACCGATACTTGCTTGCAATGGTGTCCCTTGCCATGCAAACAAAATATTATAATGCATGCCCATGCATACGATATGGTTCAAGCATGCAGCCAATGCAGGATTTAATCGGGTGACTGACTCGAGGTCATCATGCCATGAATGCAGGGGGGACACAGGCTTACTGACGAGAAGCGCTCATGGTGCCGATATCCACCCCCGCCTGCCCAGCAGTATCATTGTCATGGGTGGCTACGGAGGCATCAGCAACACATATGTGTGGATGAACGACACATTCGTCCTTCACACTGATAGGTGTGCATGGGATTTTGTAGGCATGCATGTGAAGAAGGCGTTACCAACTAGAAACGTGCCCTCGGTGTAAGACCCCAGATGTGCCACGCTGGATGTCAGAGCTGTGGCAGATTATCTGTAAGGACGCAAAGCTTGAAATTATTGCATCATTGTGCCTTATTGCTGGTTATAAGCAGCAGTGAACACAAACACCGAAATATGCGCCAGAAAAATGCAGGGCGATTGAAGCCCTTAAAGAATGCTTGTGGCGCTGCAGGCTGCAGTTGGAGCCACTCACCCCATACGGGCCTTGCCCCAGCCCACGCGGGTACCACAGCCTCACGACAGTGCCGGGATCACGACACTGCATTGTCATCGGCGGGCGCACCGAGGAGGGCCGCATTCAGGGCGGCCAGATGGTCGCCGTGTTCGACGCGGCCGCAAATGCCTGGCTGCCGCCTCAGCCGCATCTGGCGGAGGGCGGCGGCGGTGGTGGTGCACCCCAGACGACGGCGCCTGCTGCAAGATCCAGCCACCGAGCGGTGGCGCTGGCTGATCGCATCGTCGTCCACGGGGGCGCAGCCAACGAGAAGGATAGCGACAGGCTGGCGGACGTGGCCACGCTGCTGTTGCAGCCTGTCTCGTTGCCTGCTGCGCCGCTCATGTCCTGGGTGGCCAGCGACCAGCCGTCACTGGAGCTGCCCGTGCCCATGGGTAGGAGGCGGGGGAAAGTCTGTGAATGTGAAATCCGTGGGGGCGGAACTGCAGACTGCAAAGACCTCGTCTATTGCAGTCAACAAGCAGCAGGCACCAATGCAATTTCTAGGATACACCAGACCACCTTCATGGTACTGCCGGGTAGCCACCCCAGGGTCAATTATAACCAGGCCATGACCGGCCTATGGCCAGGAGCCTAGGCAACAAGGCATGCTGCACAAGGCGGCAAGCCGGAAATAGCTGACATAAAGCTGTAGAGCATCGAATAAACACTCATGTGCAAAATGATCATGCTTACGGCATCGATGGCAGGACTGGAGCTCTGCTGACTCAATGGTTGTGAGATTAAGGAGGATATCCACACCTTGACCTGAGCCTGAGGGCCGAAGTGAGGCCTGCAACACGTGACACTCCTAGTCTCATGTGTTGCTGGCCTCGTGTACTCTCGAGCCGCACCTGCACTGCAGGCTGCGGCAGGGGGGCTGCGCCGCTGCGGTGAATTACTTAACAATTCTTCATTCCCGCACTGCAAAAATGTTCTTCCCTCCAAATGCTGCTACCACTGAGGGGCCCAATTGAGCAATAGTGTATGTGATCTCTTCTTTTGAGGATGCTTCAGCTGTCATTCAGCTGCATAACAGCCTAAAGTTGTGGCGGCCTCATGCAGCATGCCCAGTTGCTTCGTCCGTCGATCGTAGGCCGACCAAGGTTTCGTTCCCATTGCCTCAGTGGTGGCTGCCCAGCGGCAGGCAAAAGGTGGCCACTTGTGAGCACTGCTGTCAGCGCATGCCAAGTTGCCCTCACAGCCAGTCTCATTGCGTGCTGGATGTTGGTGGGCTCCGCACCGTCAAATGCCGATCCCTACTGAGTGAGAATGCGTATACTTCAGCGCAGGCCGAGCCGCACACACGGCCAGCCTTGTTGGATCCTCCCTGTACATCCTGTGTGGTTATGCCGGTCACTCCAGCGCCACTGGTGGCAGCCTCTACGTTTCAGACTGCTGGGCGCTGGACCTCACCGCGCGGTCGCCGCAGCCGAGCGTGCGCCGCTCAGGGACGGCCGTGGCCCGCGGCTCGGGCACCGGCACGGCGTTGGGCGATGCCGTCTCCATCCCATTCATCACAAAGCCCTCTAGGGGGGCTGCTGCTTCACGTCCGCAGAGCGACGGGCAGGTGGCAGCTGCGACAGTGGCAGTGGCGGAGCTGCCCATTGAGAATCCGCGTGTGGGCCCCAGCGCTGCCACGTCACCTATGAGGCAGCAGGCTGACGCACCAAAGCGGTCGGCCGAGCCAGACGCCTTGCTGCTCCACCAGCCTGCCAGCAAGCGGGCCGCACGGCCTGGGAGCCCCGTCCTGTCCAATCAGACTGGGAGCAACGGTACCGCACAGCAACGGGCCTCCGGCGCGGCGAGCCCTTCCGGGAATGGATCTGGATCCGGCCGCAGCAGATCTGCAGCGGATCCGCAGCATCAGGGGTCTAGAGACGGTGCATTGCGCAATGCCGATGCCACAATGGTGTGTGTGTGGGGTTGAGGGAGGGCGTAGGTGGTGGAGTATTAAGCAGACTGTTTTTTCAGGGCAATATAGCTCCAATTCAGCTACATTGGGGCGTATGGCGGTGGGAACCTGATGCAGCATGCCCTGCTGCTTTGTCCACCGGCCTTAGGCCAATCAAGGTTTGGTCCTCAATATTTCAACTGGCCCAGCGTTTTCCCAGAGGTGGCCGCACTGAAAGTATCACTGTTTCGCTGGCTGTGGCTTCTAAGGCTTGAAAATTTGTCAGGCATATTTTAGTGATACCTCAGGCTGGCTGGAGTGGGCTGGGCCAGATATCAACATCTGCATCCAAGGTGTTGATCCTGGTATTGACAGCTCACCAGTTTACCAGCACTGGTAAAGCTACACTTCTGTAATGCGCCTTTTGCAGCTTTGCCTCTCTGCCCCCTGGAGGCGCATCAGCAGGCCTTTTACTTACATGCTCATGCAGGCAGCCCGGCTGGAGGAGGAGGTGGGGAAGCTCAGGGCACAGCTGGAGCTACAGCAGAGCTACAAAAACTTCCAAAGACTGAAGGTTGAGGTGGGGCGGTGCGGAGGCTGGGGGGTGAAAAATACAGGGGGGCTCAGCAGGGGCAGGTGGGACAGGCAAGGCAGGCGGGCGGGGCAGGTGGGCGGGGCAGGTGGGCGGGGCAGGTGGACAGGGCAGGTGGACAGGGCAGGTGGGCGGGGCAGGTGGGCGGGGCAGGTGGTTAGGGCAGGTGGACAGGGCAGGTGGGCGGGGCAGGTGGGCGGGGCAGGTGGGCGGGGCAGGTGGACGGGGCAGGTGGACAGGGCAGGTGGGCGGGGCAGGTGGGCGGGGTAGGTGGACAGGGCAGGTGGGCGGGGCAGGTGGGCGGGGCAGGTGGTTAGGGCAGGTGGACAGGGCAGGTGGGCGGGGCAGGTGGGCGGGGCAGGTGGGCGGGGCAGGTGGACGGGGCAGGTGGACAGGGCAGGTGGGCGGGGCAGGTGGGCGGGGCAGGTGGGCGGGGCAGGCGGGCAGGGCAGGTGGGCGGGGCAGGTGGGCGGGGCAGGTGGGCAGGGCAGGTGGACGGGGCACCCTGTCAGGTTCCTAGCTGGAAGCATGGCGAGCAATCACAGCTGCTGGTTCCATAGGTGTGCTTTCCCGCTATTGCTCTTGTGCCCGCAGCTTAAGCATTTCAGGGAGCAGCGGGAGAGCCTTACGGCGCAGCTCTCAGCAGCCACTGGACTGCGCGAGGATCGGGAGCGGCAGTCCTCTGAGGTGCAGGCGCAGCTGGCATCAACTGTGGCAGAGCTGAGCAAGAGTCAGGCTAATCTGAGGTGGGAATGGCCAACAGTTTGCACTATATTCAGGAGCAATTTATGTTTTTCATGTGTGCCCAGAGGTGGGCAAGCGGCCCTTGAGGTGGAGACAATCTGTGTGGAGCCCAATTCCGCGCTAACAATGGAAGCTATCCTGGTAGATTAAGTCGGTATATGAGCATGGCCACATGCTGGGTCGGTGACGCTGTGTTGCCTATGCCACCAAACCTCCACAACTGCTTTTCCGCTTAACTGACAAACTCGCCATTGCTTTGCCGCCAAACTGCCAAACCGGCACTGCTTTGCCGCCAAACTGTCATTACTTTGCCGCTGAACTGCCAGACCATCATTGCTTTGCTGCCAAACTGCCAAACCGTCACTGCTTTACCGCCAAACTGCCAAACCGTCACTGCTTTGCCGCCAAACTGCCAAACCATCAGTACTTTGCCGTCAAACTGCCAAACCGTCACTGCTTTGACGCCAAACTGCCAAGCCATCAGTACTTTGCCGTCAAACTGCCAAACCGTCACTGCTTTGCTGCCAAACTGCCAAGCCATCAGTACTTTACCGCTAAACTGCCAAACCGTCACTGCTTTGCTGCAAAACTGCCAAACGGCCACTGCTTTGCCGCCAAACTGCCAAACTGCCACTGCTTTGCTGCCAATTCGCCAAACCACCACTGCTGTGCTGCGAAATTGCCAAACGGCCACTGCTGTGCCGCCAAGCTGCCAAACCGCCACTGCTTTGCCGCTAAATTATCGTTGGTCAGGGAGCAGGAGCTTGCAGCACGTGCAGCAGACCGCCTGGCATCGCACATGGCGGGAGAGCTGGCATCAGCTCGAGACCTGGTCTCGCAGCTGCAGACTGCTACCGCGCAGCTTGAAGCCAAAGGAGAGGAGCAACAGCGAGACCTGGAGGCTGAGAGGCAAACCAGATCGAGGCTGCAGGAATCGTTGACGAGGCAAGCTGGGGTGGGCCTGAGGTCAGGTGTGAGCCATGGCCGTTGTGTAGCTAAGGGAATGAGGAAACACTGTGGGGGCACTGTCATAATGCAGCAGGGGGGGGGGGGCTAAGCAGGTTATGCCATGATGCTTGACGCCTTAACATGTCGAAATGTGTGCTGCCTGACCCGACCCCTACCCCCCATTCTGAACAGCGTCACCAGGGCGCTTGAGTAGGTTCATTCCCAGGATTAGGGTAAGTCTGACCCTCTAAACCCTTCAGCCTCAACCCTAATCCCTGAACCCTTGTTTCTGAACAGCGTGAATTGGGCCCTGGAGCAGGTTTTGTTCAGGATTCAGTCTTACCTTAAACCCTGATCCCCCACCCCTCGGTTCCGTATAGCGTGACCCGCGCATTGGAGCAAGTTCAGTCCCGGGTGCAGAGTGACGAGGCGCTGCTGATGGCGGGCCGGGCAGCAGCCCTAGCCCAGCAGGAGCAGCATCGGGGAGCCGTGTGCGAACTAGAGGCAGCGCTGGACGCGTCCAGGCTTGAGCTGCGAGGGATGCAGTCCCGACTAGGCGCCTCGGAGCAGGCATTAATGCATGCTCGGGTGAGTCGTGACAACTTAGGATTTAGGGTGTTCAGTTTAGGTTGTTTGCACTGCACCCTTCACCTTTTGTGATGCCATGATTAGGTCGGTAGCACACCGGTAGAGTTGTTCTGATGCTCCTTGCGTGTAACGGATGATGCACTGCTCATTGGTGTTTCGGCTACCATTCAGCTACAACCCGGCGTAAGGTAGGAGGGGCTTGGTGCAGCAAGCTCTGTTGCTTGAGCCACCGGCTGTAGGTCGGTTCAGGTTCTGGGATGGGGCCCGTCTGTGCATGGTGGTTTCAAGGTCCCCTGTGCCCCTTCCTTAACACAGACTGAGATGGTCGCCTCTCAACAGCGGTGTACGGCTGTCGAGGAGGCCAGTGTGAGGGCGGAGGTGGAGAGAAGGAAGCTGGAGGCGGAGATGCTGGTTCTGAGGCATCAGGCGCATGACCTGAGGGAGGCGGGGAGAGCTGGGTATGACTGGTGCAAAAAGCTCGAGGCGCATGTCAAGGGGGGCGCTGCTGCCTTGGCTGCTTTTGGTTCTGCTTCAGGAGCTTAACCTCTGTGATGGGAAGGCCAAATTTTTGTCTGGAGGCTAGAAAGGTCACGGGGGGATGATGTGCCAGAGCAGGTGCTGAAGTTTTGCCGATGCTGTTGGTTCGTGTGCACAATGCAGCCCGTGGCAATGTGCTGTTCTGTGTTGAGGAAGCAAAAAGGTTTTGCATTCATACGTTCTCCAGCTATTGGTGCGAAATCCCAGCTACATGGTGAAGAGCTGTGTGGCCTTCCCTGTCCATGATATTACACCTCATCTTCTTTTGTGCACTTTGGTTTACTTGGCCAGGTCTTGTGTTTCATTCACGTTTCTTTTGCAACCAAGCAGTCACACTGCCCTTTTGTGTCAGTGGCAGGCTGCTGTAACGATTGAGCAATTGAGCGGACGGTACGTTATCCTGGAGTGCACTTACCGCACGTGCATGCGTCCTTTTCAATTCTCTTGTACTCAACATTAACCACTCACCGGACCAAACGGAACACATCAATTAGGCCGCTCATGTGGCCGAGCTTTTGCAGCATGGCCCAGAGGTGATTGACCTCTGGGCCCTGCTCGAAGGTGAGAGGGAAAGGGGGTGCCCTCCCTGTGATATTTGTCGGCACAGCACACCTGCCATCCCTTGCTTAACCACTGGCTGGTCACTTCAAATCGAGGGGTCTTACACTTTCTGATGCGCTGCCTCGTGGCAAGTCCTACTATTTCAGCACTGTTGAGACCCCTGCCAGCGCCCACCAAGGGTGTCTTTGATCCATAACTGCCAGCTATGGTGCTGATTGCGAGGTAAAGGATTTATCGCATACCAGCTGCAATTTAGTGAGGATGGCAGAGGACATAGGTATGTCTAGAACGGTGCACACCCGATGGTATAGGTACGTTTAGAACAGTGCATACCCTATTACCCTGCTGGGCCATGCTGAACGCTCGGCCACGTGGGGCTTGTAGGCAATGGCTAGGCTCACTTCCAGCTACCATGCACAGCCTGGGCCATGGTGCAGCCATGCCATCCTCCTATGTGACAGGGCAGGAACATGGACCCCGGCGCTCTAGTCGGGGGGAGAGAGAAGATCGTGTGGCGGGTTCGATCCCTCAACTTATGGGTATGGATGCCACCAGCGTTATACCACTGGACCATTTCCCCTACAGGTATGTGAGGTGGGCTATGAGCATACTGCATGGAGGGCTATGCGAGCATGTAACTTGGCCATATATTTTGGTGTGTCAGGGATTATTTCTTGTCTTTCTAGTTTGCTTCACCCCTCTTACCTCAGACTCCCCCCGTCCGGATCCCCAGCCCTGAAAGAGGAAACGTTGCACATGCTAGAGGATAGGAAGGTGGCCTGCCCTATTTGCCTTGGCTTATGTGTTCCTACGAGGGCCGTTGCATGGATCAGCCACGCCAGATAGTCAGTCACTTCCAAATACTCACTGGGACATTTAATAGTACAGTCTTGACCCCTAAGCCTTCTTGGTTCAGCCACTTGGACACATTTCTCTAAACCAAGGCACTGTGTCAAAGCACGTAGCAAAGCTTTTCCTACTCATAATGCGGCTGCGAAATCCCAGGTGCAATCCATATTTGATCGTGCCTAATTTTGCATATCTACAATATAATACGGCTGATTCCAGATCAAGGCTTCACCAGTCCACTCGCGATCAGCTGTACATGGCTGAGGCCAGCTGTCGTCTATTCGCACTTGATGGCCCTACATCATTTAGATCACGGCAAACGCTCAGAAATGCAGGCTTGCCAAAGAAACAAACCAGGGGAACAAACAATCTCATGGCCCCAACCATAGTCTTGCCTCAAAGGCCAGGAACAGTACGTCACAACAATTTCCCCACGTGCAACATGTGATGTGAAAAAGTTGAAGTCCAGTGGAGCATGAGATTTCATACATACGGGCTTTGTGCCCGCAAACCAATTCCAACAAAATAAAAGTAGGTTGTGCCACATGGTAAAGAGCTCGCTGAACGTATGACAAGAGCCGTCACACAAACAAGATGAATCAGTGGCCCCTCTTGTCCCCAAAGCTGCTCACCTGTAGATGTGGCGCACAAACATGAGCGACGCGTTCATCCCCACCGATCCGAGCATCAGGAAGAAGGCGTAGCATACGACGGCGTTGTACCCAAAGTAGAAGGAAGTCTGCATGAGCCCCGACATGTCAGAGCGAAGAAAGTAATAGTAGAAGCAGTAGCCGTAGACGAAGATGCCTGTGGAGCCACCGCAGAGGAAGGAGCGCCACCACCACCTGGACAGATCAGAAAACGGGAGCGGCGTCAACACTGCTGATCATACATGACCCTGCTCCTGTCTTGCACTGTGTCACCCAGATCATGTTAAGCCAGTACCCTGGGTGGAAATTCACAGTACCGATCAACCCCCTCCAGTGTGTTTCACATTCCAGGTGCCTTGCCCAGTCGCACCCCCAGTCTCGTCTCAGCAGATAACCAAGTTGTCCCATCAATCAAGTTTACCTGCTCCCATCATGAAATCACTGCAGTGGAACCTGAAGCCATCCGTACCTGTGGTCTTCAACTGCAAGCTGGAAGTAGGTGAGGGCCACCGTGATGAATGCGGTGACAATGACGAGGATGATGAACACGATGAAGAGGATGGAGTAGATGGTGTAGATCTGTGAAGCAGGAACATGGGTGTTGACAAGTAGGGAGAGTTGAAAACATTGCAGACAAGCACTTGCTTGAGCAACACGCCGGAATTAGGTGGTCGGTGTTGCTGAGGGCAATAACAGGACACCACGCAGCGAACATGAGGTAAGTCAAGCAAGGAGGATCAAAATTAGTGCATATCAACAGCAATGCACACCGCAGAAGCCAAGGCTTTCCTCGTACCTTGTGTCCCCAGATGGAAGCAAAGATGTAGTACAGCTCAATGTAGATGGCGGAGAAGGGCAGGAAGCCGGCCATGAGCATCTGCGGTACAGCTGTCCGGTACCATGCCAGCGGAGGGATGTCACGCGGGAACTTTGTCGTCCTGTTACAAAGAAAGCAGCAGCATGCAAACCGTCAGCTACTCCGGTTTTACCATCAAAATAGCAGCGGGCATGCACTTCACCAATCCAGTGCTTCACAGGTTCCACTGGCTTCCCAGCTTGAGGTGCATTGGCTGATATGCAGCATAACAAGATGCAGGTCCTCTGAGTGCAAACAGTGCAAGAGCATCACGAAGAACACAGTGCTAGAGACTACAAGAAAACATTGCAAACGCCTCACAAAGAACGAGTCTTCTCAGCATCATGTCCTCCCCCCCCTCAAGCCGCCTCATCACACCTGCAAGGCGCGTTGAACTCGGCCTTGGAGTTCTTTGCCATGATTCCGCCCATGACGGTCAGCGGGAATGTGACCAAAGCCCAGATGAGGATGATGATGACAATGGTGCCGAAAGGCAGCGCCGCCGTGGAGCGGTAGAAGATGGCCACAGTGTTCAAGTAGGAGAAGACAGCCAGGACTGGACCACAGAACAGCACCGAGACCAGAAGGACGTTGTTGACCCAGTTGGTGCCGCCAAACTTCTTGTAGTGGACTCCACTGACATAACCTAGCAGAAAGAACACAAGTTTGTCAGAAAAGCATGGCCAGTTCTAGGCACTCTCCATCAGGGGCAATAGCCAGCTTCACTTGAAAAATATTTCTGCAAGGAAACAGGGCTGGCCATTCCCAGGTTCTTACGCTTCTACGCTGGTGCCATGAATTGCAGTACCTGGGTGTGCCACACTTTCAGCGCCAATCACAGCTCAGCACTGCCAACAGTCCAGGGCGTCGTGCGCGTTCCCGCCCACCCACCCAGCTATCTCCAACTGTATCAAGCATACAAAATCTGGAGCCCACAGGTAAGGCTTCTTTCATGGCATACCAAATGATCACTCTACATTCCCTCCTTATGATAAAGCAGCACATACAAAAGCTCCGCCACCCCCCTAGTCCCTACCGGTATCAGAGATTAAGACAGTATCACACATCCGGCCCATGCGCTGGGGGATTTCACTCACCAGATATGCCAGCTGTGAGTGCATACAGCACCACACATGCCGACAGGAGAGCCCCTCGGTTGTATGGGTAGAACATGCCAACCAGCGCCATGGCAAAGATAAAGAGGGCAATGACCAGCGTCTGCGGACATACCAACAAAACATGGTTCTTGAGTGCGTGCAATAAGTAAATCGTCATGAGGCCCATGAAAACTGAATGGGCCAATATAATTGGTACTGAAATGAATTGACACCTGGCCACGGCCCTAAACTATCATTCGGTGACGTGCTAGGATGTCCTCAAGAATAGGAGGTCAGGTCAGCAGGTCAGTCCTTCCATCTATAGCTAGAGTCCGTGCCATACCTGAGCTCCGACGCCAAGCATTGCACTCAGCAGATTTGTGTGCGGAGGGAACCTGAAAACATCCCCATGCAGGTACTTCCAGCCTGTCTCCTCCTGCTCTGCCCCCATCTCATCGTCCTTGGTGGTGAACTTCATGAAGTCCTTCTTCAGCACCCTCAGCAGGATCGTGGCTAAGAAGCCCGTGAGAAGGAGCACTGTGACACAGGAGTTGATGATGGAGAACCAGTGGATCTGCGAGACACAGAGCAACAAGACGTGCAGACATCAGTCAAAGTAAAATCTGCACCCTATCCCAAGACATCAGCTCAGACCACCCACCAAAGCATGCTACGGCTTAAAGCATGCAGATTTTATCAGCATCTGACCTCTAAATGCTGGGGGAGGAAAGAGTACCGAGAGTAGCGGTCCATGCGGTGATCGTAAGTGATAGAGGTCGGCTTCCACTTGACTGAATACGAGAACTTGACGGGAAGGGTCTCCTTGTCTGTGATGTCGACCGTCCTCATGGGATCACTGGACACGTTGATCTCAATGACCTCGTCATCATTGTAGGTGACCTCAAAATGGAAGTGTGTGAACAGGAAGTACTTCCGGGCACCGGTTTTCACCACCTTCTCCACCTTCCCGATGAAGCCCCAGACAGGCAAATCATCGTAGTACATCTGCAAATATTAGTGTGGAAACATTTTATTGTGGGAAGACGGAAAGCAAGACTTCCAATATCAGGCCACCCGATTTCACAGGGAAAGCTTGCATGCACTTCAGCATGGCTTCCTGCATGGAGAGAGGTACTCATGCTATGTCTTCCTTTGCCATCTTTCAAGCGACAGCCGTGTCGAAATACCTGGAAGTAGTAGTCTTCACTGACAGCCTTTGCAAATTGCTTCATTTCCGCAGCTGTCAGAGTCTTGGAACATAAAATCTCGTTCTCGATATCGATGCCAAAGCTTATGTTGTATGGCGTTGATGTGAGACGATCTCCTTCAAGAACCTGGCGGGGAGTATTTTTCATGTCCAGGACTGTCGTAGTCAGGAAAACTGTCGACTTACCTCTCCAAGATCTTCCAACTTGTCTTTGGCCCCCCCTTCCGGCTCGCAGAATGGGAGTTGATAAAACCTGTTACACACACGAATTGAAGTCCTCAATTTCCCAGGCCTCACACAGCTTTTCTTCTCACCGATATGTCTCCGTGGGATTTTGGAAAGGTCCGATTTTGTTGGCATAGAGTGGTATAATATCTCCATGATCGTACGGCTTTGCACTGCTCAGCCCAATCGCAGCACAGAGGAAAAGGGCCAGGACCAAAAAGTGCCGTGTCCTGTGCTGCATGATGACACCGAGCGATAAATCACAAAATGAGGCCCATACACAATGCGTTAAACGGGACTTCCGAGTCTAGGCACGTCTCCCCAGATCTAGAGACGAGACGAGTCATTCAAAAGGAGGCATGCCCAAGGTGAGCAGACAATTTTTGCCCATCTTGTTTTGGAAGGACTAACACATTTGCACTGCTTGCTGATTATTTGTGTAAGACCTTTTACTGATATATAATTGCAGCGATCCAGCCACCACCATGAGCACGGGCGGGACACTGAAAACTGTGCAAGTCGATGGACAAGTCATCTTGAAGATAATGCAGCATTGCAATGAGGCCCTTCCACAGCTTGTTACGGGACAGCTTCTGGGATTGGATGTTGGTCACACGCTGGAGGTCACCGATTGCTTTGCGTTTCCCGTGAGTTGCGGCTTCTTCATTGACGTATTCTTTTCCATTCGACGTGGGGAGATCTGACGCAATACTATCGGTGCCGCCTCCAGGCAAGTGTGGCCGATGAGGACAACGACGACGAGAATGCTGGAGCCAGCTACCAGCTGGATATGATGCGCTGCCTCAGAGAGGTCAATGTCGACAACAACACTGTCGGCTGGTGAGCATCGGCGTGCATGCATACTCTAGCACAGGTTATGTCCCACCCATGTCCAAAGGACTTGGGGACTGACTGTGTACATGCTAGGGGATTTGCATGTGCACCATGCTGCGAGGGTATTTCAGGGCAATGCTGAAGGCTTTTCTTTCAATCGCAGGTATCAATCCACGACCCTGGGGACTTTCCAGACCATGGATCTGATTGAGACCTTCGTCAACTACCATGAGAACATAAAGAAGTGTGTCTGCATCGTGTACGATCCTCAAAGATCAAGTCGGGGAAGCTTGGCTCTGAAGGCGATCCGTCTGAAAGATCAGTTCATCACGCTTTTCAAGGAGCAG
The DNA here is from genome assembly GCA_037349105.1 of Limnomonas spitsbergensis. Classification (NCBI taxonomy): domain Eukaryota; kingdom Viridiplantae; phylum Chlorophyta; class Chlorophyceae; order Chlamydomonadales; genus Limnomonas; species Limnomonas spitsbergensis. The sequence goes on from JAYJMM010000029.1 coordinate 1,549,170, forward strand.
AAGCTGACAGCTAAGGACTTGCGCGATGCCAACATAGCATGGAAGGACGTTTTCCAAGAAATCCCCATCAAGGTATGGCCGCATGATCGTCATATTACCCCATAGCAGGATCCAAACTGTTTTGGTGGTGCTAAACCGTTGAATAGAACAGCATTTCCCTTTCTGTAAGATGGAGACATGCCAATACTTTCATTTGAATTCACGCATGTTAAGAACGGTGCATGCCTGCTGGCTACTGCTGATCGCTTGGCCGCGTGGGGCTGGTAGGGAATTACAAAGCGTAATTCCAGCTACCATAAACAGCCAGGAACATTTTGCAGCCATGCCAACCTCCTAAGCAAAGGGGTAGGAACATGGAACCCGGTGGTCTAGGCAGGGGGAGAGTGAAGATCATGTGGCGGGTTCGATCTCTCAATCTTTGAGAATGGATGCCACCAGCATTGTACCATTTCCTTTTTTCAATTATACTTTTATGTGGATTCACGCATGTGATGCCCACTGAGACCCTTGCTTTCACATCCATCATCCTTGCAGATTCAAAACTCGGCGCTGGTCCAGGCACTGACCGCTGAGCTGGAGCCTGTTAACACAGCGACGCAGGGTGACCTAGACCGGCTCAACTTGTCCGTTGCGCCCTTTCTGGAGAAGAACATTGAGTCTCTGCTAGAGTGTGTGGACGACCTGGTTGTGGAGCAGCAAAAGGTCACGACGTACCACAAAAATGTGGCACGCCAAGCGCAGCTAACCGCATCGTGGCTTCAAAAGCGGCGCCAGGAGAACCAGGCCAGGCGCGCCGCTGGCGAGGAGCTGCTGCCTGAGGAGGACCCAACGATGAACAAGCCTATCCCTGAGCTCAGCCTACTGGATAACTATCTGATCAGCAACCAGTTGAGCACGTACTGCGACCAGCTCAACATTGCTTCAACACAGGCGCTGCAGAAGCTGTATGTCTTCGAAGCACTCCAGAAGTAGAAGTTGGATTGTGACGCGCTGGGTAAAGCTGAACACGAGTTGGCTGGGGGATTTGGTGCAAAAGGTCGGCAGGGGAGTTGTGATTGGTGCGCAGGGAACAGGATGCACTTATTATTAGTTATGTCTGCTATGTGAATGTTATGTCAGAGGAACAGCAGTTCGCTTTATTTTTTTGTCAACTTCATTCAGATATAAAAAACTGAAGCCAGTTTGGTGTGATAAAATGGTAATCTGTTGGTAAGCCTGCTGATGAATTAGTCAAACTGTTTCACACTTCTCGCTTGCATAGATTGTGTGCACCACAGCTTGAACCCCTGGACTAGGGTCTGGTCGGTACGGCTCGAATGACCTGGCTCGGTTTGTCATGAATGGTGTAACACACATAAATGACACAAATGTCGGTGCAGGTAATTATAAACATGTTCAGACGCAGGCAGCAGCACTGAACATAATTAAGTCATCAACCTGAATTGGCTTGACCTAGCCGTGGAACGAATCTAGCGTATTCATTTAAGATAAGAGGCAACCCCATTCATCCGATTACTTTGGCGCCTGTGCAGCCGCAAGACTCCGAGATGTAACGCCATTGACATACCAGGGTCAGTCTGACTAGGTGAAAAATGGGCGGAGTCAAGTGCAAGCCAAGGGTTCGTTGCAAGGTTGTGGTCCTCGAATTCCCCCAAAAAATAAAACCATGCATTTTGCACTGGTGGAAGAGGCCTCATCTAAGAAAGAGGTGTGTTAGCAACTGCACACACAGAATATCATTCCCCACTAGTGATTGTGGCTATCCAATTATGGGCAAGATGAATCAGCTAACCCTCAGTTTCTTGCTTGATGGCTTGGAACACTCAGGGCAGCGGTAGTCTTTGACCTCCAGGTCAGCATCCGCCTTCATACCCACACAAGCCGGGTGGAACCTGTGGAAGGGCATGTGGGTCAACTCGTCGCATTTTGAGATCCCGGGCACAACATTGCAAGCTGCATGCACGTATGCAGTGCACACAACTCACAATTCAACAATGAGAATGGGACAGCGGCACTTACCAATCGCGGCATCCCTCGCACATGACCATTGTCTTGTCCGGATTGTACGGCTGCTCACAAATGCAGAACCTGAACATCAGGGCCACAATGCGTTAGTGGCAAGTCTGGATGCGAACTCCAAAAGTGTACCACAATTTGCATGAAAAAAGGAACATGGCTAAGTTGATAATACTACTCACACTGGAACTTGGTCGGGATGAAACTCTTTCTTAGCCGGCTGCTCCAGGAACAGAGGGCAAGGAACAACGATTAAGGCAGAGATAATGCAAGCTGAACACATGTTGAATCTCTGGAGAAGCGAGGCATGACAATGACAGTCCCATTCCCTCTCACATCCCATCTCATACCTTGTAATAAAACCGTGTGAAGAAATCACTCTCTGTTACTTGATCGAGTCCCTGTTCATGATTGTTCTATTTCGTTAATGAGCTGCGCATGTGCACTTCAAATGGACCTCTATGACAGGGATGTCACAACCTCACCTCGTACTTCTTGAGGGTGTGCACAAAGCATTTGCCAATGATAGTGTCCTTGTGGATCTCGTCTGCATGGTCAGACTCGAAGAGTTCCTTGTCGCCATGGAATTTCTGCAAAAAATAGGCGATTTCAAGTGCACTTCCAATGCATGGACCGCATTGCTCACAATAACTCACCTTCCGCCCTCCCATGGCCTCCTCCGGACGATAGTACCATATTACCTTCAGCATAACCTGTTGAAAGAGGTCGCAAGTTACATGCATGAATAACAGCAGAGCCATGCATGCAGAGCTTCAGCACAGCCCCGGTCAAAGAGGTCACAGTTGACATGTATGAATACCAGGAGAGATGCATGCCCATAAATCAATTTCAGGACCACTTCTGTTGTAAGCTCATTTCATATCCGTTTCCGCTCAATGCTGTTTACTCACATCCTCCTTCTTGGGCCCAGACTGGAAGATTTCTTGGATCTTCCCTATCTGTATTACACATGGGGTTTGAATATGAATGACAGCAGGCCATTCTTACTTATGCTGCATGAAAGCATGCAACGAAAATAGCTTTGCATGCAATTCCATTCGCTCATATCACATGGCCCCGGTTGCTTCAAACCAAGCTTACAAAGGGCTGGGACATCCCTGGCTCCGGATTGATTAAACAGGCATCCCCAACTCTGGCAACGCGTGTAGGGCAAAGACAGGATGGGTGTGAGTGTTTAAACTTTGAACTTCCGCTAAAATGGCTACGCGACTTAATCGATCTCACTTGAAATGAAGGTCGTGGTGCACTATCTCCGTGTACTTCTGCGCCACTCTTGGAGGCATTCCTGCTTTGTGCGAATTCTTATTTCATCCGGTGTTGCTTGCAAGCAGCAGCGGCAGTATTCAAGTCAGGACTTTCCAAAGAGCCTGGAGCTGAAGAGGTAGTACAGAGTACACGCCTAATTTTTTCCAAGCTCTTCGTAGTCCGAATTCAAGTCTTGCGTTGAACTGCACACCCTGTATTTTGATTTTTACTTAGGTTCTTCAGGTTTTATTTCATACGCCATGCGATAAGTCCAAAATCGTTCTTTGTTCACTTGCATGCATTGCTTTGAGAACAGTAAATTGCGTCGCTGAAAAAGCATTCCGCTAACCAGATGCCTCGGCCCAACATACGAGCCCCTTCGCACAGTGCCACAGTCATCTTAGTTCCAGCATGGCGCTCCTTTATACCGGTGTTCTCATCATCTTCTGTTGCAGTCTTGTATTTTCAATATGAGAAATCCCGGCATGCTGGTAAACTTCCCCCTTGCTTTTCGTCCCCTGAGACACATCCTCTAATCTTGGGCCCATCCTCCCACTGGCCAATCCAAGTGGCATCATGCTGTTCTCATGGCCACGAACCTTCAAAGAACCCTCCCCCTCAACCCTCCCATCCAGTCTGCCCCCATGATAAACCTTCGGTCCTTCTCCTTAACACTCACAGTTGCATGACCTCCACCAGAGAGACCTCCACCACCTCCTGTCCCTTTGTCCCTCCACCGATTCAGCCTTTCATCTGACCGCTCCCCTTATACACCTTCACCTCCCTCTTCTGATGACGCTCAGCAATGAAAGCCTTATCAAAAATATGACAGCCAAATTCATTGATGCTTTTCTTGCAGCAGTCAGCTCGGCGGTCAGCAGCATGACAGGTGGTACTACCAGCGATGTTGGGCTAGGGGAGACGGCGAGCATGTGGAGGACGCGGTGCATGCTTGCTTTCAATGCCCCAGCATGCAGGATCAACTTAGGGAGCGAGGATGGGCAGGACCTCTGAACGGTGCTAGAAACTTCTTCGAGTTGTACCGTGGCAAGCTTGGGTGGGATGCCCTGGCTTTTGTGGAAGACGTGGTAGAAATCATTGAGGCGTTTTTTCTGCCCCTTTTACTTAGGTGTTCACTAATTTAACATTGAAATTGCTCACTAACAGAAGTTTATTGAACTCATCTCAATGATTTACACTCACAGTTCACACTTTTAAACACATTACTCACTTCAGTTACGCGTCACACAGTTTCACACCTAGTTCACATATCTTAAAACACTTAAACTCACCGCAGTTTTGCTCATGCATAACACACGTTTAAACCAGACTTACAGTATGTCACTTAAACTTTCTTGTTTCCTTCTCATTTTTCCGAGGCGTCCAATTACCGGTATTTGCACCCGCGTCATTTTTTATGCCTGGGGCTAATCTTCTGCACCATGAAATTCATTCCCACGCTAATGCTCAGTGGTTGTGTGTTGGTTGCTTGCCCAGGGGGGTAACTGGGTTTCGCTCGCTGTCCTAGCGTATTTAGTGCCTGTACCGGTTTACAGGCTTAAGTCCCAAGCATCAGCGTGATGCTCCGTTGGACTGAAAAAACTTCACAGACTGTGCCCACACGGCTGAGCCTTTTGAGCAGGGCATTGAATGATGCTTTTCTTGATGCGCCTCCTCACATCACTGGGGCAGGCATGTCCATTGCCCTGAGAGAAGAAGTGCTCATGGGGTTCGTTTGCATATAGGCTGCTTCCGGCACACCTGTACTCAACTTTATTTTGGGATTAAAGACAACGATAGCCTGAGTTGGTGCCCAAATGTTCAAGGGCCCAGCACAGGCATACACCCCGTATACTATACACGGATTGGAAATACTGATTAATTTTTAACAAGGCAACACTACCCGGTATCAGACAAATCTGTTGACACGGGCAGAGCTAGGGATTCTGTTCCCAAGAACCTGTTGTAGACATAATTATAATTTATGATGCAGGCATAATAAATTCGGAAAACATGTGTCACCTGAAGGCCATCAGGCTGAATCTTGTCATTGGTGAAGTCGTGAAATTCTCATGCTCAAGATTCTCATAAAGCGCCGGTGGTTTAGCATAAGATTCACCTAAATGTCATGTTCCCACCCGGCCTATGGCTTGCGAGACTTGTTGCGGCAATCTCAGTTTCATGGGCCACCAGCCGCAGACCGCTCAAGGTTAGGTCCCAATGGGCCCAGTCGTGGCCGCCCGGCCGTCCACTGAAGGTGGTCTTGTGCGCACAGAAATGTCATGCAGCCCGTGGGATCAACTACGACATAACTATGCCAGTCCTGAGGAAACTGATGACCTCGCCACAATCCTCTTCATCAGGGACTCGAGCTCTGTGAACCGATCCTCGGCCTCCGACAGAGCAGCAGCCTTGACATCCAGCTCCGCCACGTAGGCTTGCACGCTCTGAAACCCAACAAGCAGAGGGTTCAGGATTCAGGGTTAAGGGTGTCCCAGCTCCGACATTTAGGAATGCACGCTCTGCCATCCAACAAAGAGTACTCAAGCTCAGAGGGAGGCAGGACATGGGGACTGGGAGGAAGTGTTTGTGAGAGCTTACTTGGGTGACCGCCGGAATGCCGGATCGATCTCCCTACCGGGAATGGAACAAGGCTGGGGGCCTGGGGGCCTGCAGATGAGGGACCTTGGGGGTTGGGTCTGTCTTGAAGCCAGCGGGGTTATTAGTTTCCCATCCTCTCTGACCCGGGCTTATCCCGAGGTAGACCTCCTCCCCCACCACAGAGGTCGCTGGTACAGTGTGATGATAATCTACAATGTTAAGAAACGCATCTGATTCTCTGAACACCTCTGTTACCGGTAGTCTGCAAGTTCCCGAAATTCAGCTGAACACACACATCAGTGACCTGCCTGTGGTCCCATCTGCTGGCACTCAAGAGCTTACGACATTCAAGATTCAGGGTTGATAAATTCAGGGTTTGCGTACCTGTTGGTACTCAGAGCTGGCGATAGACAGGTTGGATTTGAGCTGCTCTATGCCCCTGTCCCGGGCGCCCAGCGCGTCCTCCAAACCACGTATCCGCTCCTCGAGGGAGTTCCGGAGCTGAGCAGCGTCCTGGCTGCTGCTCCTGAGTGGAGGATGGTGGGGCAGAGCAGGCGGCGAAATGAGCGGCTGGGAGATGCCGTAGCGTGCAGGTCAGTGGTTACTTTGGGCATACCAGAGCAGCTTTCGAAGGCCACCGGGCAGCCACCACTGGGCCGATGCGACCCAAAGGTTGACCGGCCTATGGCCAGGGTCCCAAGCAGCAGGGCTGGCTGCACCAGTATCCCACAGTCGCAGGTTCTGATGTAGCTGACTTGTAGCTGAATCACCCAGCAATAATGAGTGACGTGTGCACTGCTGTGGAGGGTGGGTCCCCGATGCTCATCAAGAGATGATGGCCATACGCCTATGCATACGACGTGGCTGATGGAATTAGAAGATAAGGAAAGACATGCATGAAGCATGGATTGAATAAGCCACCCGTACGGCCGCTACACTGGGCGGGGCACCAACCAACTTGTGTATGGTTCAGCCATATCGACATCATGATATTGCTGAGCACTAGCATCGAAACAATGCCATGCTGCCTGACTGCACATGCGGTGCGGCCTTCACCTGCACACCTGAGAGAGGTCACATGCTGCTCCTGCTGCCTTGCGGCGGCCTCGGTCTCCACAGCCCGGGCCTCAGCAGCCTCCTTGGCCCGCTGCAGCCGCTCCAGCTGGGACCGGAGATCGGAAACTTCCCGTTGCTCTGTGTGTATCCTCAGGTCTAGGCTGCGCTGCACCTGACCCAAATCACGCTCACGCTCCTGGCGCATCTGGGGGCAAGCGCATGGATTTAGGTTTAGGGTGGAGGGGACTAGCTTCAGGTGAAGGGCTTGGGCAAGGTAAGAAATGGCGACGGCCACAGATATGTCAAATATGTCCCGGCCCTTAACCTTTTAAAGTGCAGTGACGCAAATCAGGGAGAAAGGCCACTGGCTGCAGCGCAATTATCATTGAGGAAGGTGCTCTTTCGATGTCACTAATGAGCTTGTTGTAAAGCATCTGACATAGATGCTGGTTGGCAGGAGCAAAGGATGCAACCATGGCAGGTGTCAGGGCAGGTGCACAGCATCAAGCCCACATGCAGATCAGGCTTTCAGGCTCAAGCACCAAAAAGGACCTGACACCCCCTTGCAGCCAGCAGCACCACTTTCGACCATTGCTTATGTAGTTATTTTAGTTTGCACAACTGCTCCATAAGTCCTGTGACAGGCTCTCTGGCAGCCACCCCTGGGCCAAAGGGACCAAACCTTGTCAGGCCTACTGCCGGTGGCCCAAGCAGCAGTGCTTGCTGCAAGAGACCCCTTGGCTGCTGGCCACGTTCTAGCTCAGTGGCAGCTGAAGCACCTGGAGCAACTGAAGTCCTGAACATGAACACCATCCAGGGCCGCCTTCCCCACCTCTCTCCTCATGGATCCGTCGTCACCTGCTTAGACGAGGCCTCGGCATTGCGTGCCAGCACTTCAAACTCCTGCTTTTGCCGTTCTGCCTCGCGGCACCGCAATGTGGCCTCCTGCAGCTGACCTTCAAGGTCACGGCACCGTCTCTCCACGGAGATGCACCTAGACTCGCCCTCCAGCGCACGCTTCTCAGCATCCAACACACGGGCCTGGAGATATGAAACAGCCCAGGGTGACTGACTGTGGGGAGAGAGGCATGCACGGTGCCTGCTTTTCAAAGTCAAGCACATGAGCATAAAGACATGAAACAAGCGATGATGATTCGATTTTTCTCCAGCGTGCATCAGACCACCGTACCTAGCAATCACTGGGCTGATGGGGACCAGTCCATGACTGACCTACCGCCAGTGGCCAAAACAGCAGGGTTTGCCGCACCAGGCCCGGCGGTAGGTAGGCTGTATCATAGCTAAGTAGTAGCTGAATCACCCTGAAATAAAACAGTGCTGGGTGAGCCCGACTGAGCCGGTTGTTTGGCCGGGGCCTTCAAGATTCAGTCCCCTTCAGGCCGGTGGTGCAGGCTAGCAGGCCTTAAAAGGGGATCTGGCTCAGGAAGAAATACAAGACTGCCGCCATGGCCGTGTACCTCTGCCATTTTGCCCCTGCTCTCTGCATCCTGGGCGCGCAGCTCCCCCTCCTTGGCTGTCGTTTCCAGGTCACAGCTCCGCGCCTCCAGCTCACGCTGCCGCCGCTCCAGGATCAAAGAGTGGGCTTCAGCCTGCTTAGTGCGCCTAAAGCAACAGCAGCAGCAGCAGCAGTTAAGTAATATTGCCACCCTCCCCGAAGAGAACATGGCAGGAAAGGCTGGAGAAGTATGAGGGATTGCCAGGATTGGGGGTATGAATTAGCACCGCTGCCTTCACCTCGCATGTCAATGAGCGACCCAGCCTCGCCCCAAACGCCCCTGAAACACGCGCAAGCTTGACCAAGCTGGTAAGGAGGAAATATATACTACTGCAGGAAAGAGAACAGGTTTAGTGTACCCCCATCCTCAAATCCACCAGATCCCTGCCCCTGATCCCACCCTGAACCTACCTGTCGGAGTCTACCAGCTGAAGCTCGATGTCCCGAGATGAGCGCTCCAGGCGGTCGGCCCGCTGCTCATTACGCTCGGCATGTCGCTTAGATTCGGCCAGCTTCCTTTCCAGGTCATCCACACGGGCCTCCAAGGAGACTGCCTGCCTGTTGGTCATTAGGGAGGGGGCGAGCAGGCCTGCCTGTTGCTTTTGAAGAAGGAGGAGGGTCCATATCCAATCGATACCATCTCCAACATGAGCAGGCGGCACAATATACCTGCCACAGCTGTCAAGGGTAAATCTGGCAAAGGTATAGAGGTAAACGCACTGCTGAGGGTACAGCTGTCAAAGGTACAGAGGTACAAGCGCGAGGGGACATATTTTTAAATGTACTGAGGTACAGGTGCTGCTCAGGGACAGCTGTCAACAATATCGAGGTATATGCACTGCTGAGGGTACAGCTGTCAAATGTAAAGAGGTATATGCACTGCTGAGGGTACAGCTGTCAAATGTAAAGAGGTACAGACACTGCTGAGGGTACAGCTGTCAAATGTAAAGAGGTACAGACACTGCTGAGGGTACAGCTGTCAAATGTAAAGAGGTACAGACACTGCTGAGGGTACAGCTGTCAAATGTATAGAGGTGCATGCACTGCTGAGGGTACAGCTGTCAAATGTTAGAGGTACAGGCACTGCTGAGGGTACAGCTGTCAAATGTTAGAGGTACAGGCACTGCTGAGGGTACAGCTGTCAAATGTTAGAGGTATATGCACTGCTGAGGGTACAGCTGTCAAATGTTAGAGGTACAGGCACTGCTGAGGGTACAGCTGTCAAATGTTAGAGGTACAGGCACTACTGAGGGTACAGCTGTCAAATGTAAAGAGGTATATGCACTGCTGGGGGTACAGCTGTCAAATGTTAGAGGTACAGGCACTGCTGAGGGTACAGCTGTCAAATGTAATGAGGTATATGCACTGCTGAGGGTACAGCTGTCAAATGTTAGAGGTACAGGCACTGCTGAGGGTACAGCTGTCAAATGTTAGAGGTACAGGCACTGCTGAGGGTACAGCTGTCAACTGTAAAGAGGTGCATGCACTGCTGAGGGTACAGCTGTGGAGAGAAAAGAGGTGCATGCACTGCTGCTGGTACATCCGCTTAGAGTATGTATGTAGTTTTATACAGGCGCTGCTGAGAGTATAGCTGTTAGAGGCACAGACACTGGTGAGGGTACAGCTGTCAAAGGTACATAGGTGCAGGCAATGCTGGGGTACACATATTACATGTACAGAAGTACAGGCGCTGCTGAGGGTACATCTGTCAAGAGTATAGATGTTCAGGCACTGCTCAGGGGACAGCTGTCAAAGGTATAGAAGTACGGGCACTTTCGATGGTACAGCTGTCAAAGGTACAGAGGTACAGGCGCTGCTGATGAAACAGCTGCCAAAGGTACGAAGGTACAGGCGCTGCTGAGGGGACATCTGTCAAGAGTACAGATGTTCAGGCACTGCTCAGGGGACAGCTGTCAAAGGTATAGAAGTACGGGCACTTTTGATGGTACAGCTGTCAAATCTACAGAGGTACAGGCGCTGCTGATGGAACAGCTGCCAAAGGTACAGAGGTACAGGTGCTGCTGAGGGAACAGCTGTCAAAGGTGCAGAGGTTCATGCCATGCTGAGGATACAGCTGTCAAAGGTACATATGCCAGGGTGCAGCTGAGGATACAGCTGTCAAAGGTACATATGCCAGGGTGCAGCTGAGGATACAGCTGTCGAAGGTACACATGCCAGGGTGCAGCTGAGGGTACAGCTGTCAAATGTACAGATGTCAGGGTGCAGCTGAGGGCACAGCCGTCATATGTACAGAGGTACAGGTGTTGTTGATGGAAGGTACAGGTGGCGGTGTTGATGGAAGGTACAGGTGTTGTTGATGGAAGCCGTCAAAGGTACCGAGGTTCAGGTGCTGCTGATAGTGCAGCTCGTCGTTCACCGCTGTTGCCCACCCTCCCCTCCCTTCCCTGTCCCTCGACACCCTGCCTTCGCCACCTTCCCCAGTTTCCCTCCATCCCCCCCTCCCCCCTCGTCCTCGCCCTCCCCGCCCTCACCGCTTGAACTCGTCACATGCCTGCTGTGCGTCCTGCTGGCGCTGCCTGGCCTGGTCCGACTGCCGCGCTGCCTCAGAGGCCTGAGCTTCCAGCTGGCGAACCAGCCGGTCAGCCTCCTCAGCCCGCCTGTCAACAGACGCAGGCAAGGAGGCAGGGCGACACTGCCTGTCAGCTGCTGCCATCCCCACCGCTGTGGTGTTGTAGCCATGTGCGAGGCGTGCTGCATGCATTCATGGCCCTACGGACTGCGGCACTCAAAACATCGAACCGTTCACCCTCACCCTTCACCACACAGGCTATACCCCAGCTCGACCTGATGGCACCATGTTGCCCGGAGTCCTCGGGACCTCCCGATCGGTAACGCAGTTCCGTTGACCTGTGTTGCGTCTCCAGCTCCAGGGCCAGCTCCTCCTGATGCACCAGTCTCCGCTGGTACTCGTCTGCTCTCCTGTGGCACAGCCATGAAGTCAAGGCAGGGAGCGTGAAGCTGCAGCTGCTATCCAAGTGCATCAATGATACCACCATAAAATACCGTAGGCTATGATATCACCAATATATACCATAGACTTACCATCAATAGTACTGGCACAGTGCCAGAGCACATTGCGGCATCCATTCCAGAAAAAAGATGAAGGGTAGTGGGCAGTTACATAATTTATTAAGAAATCAAGGGAGACTGCGGGATAAGTCCTTTCATGTTTAGATGTAAAAGAGTAACTGAGCAAATGGATGCAGCAAGGTATAATTTATTACATCAAGCGGGCACGGTATCTCAGATCATAAGCAGCACTTACCGGTTAGCAGCATCCAAGCTGGCCGCAAGGTCAACCCGGCTTTGAGCGGCAGCTTCTGCCTCTGAAGTGAACTTCACAACCATCACATCCTGTAGGGTCAGGTGCACTGTGGGTTATTCATACCACAGATTGATCCCGGCCTGCCAACAACACCAGAAGCAGAAAAGCAGTAGAGGCCCTAGCCCTTGCCCTAACTCGAAGCCTAGCCCTAACCTCACTACTAGAGTACTAGCCCTCACCCTTGGCCCTAGCACTTGCCTTTACCCGAGCCCTTGCCCTGACCGTAGCTGTCGTCTTTACCCTAGACCTAGCAATTGTCCTATTCCTCCCCCTAGACCTATCCCTGGTCATACACCTTGTTCTCACCCTAGTTCTGAGTCAAGTTCTTGCCCAAACTGCAGCCCTAGCCCTTTTAGGGTGCTGCTCGTGAAGGAACAGGTGCACAAGGGCTGCCCCCCCCCCCCCCCTCGTGAAGGAACAGGTGCACAAGGGCTGCCCCCCCCCCCCCCCTCGTGAAGGAACAGGTGCACAAGGGCTGCACCCCCCCCCTCGCAGCTTCTCGAGGGCCTCAATATATTTCCCAGGTATGCGGGCCACACCTTCTCCTGAAGCTGCTGCCGCAGGTCTCGGAGCAAAGCAACCATCAGGCCCTCAGGTTCGGACATCCCTCCCCAGGCCTCGTCCCTGCTCCCCCGCCGTGGCCCTAGCGCCAAGTCCTCGTGTGTGGAACGTCGTGACGACGACGCTGTCATCTGCTGTGTGACGTGCCGCAGCTGGGCAAGTTCCCCTTGCACCGCTGCAGTCTGGTCGGTGCGCTCCAGCAGCGCGCGGTCCACCATGGCAAGCCTGGCCTGCAGGGCCCGTACGGCGTCCTTGTATCTGCGAGTCAAAGGTCAAAAGTTGAGATTTGACGGGCCCGTAGCGCCACCATGGCAAGCCTGGTCTGCAGCGCGCACACGGCGTTCTTGTATCTGCGGGTTAAGGGTTCAGGGTTGACTGGCCTTCAGCGTGCACAGCATTATTGTTTCTGCGGGTTAGGGTTTCAGGGTTTAGGGTTGACTGGCCTGCAGCATGCGCAGCATCCTTGTACCTGCGGGGAAGGGTTCAGACTTCAGGGTTTAGGGTTGAATGGCTGCGTACACGGCGTCCTCGTACCTGCGTGACTGGGTCTCCCGGGCTTGCAGCTTTTCAGTGCACTGCAGCAGCTGCTGCCGCAGCTCAGCCACCTGGCCCAACAGCGGTTGTGACAGCGCTGCGGCAGCGACAGATACCATGCTGGAAGAGAATGCATGCTCGCTGCCCGCGGCCGCTGCGAGGGATGTGCTCCGGTCCCGCACAACGCGGTCTCTGAGCTCCTCCAGCTGCTGCTTCAGCTCCTGCCAAGAGGAGGAGGAGCAGAGCACCGTGGGGTTGGGAAACAATCAGAAAAACAGGAGGAAGGCTGCCTCAAACAAAATCGGCTACAGGGAACATATGTTGAAGCCGAGCCCGCAGCTATTACTGTGCCAGTACCTGCCCCACCCTTGGGGTGCAATCCTCACCCTTAGCGTGAGGGTGTGAGCCCACGCCCGGGGCCCCCACCTGATGCCTGCTTGTGAGGAACTGTATCTGCTCATCCCGCTCCGCCAGCATGCCCCTGGCCCGCTGCACCTCCGCAGAGCTGGTCGCCGCTGCGTGCTCCAGCCGGGAGCTCTCCTGCTGCTGCACGGCAAACTCCTGTTGGAAGGCCGCGGTCAGCTGTAGCCGAAGCTGCTCCAGGCGCCGGTCGTCCTGGGACCTGGCCTGCTGCCGGCTGCGCAGCGCATCGATTTCCCGGCCCTGGCTGTCTGCTGCCGTGCGAAGGTTGTGGTTGGCTATTTGGGCGTCCCGCAGGGCGTGGTCCAGAGCGACAATCTTTAAGCCACAAAAACAGGGGCAGTGCAGTGAAATAAGAATGTGGTGTGGTGCTAGAAATGTAGCTGGAGCAGCAGTTTAATGCGGTTTAAGGAGAAGTAACAGTATTGCTCCATGCTGATGTTTAAAGCTCTTCTGCAGTGCCCTGATCATATCTAGCCCTACATGTGCGCTAATGGCACTGCAGACCGCTTCAAAAGGCCAGCAATCTTTTGTATTTCCAGCGTAGCTCAGTCTAGTGATGCCCACTCAATATCTGCTGAAGAAATCTGTTTCTGTCTCCCAGTGTCTACCTTGGCACCCCTCTCCTGAAGTTCCGCGTCCTGCTCAGCTGTGTGTGAGGAGAGCGACACTAGCTGGTGTATGGCATGCTGGCGGGAAGCAAGAGCCTCCTCCAACTGCGATATAGCGCGATCCTTGGATGACAGAGCTGCCTCCCAGTTTGACCTTGCCTCTTGGGATCTTGACTGCATGGGTCGCATGGGCTGCATGGGTTGCTAGGCTTTTGCATGGGTGACACTGGCCAATGGCTTGGACCTGTTTTACTGATGCCTTTCTTTGCAATATGATTCTTACCACAAGCTGCATGTGCTGCTCCCGCAGCTCAAGCAAATCGAGATCCTTTTCATTCAAGGCAGCTCTAAGAGAGAGGACCTGCAGGTGACATGAATCCAGGTATGACAAGGATCGACATACAACTGAACATTGCCACAATATCACCTCGTCCCCCTCAGCTGCATCCATTTTACTGATGCAGATGGCAAAGTACAACACAAGGATGTGCCTGTAACCCACACAATTTTGCAGTGCGCTCGATGTGTTTCATCAGTTAAATGTTTGCGTTAATTATTTTTACTCTGAACTGATATGTTAAGGCTTGGTCCACTCAAGTGGCTCCACTCAGTCAAACATGTTAAAAGGTCTGGATATACGGAGGTGTGGAAACTGTGGTGCATGCGCTCTGAGCTCGACGCTATTTTGGTAGTTACGAATAGCACCCTGAGGCCGCTGGGGTCAATCCCATGTAAAATAAAAATGTTTACATCTATTCGACACTAGATATCCTACGAGATGTGTCGAACTGTGACTTGCACACCCCAGAAAGGACCTCGAAGCATTAGTGTTTACCTTTAATGCTAACACTTGAATGTCTCTCGTTAATCCGACATCTCAATTTTCGGCGTGGCACTTGCATAACTATCATGCTGGTACTCAATTAACTAAGCGGAACTTTAGCAGCTGGACTGAAGGTATTGAGCTTTTGATTCGCCGTTCAATTCCAAAACGTGAAACTCACGTCGATACTCGATGCAGAGGGCGGATGACAAGTTCACTTTGAGGAACACCGTAACGACAACTCCTATTTATTTCGAGATGGAGCGTTCTAGCCATACTGCCATGAGCTTGTCCTCACCTCCTTCCCCCTCCTTGCCATCTGGCGAAGCATCTTGGTCGCAACAAGCGTCTGGGAGACGCTTAAGGACACCAAGGATATCATCCACTTCTTCAGGGAGGCGTGAGCGGTGGCAAGATGCCATGCCAGACATCACAATTTCACCGTCTGGCCATGCCATGATCGTGCAGCCTTCGCATGACGGCACGACGTCAATGCCGGCAGCCAGATCGCCACCGCTGCTGCGAGAAGCGGTTGTGCAGGAGAAATTGCCGCAGCGTCCTGGCACACAGGATGGCCGCTCCCACCGACCATCCTGGCTGGCGACCCATGATGCCATGCCGGACCTCAGGCAAATCAACGCGACCACACACTCTGGCAGCATGGGCGGGCAGGCACAGGGTTGCCGCCCTAGCTACAGCGGAATGAGCAGTAGAATCAGCAGCATGGATGGCATGGCCCGCTATGGGCAGTCTTATGAGGTTGAACATAACCCGATATACCGCGGGCCCCCGGACGATGTGAGCCTGGACACCAAAGAGTGCGAGGAAGTGGCGCCCGCCAGCTTGTCAAAGAATGGCTCCCTTGCTTGCCTGTCTAAGAATGGCTCCCTCCCCTCAACCTCTACGGCTCATGCAGTCAGCAAGATTCGGCGCAGCTCACTGGTGGAATGGCTGACCGGGCTGGGAAGGAGGG
The DNA here is from genome assembly GCA_037349105.1 of Limnomonas spitsbergensis. Taxonomy (NCBI): domain Eukaryota; kingdom Viridiplantae; phylum Chlorophyta; class Chlorophyceae; order Chlamydomonadales; genus Limnomonas; species Limnomonas spitsbergensis. The sequence continues at coordinate 1,564,890 of JAYJMM010000029.1, forward strand.
GTAATGCTGCTAAGCACTCGCAGCGACACGCGGCAGCAACGGCTGAGGCTGTTGCCGCTGCGGTTGGCTTGCCACGGGTGCTCAGCGGTAAGGAGATGCTGCTGCGGCGGAAAAGCCCCGCAAGGAGCGTTGGCGGCGGCGGAAAGGTGCAGGAACTAGCACGCAGCGTTGAGGTGCGTGGCTCACGAAGTACTACATTGCCAAGCACTGCAGGCAGGTCGATCCCTATGTCACCCTCGCCCAGCCAGAGGGCACACAGCAACCTGCCTGCCAAGGCCGCACGGAACACTGGAGATTGGTCGCCCGCGCCTGCCCACCGGCAGCCACCAGAGGAGTCCCAGCACAGGTCACGTGTGGAGCAGCCTGCTCATTCCCAGTCAGCCTTCCAGCATGAATGCTCCGCTCTTCCCCAGGCAGCCTACCTACATGAGCCGTCTGCTAATCATGCAAGCTGCCTCACCAGCCTGCGATTGCAGAGGTCACTGGTCATGCCAGCAGGGGCAAGTTCCAATCCGATGGATAGCTTGTCGCCGTCGACGCGGAGCAAAAGTCTGGCTGCCTCAGGGAGGAGCAGGGCTATGGCTGCGGCCAATCTGCAGCATCCTTCTAAGTACATGTCCTTAGATGTTGCACATCTCGCCCTGCCAGGGTCTGCTATTGATTGATGAGAGCAGGAGCCAGGCTTATTTATCAACAATTTGGTGGGTGTCTAGGGTATTACCAGCAAGTAGGACTGTATTATGCCTGGCTGACATCATCTTTAGGATGTACAGATTTCGAAGTTTCAAATGCTTGCATAATCATTTTCATGTGATTTCCTATGTACCGGTACAGGCAAAACATTGCTGCTAAACGGTTTCAATAGTTGCACACGTATGGTTGTTACCAGGGGACTCAGGCAGGAATATATAAATATTCTGTCGTTGTTTGGGGTACATTTTTGGGTGGGGTTGCTTTGACCTTAAGGTTGGTTTCAGTTGAGATAATATGTGATGAGATGTAGGACTTTTCTTGTATATCGTACTGTATGTGCAATTCATTTCCTGCTTGGGTTTGCTTAAAAGCCTGCTTGAAAGTGAGTGCACCGAAGCCTTCGACATGACCCAGGCAAAAACATGCACAGAAGAGTACACAGCAATGCAGTGACTGACTTCCAGCCTGCTAAGTTGACGTTACACCTCTGGCTGTACTTCAGAATTACTTGGGCTGTGTTGTTGCCCAACTGTCCGGTAGGGGGAAGGGAATACGCGAGATATGTGAGAGATGGGGCATGAAAGAGGAAAATGAGAGAAAGGGACGAGTATTCAGAGGTGCTGCTGAGCAGCACGCACAACGTCAGTGCATCACGCACGCCGCCTTCCAAAGAGGTTTCCCTTGAACAACCTGAGCAGCCCATGCACACTTGGCAGGGGCATCGCCGAATGCGCGCACCAGCAGCATAGCAACGCTGCTAGTTTTGCCGTTGTTACACATCAGCTGCTTCTTGCTTAGCACTCGAAGGGCAGATGAACGGTGTTTGTGCTCCCAATAAATAAACTGCACGAATTAGGATGGAATGTGGAATGCCTATTTCCATCATTTATTGGGCACAACAACAACCGTGAGATCTGAAGTCAGTGCGTGGACCACAGCACATCTGCCCGCACCACCTGACATGGCACTGAAGGCCCAGGGACCCCGCCACCGAGCGCAGGTCTGCAGTCGACTAGAGCGCTTGTTTCCAGCCTACAGCGGATGCGGTGGCGTTTGTTAGGAACCGTGCCAGCAACAGGGCTTATGCTCGTGTTCGCACACAAATACGGCTGAGGCCTCATGCACTTACTAAGCATTTTCTTAGAGGCTTTGTTGAAGGCTAGTCTCTAGTGAAACTCAGGTGTTGGACTTGGTCTTCTTTGCCTTCCCGGCCTCTCCTTTTGTTCATTTCCCCCATCTCTTCCTTTTAGTTCCTTCTTCACTCCCTATTGAACAGTTGGGCGCCCACGCGGCCGAGCTTTGAGCGGGCCCAGAGGTGTAACGTTATTGACTTACTAAGTATGACTGAAGCCAGAGGACCACTGCGTGAAACTTGCTGCTGCCGGCAGGTTTGGGCGAGGGGAGATGGCGAGTATGTTGATGTCTGCAGGTCTGCATCCAGTGTCTAGTGGTAAAGGAGGTCAGGCAGAGGGGTTAGACAGGTCCCTCGGATGGCATCACAACTTGCACCGGGGAAGACAAGGGTGGGAAGCTCTGGCCATTGTGGAGAATTTAGTGCACTTCATTCAGAGCTACTGGTACGTTCTTGAGGAGCTGGGGACTTCAATATACCAATATTTTCATTGTAGGGGTCGAGGGGGGGGCAGAAAAAAAGCAGTGACCCCATCACCCCTATTTCTCCAAAACTCATCCGTCGGACATGTAGTTGCACGTAAGGACTTTGGGGGAAATGGTCCAGTGGTATATGTGATCCATACCCGGAGGTTGAGGGATCGTACCTGCCACACGATCCTCTCTCTCCCCGCCTAGAGCGCCGGGTTCCATGTTCCTGCCCCCTCACATAGGAGGATGGCATGGCTGCACCATGGCCCAGGCTGTGCATGGTAGCTGGAATTGAGTCAAGTCATTCCCTACCAGCCCCACGGGGCCGAGCGTTCAGCAGGGCCCAGCGGGTATGCACTGTTCTGAACCTAAGGACTTTGCCCCAGAGTGCAGGATCAACTTAGAGAGCGGGGATGGGTAGGTCCTCCGAACGGTGCTAGTGACATTTTAGAGTTGTACCGGGGCAGGCTTGGGTGGGATGCCCTTGCCTTTGTGGACGACATGGTAGATATCGTCGAGGCGTACACATTTTCAGAGGTTGAAACTTCCTTTGAATTTTGTTTTTTTGCCAGCCTTTTGTTTTCCCCTTCAATTTTCCTCCCACTTTCCCCTCCTTTCTCTTGTCCTGCCCCCTTCTGTGTTTCTTCCCACATTTCCTCCCAACTCTTTAATTAGGCGCCCACGCGGCCGAGCCTTTTTTAGCAGGCCCAGAGGTGTAACGTCATTGACCAAATGACTTTTAGGAGGATATTTTCTCGGGTGCCTTCAAGAAAGAAAGCAAATGTTTTTGTAAGGGGCATGGACCCCCCCCCTCCCTCGTACTTTACGTTGACCATGCACAGGGGGTTGTTGAAAGTCAAAAACGTTGACCATGCACAGGGGGTTCTTGAAAGTCTCAGCCCTGCCCTCTGCAGTGAGATCTGCATATCATGCAGTTTCTCGGGGTTGAGATGTTATTTGTGAAATAAGCTTTGTTAATGTACTAAATCCTCATTGTTTGTCTCTCTAAGCTCTTTACCTCAGTCACCGTTGGGCCAAAACGTATTTTGATACCAGATATGGGAAACTCTCGATTGTGCCGTGTTTCCAATTGCCCCCCCCCTCGGCTGGGGTAGTGGGAAGGCGGTGAAGTATCCTGTTACGCTTTCCCTTCTTGGGGAATAGGCTTGAGACGGTCAAAGATACTTCGGGCTGTCTTTTCCTTTTGGGGGGTATTTCGTTCTCCTTTGTGTTATTCTCCCTCTTTTTTTCTGACCTCACGTTTCTTTTCTTCCAACTGGACAGGTGGGCGCCCACGCGGCTGAGCTGTTTTGAGCAGGGCTCAGAGGCATTGACATGCCAACACCACCTGCCTGGCACCATTTCAAGACGACTTTCCTTCTTCGGTATCACGTCTCAGGTCATTGGCCAATTTACACCGACACATACACCCTCCGATTACCTAGCAGATGGTAAGCAGCAGGATCATACTGGACACGTCATTCTACTTCGGTCTGACGAGACATACTGTTCCTCATCTCATAAGCTTGGCAAAGGCAAAAAGGGGCTTGATAACCGACGGCTTTGCTTCACTGCTGAGATGCACGCTCAAATAACTACATCCACGTTGAGCAGATAACATACCGGTCACCACATTTCGGCTTGGCTCTACAGCAGCAAGGATTCCTATCCCTTCCCTGTTATTTTGTTCATTTGTTCAGACATTCATCACTACTAGTCTTGCATGCACATATTTACAACAGCCGCACAGGCTTTATCCCCCAGGTTTCTTACAGTGCACCTGGGTAGCTCGAAAGAATTGTGCAAACTCAGCTCTGATCAGGCTGCAGTGGGAGGGCCCAAACCCTACGTCCAAGCCTCCTCCAGTGGATGCCGACAGAGAAAATTATGTGGGCCAAGAAGGTAATAACGGCCGCGTATACTATTTCCTGATACTACTGTTCAGTTCCACAGTATTGACGCCCCTAAAGTCATCATCCATATTAAGCCGAGGGCCTCTCGGGCTTGACATCCCTGCAAAGGAAAACACCAGTGTTTGAATGACACACAACAGTGGAGTATACGTGGGACAAAATAAGTCCACAGATGACGTCTTGTGCAACTATGTACACAAATCATGTAGAATTTGTAATGTCATGGAAACTATTAATCTGTAAATCAGACCTTCTACATCAACCACCTACAGTCAAAACACTGCCCCTCCTCTCACCAGATGTCCTCAGCGTACTCGCGGATGGTCCTGTCTGACGAGAACTTGCCACTCCCTGCCGTGTACATGATAGACCTGCCGGACAGATACGGAAGGGCAACCATCGTATATAGACAGCATCCAAGATCCGGGGGGCAGACAAAGAGTCTCTTACTAGCTTGTCAAACTACCATTCCAGGCAACCATGTTCATGCTTTAAACGTTGGACATCTGTACAACGGTCCCAGCATTTCTCACCTGCGGGTCCACTCATCCTGATCCTTGTAGATCTTGTCCACCTCTGCCTGGGCATCCAGGTATGCAGCGAAGTCGTTCGCCACCAGGAACCAGTCGTTGCCAACCTGACAGGGAGGGACAGCAGAGGAAGCTTAGGCTGCAGTAGCTGCTGGGTAATTAAGTAGTTTCCAAGTGTGGACAGATGGGGACCCAAACTTGCGAAATTCAGAACAGTCACATATACCTCACCTTCATGTTGCTGACACTGTCCACGAGGGGCTTGAAGTACTCCTTGTCACCAAACAAGCCGTTCTCGATGTCCTTCAACACCTCGAGGAACCTGAGAGTAAGTAAGAGGCTTAAAAAATTGCAGACCACATCAGCATACTGTAAAACCAGATAAGGTCGACGCAACCTCTTTGAGTACCACTATGACAATTTTTTTGCGCAGGCAAAAAGTACCCCCAAAAAAGTTCGCGCACGCGCAGCTGAACTTTTCTTAAATGAGTTGTTTGCTATATCGCGCAGCCGGTTAGAAACAATTATTTTAACACTGCCCAGCGCTCTTAGTTGGTCGTAAAATCAACTCCGAGCAGCTCTCACAGCCACTACGCTTCATCAACTCAATCAAAAACCTAGTTTCATGCTTCAAAGAACAGTACACGGTCAACAATCAGTGAATGGATGTCAAATCAATCGGGTTTTCGATGGTAAATACACAAAAGACATCCCCCCCCAAAATAGTTTTTGGTACGTGACTGACCGGCCACGCATCCTTTTTGTTAATTATCATGCTATCGCTTATGTACTTTGCACCCCCCCCCCAGATAATTAATTAATAGCAGAGTCAAACCCATTTCAAGGAACGTAAACTTTCATCAGAATATCCTGTGGACACAGCACAAACCAAACAGTCATGTACTCCTGATAAGGGGCCACGTATCCTCCACTCTTGCCCTCAATCACATCTATCCCCTCTTCCGTGTTCTCACCTGGGGTCATACTTGAGGTCCTTGCGTTCCGCCCTGAGCTTCACAATTTCTTCAGACCTCACACCAAAGACAAACACGTTCTCCACGCCCGTCTCCTCAGCAATCTCAATGTTGGCGCCGTCCCATGTGCCGATGATCAGGCAACCGTTCATCTGGAACTTCATGTTGCTGGTGCCTGATGCCTCAGTGCCACCCGTGCTGATGTGCTGGGAGAGCTCAGCGGCGGGGATCAGAGTCTGTAAGGTGAGGTATGAAGAGCAGGCATGTTAGACATGCTTGAGGAGTTGACTAGATGACCCTCCTTGAAATAGCCCCATCACATCCTGATCAGTGCACCCTCCTGCCATATGGTAAGCATATGCATGCCTGCCTCATCTCAGTCCTGCAGCCCTCCTTACCTCAAATGTCCTTCATTTACAGCAGTTCTTGCAACCTCTCCATCCCCACCTCCCACCTCAGCCATGGAGACGTTGTAGTCGGGCAAGAAGTACAGGCGCAGCAGATCCTTGGTCTCCGGGTCGTGGTTGATCTTGGCACCCACAGCAGTCACCAAGCGGATGATGCGCTTGGCCATGTCATAGGCCGACGCAGCCTTTCCGCCGAACATGACCACGCGCGGCACAGCATTCTTGCGCTCCTCAGGCGTCATGGCCTTCAGCTGCTTCCACCGCCAGATAACAGACAGCACGTTCATGTACTGGCGCTTGTACTCGTGGATGCGCTTGACCTAGTCGTGGGGAGAGGACAAGAGTGGGTTTCCAGGATATTGGTAGTGGTTCATAGCGACATCATGCCACATGTCAGGCTCAATGGCAAAGGGATAGCTTGATGTAAGGAAGCAAAGGTGCCGGAAATTGATGACCGGATGGCAAAAAGATGGAGAGCCTGGGGTTCTTAGCCGCCATTGCCTTGTTGTCCCAGGCGATAACCCCTTGTGTCCATGACCTGAACAGCAACTGACACAAGGAGCTACTAACAAAAGCCCTGGGACACCTAGATCTGTTCATCCTTAGTACCTGGATATCAAACATGGCATTAATGTTTATGTTGTCTCCTGTCAGCTTCTTCACCAGCGCTACCAGCTTGGCCTTGCGCTGCTGCTTCACAGCCCGCCACTTGGCCTGCAGGGCCTTGTCCGTGGCCTTGGCGCGGAGGCCAGTCAGGAGCTCGGCATTGTTGATCCTGATGGAGGATGGATATAGCAGGGGTAAGTTATTGACTGATGACACAGGAACATGTTGCGCAAATGGACACTCCTTCAGGACTAGACATGATATGCTTCATGCTATTTAGCCACCCTGCATGTAGACCAGCCACAAAGAGACCATGCCTTGTGAGCTACCCCTGCACCTGCCAATACCCAGACACCCACCAGTCCTCAGTCCCGAGGGTCTCGGTGACCAGGGTCGCCAGCTCAGGGTTGCACCAGGCGAGCCAGCGGCGAGGGGTCACACCGTTGGTCTTGTTCTGGAACTTGTTGGGGAAAAGCTTGTAGAAGTCGTTAAAGATGTCGTACTTCACAATCTCGCTGTGGATAAACGCGACACCGTTGACGTGCGCAGAGCCAACGACGGCCAAGTAGGCCATGTTGACAAGCCTGCCAAGGGCCAGGAAACAGGAGCGGCTTCAAGGAGCATTCATCAAGTGGGGCACAGTAAATTTGCACAGCAAGAAAGCGTTTGCCGGGCAGGGTTGAGGCAGAGAAGGTAGCCCGGCACAGAATAAGGCTTGGTGTTCAGGAGTTGGGCGGGCACATAACATGTGTTGGACCACTGAAAGCCTGCAAGTACCTCCAACTTTTGGTTTACGTGCAACATCAAACTCACAGCTCGTCCTTGTTCCACTGGTTAGGGTGCACAATGGACATGGCATCGATCTTGGCCGCCTTGTCTGCCCCAGTCAGCTTGTTGCTGAGCCACTTGGTCCAGCCGTCATTGATGATCTCAATGATCTCCATGTGGCGGGGGAGCATCTTTGCCATCACCTTGACAGGCCACTTCTCAAGCGCCTCAGGCATCACCGTGTGGTTCGTGTAGTTGAGGATCTGCAGGCAGATGCGTGAGACCAGGCAGAGATTCAAATGCTGACCCTCGGTCCACATCACATAACCCACTCTGCCAAGATCATAATCCATCATTCACCATTAAGGGCCCCGCACATGGCACATATGCTCATTGTACCGTCTACCTTGGTGGTGATGGTCCAGGCCTGCTCAAAGGGGAGGCCCTCAATGTCGACCAGGATGCGCACAACCTCGGCCACGGCAATGGTGGGGTGGGTGTCATTCATCTGGAAGGTAGCCTTCGTGGGCAGCAGATCCCACTTGGTGCCGTGTTTGGCCTTGAATCTCGCAAACACATCCTATCGGGACAGGAGGGCAAAGCATGTTATCATAATATTCAAGCTGACGGATAATAAAACCCAAACATGAAGGCCATCTTGGAGCTTCACGCCTGTTTGATACCAGGACCTTCACCATGGATTGTTACATACTGTGAGAGGCACATGCAGGGCAGCATAAGGTCCTCTGCAGCCCAGGACAATTGATCCTCAATCTGGAAGATTCACACAATCGTACCTGGATAGACGCGGCCACGAAGAAGTACTGCTGCTTCAGACGCAGCTCCTTGCCCTCAGGGGTAGCATCGTTGGGGTAAAGCACGGCGATGATGCACTCGGCCTTCTCCTTCTCAAGCATGGACTGCGAGTATGACAAGCATTTGAGTGCTGGCAGACGTCACCGGAAACCAGACATGCTTACAGGAACATATGGGGCAATATGCTGAAAAGAGAGCTTGCATGCGACCATTTGTATTATACTTAACAAAAGTAACAGATCACACCTTGTCATAGTCACCGGCGTTGAAGGCAGCCAGGTCAAACTCATTCAGAGGCAGGGCGTCCCACAGCCTCAGGTTGCCAACGGTTGGGGTCTTGAAGCCAGGGATGGGGTTGTCATAAGCTTGGGCCAGGACCTGAAGCAAGGCGGCAAGGTCGGTCCATCAGGGTTTTTCCTAAGCTTGGCGAGTTATGGTAGAGAGACGGAAATGCAGACAAGATCAGCATGCCCACACTTCATGCTGTATAGGGCATACGCATGTTGAGTGGACCAACCTTTTGGTTAGGCTTCCAAACAGTCACTGTCTTGCCGTTGACAGTCGACTTCTCAGTCTTGCCTCCAAAGCCAATCTGGTACGTGATCTCAGACCTCTTGATCTCCCAAGGGTTGCCATCTGTCAGCCAGACATCAGGCATCTCGGTCTGGTAACCACCCTCGTCAACGGCCTGTTCAAATATTGCAGACAAAGGTGAAAGTTTTCATAGGGTAGCAGAATCTCCTTCATCCTACCGGTACATGAGAAATAAAAATGGCAGTCTTCATCAGGGCTTGTTTTTCTCTGATTTCATTAAATCATATTTCTTACACAATTTTGTAGGCAGGAGTGCCTTCAGTCTGGTCATGCCTTTCATGCCCATGGCGGGCTCACCTGCTTGAACATGCCATACTTGTAACGGATGCCATAGCCCCATCCTGGCAGATCAATATTGGCCATGGAATCAAGGAAGCAGGCCGCCAGCCTGCCCAGGCCACCATTCCCGAGAGAGGCATCGCGCTCTTGCTCCTGGATAGTCTCCATATCAAATCCAAGGGACCTCAGGGCATCGGCATAGGGGCCCTGAAGACCCAGGTTGAAGACGGCATTGGTCAGGGTCCTTCCCATCAGGAACTCCGCGCTCATGTAGTACACGAACTTCACGTCCTTGGCCTGCGGATGACGAGCGTTTCACAAAATACATGAATTGATGCCCAGATTGAAGAGAAATGTGATATCTCAATCCTATACTTATAATTGTGTATCTTAGCCATCATCGACATGGAGACTGATCTCGGCAAGATCATGACTTCATCAGGCGAGAAGACATACAATCACATCAGGGATATCGATTTATTTGTAATTGATCAGACTATCATTACGATAGAGAAGGCACAGTGAGAAAGAGCTATGTGCGTACCTCCCAGTGAGCGTGCGTTTTGTTGAACTTTTCGATCAGTTCATCGCGTGCACTGTAGGCAACGGCACTGTAGGCATCCTTGGGAGTCAGCTTGTCAGTTGAAGACTTGCCGACAATGCTGCGGACCTTGCTCATGATTTGAGGCAGGGCAGAGGTCGCAGCACTGTTTGAGGCAACAGCGCGCTCAGCCTCAGCAACGCTGCGTGTGATAAGATTGACACGGCTAGGCTTGCTAGGGCGGATTGCCCCGGCAGTCCTCAGTCCAGAGGAAGAGTGACTGATGGTCTTCATTCCGGAGGATGCAGATGTATGACAAAAGCAAATCGATTAAGGCCGATCTGACAAACTGAAGTCTTGAAGCAAAGTTGTATCGTTTGGCCTGATACTCACGTGTTGCGTAAACCATGGAACCTAGGGTTATGGGGTGGGTTCAGGGGTGGGTTCAGTAGGCGGTCATGGAGAGCAGAATTGACGGTCTCCCGCAATCAATGCCGTATACCTCAGCCTGGGCTTCATCGGTTCGTTCTTTTTTTAGTCATTCTCCTGATTCAGAGGGGACGTTAGCCTTAAGTAGAATGTTCCGTCCACGATGGCATTAGTCAAAACAGATACTCCTGACTTGCCATACATGCCATCCAAGTTGAACAAGTGCCCTGGTTGAATAGATAGTGTCCCTATCGATACTGCAAAGATCACCATGAGCTTCCTGTAGTTAGCACTCAATGGGAGTCCCTGGTGGAAGAGTGCTCCAGGATGCAATGAATAGTATACAGAAATATATACAGCAAGCAATCAAAACATGTGTCACGTTCTCAACGATCACTCCCTGACTGCTGACGGTCTCATGGCGGAAACAGGCGGAGGACATCTGTTGTGTTGACCATGTCACCTCAGTGGCGCAGTCCTGAGACTAGAGTGACGTCTATAACATATCAGCAAATCACAAACGACTCATGAAGAACAAAAATAAAACTGGTGAGGATGGCGTCGGGCAGATGTTTCCGAGGCACTGGATCCGCCCTGTATTGTCCGGAAAATGGACCTCACTGTTTTCAATCGCAGGTAGATGGTAGGCACACGTTTGAATTTGAGCACTTCAGCTACATTCAAGTTATAACAGGCCAACATGCCTTGGTGCAACGAGCCCTGCTCCTTGGCCCACCAGCCGTAGGCCAGTCAAGATTTGATCTCATGTGGCCCATTGGTGGCCGCCTTGCGGTCCTCTGAAGGAGGTCTGGAGCGCACTCAATTGAACACTGGAAATCATGTCGACTGAGACAGCGGTATTACAGTACTGGTTCCATGTGAAAGCCGTATTGTTGTACCCGGTTAAGAAACCTTTTGGGGGTATTGTAGAACGGGTTTGACTCTGCTATCAATTTATTACTTGGGGGATGCGCGGAGTACATTCGAAATAGAATAATAATTAACAAAGGGGGGGGGGCGCACCCCATTTGTTATTTAACATTGCCGGTCAGTCACGGACCAAAACAACTATTTTCGGGGTGCGCAGAGTAGTTGTTCCATACCTACCAATCTACCATCAAAAAAGTCGCGCGCTAGCGCGCGACTGAGTGTTAGATTCGACATCCATACATGATTGTTGACCGTGTACTGTTCTTCCAGGCATCAAACTAGGTGTATGATTGAGTAGACAATACGTTCCGTGGTGGCTGTAAGAGTTGCACGGAGTTGATATTACGACTGGCTGAAAGCACTGCGCGATGTTCAATTAATTGTTTCGGACCGGCTTCGCGATATAGCAAACAACTATTTTGCTTTAACTGCGCGTGTGCGAAGTAGGGTATTTTAATATTTTATGCCTGCGCGACAAATTTGTTTTTTTGTTCTCAAAAGGGGGCGCGGACCCCATCCAGTCCGGTTGTACCGTAATTATTTTGTTACGTGATGATATGCATGTCGTGCCGTAAAACCGGATAGGGTCCGCGCATTCCTTTTGACAACAAATCTATAAATTCGTCGTGCAGGCAAAAGAATACCCTACTCCGCGCACGCGCAGCTGATTTATTTTTTAATAAGTTGTTCGCTATATCGCGCAGCCGGTCCGAAACAATTAATTTGACACCGCGCAGCGCTTTCAGTCCGTCGTAAAATCAGCTCCGCACAGCTCTTACAGCCCACTACGTTCAGTTAACTCTATCAAAAATGATGCCAGAAAGAACAGTAGGGTACACGGTCAACAATCAGTGAATGGATGCCGAATCAGTCAGTCACGCGCTAGCGCGCGATCTTTTTGATGGTAGGTACGGAAAAACTGCTCCGCGCACCCCCCAAAATAGTTGTTTTGGTCCGTGACTGACCGACCGCGCACCCCTTATGTTTATTTATATTATATCGCGCATGTAATCCGCGCACCCCCCAAAATAATTCATATATAGCAGAGTCAAACCTGTTCTACAGTATAGAGCCCTGGAGGCAGGGCGGCGTGCGGTGGTGGTGTGTTTGTGGTTTCGAGCCGCAAAATAATAGCAGGTGAGAGGCAAGTTTCTTGTGACATTGACAGAAACTATAAGCCGAGCCACAGTGACAGGGAGGCAGCAGACATGTGAAGACAGGGAAGGCATGGAAGGATGTTCAGTGGGCCAACACACCCGGGAGGAGCGCTGGCCAAAGAGGAAGAAAGACAACAGCCGTCCAAGCGCTTATTGGCTACTGTGGCAACAACCACAAGCCAGAAAGTTCGCCGATGCCCCTGTCGGCTATTTAGAGGTCGTGGGTGAAGCAGGAACCGGCAGGGCACTTTTGAAGATGCAGGCATCCACATCACTCGACAAAGAAAAGTCCATGGTATCGTAATACACATCTGGTCTCTGGTCAAAAAAATTGGGCCGCATGGGTGCCCAACTATCTGGTTACGAGAAAAGGAAACTACCGGTACCATAAAGAAAGAAAAACAGGAAGACAAGGGAGGAGGATTACGGCCCCTCAATAAAAGGCATTCCAGAGATTCCCCGGCCCCTCCAGATTTTAGCGTTGGACAAGTCAATAGTTAAGAAAGGGGAGAAACCAGAAGAGGACCCAAAAGAAAAAGACCCCTCTCCCCCCAAAGGAATATAAACCAGATTCCCCAGCCCCTGTAGAAACTAGCCCCAAACAACGTCTTCCACATCCGCCACAAAAGCCAGGGCCTCTCACCCATGCATGCCCTTGTACATATGGTGAAAGTCTGTGGCGGTCTCTGGGGGGCCTGCCCAGTCCCTCTGCCTAAGGTTGTCCTTGACGCTAGGGCATTGGAAGCAAACATGTAGCGCATCCTTCACATGCTTTGCCACCTCCCCTTGCCTTGCACTGCTGCAGAGTGTCCCACGTTGCTGACCGCTGCGCAGTCCTTTCTTATAACTTGTAACCGCACCGAGCGCAGCCATAGGTTTGTGCGCACACAAGCACACGCCATGTTACTGGTGCGGCTCCCAGCATGCACCGTAGGCTGAAGCCGGGCATTGTAGGCGGCTGCAAACCTGTGTTCGGAGGCGGGGTCATTGGGTTCCTCTCCACTAGTTGCTTCCATTTGCACATGCTTCAGTGGCTGCGTCCAATGATTCGCTGTAGCACCTCGGACAGTGGTAGCGGCTGAATGGGAGAGACTGCCTGACAAAGGTTGGGGACAGCTGCTCCGCGCTCAAACCTCCTCCAGTGCCCTAATCAGTCCAATGCACCATGTGTGCTCTCCAGCCGGTGTTCTGTCAAGCCGCGAGCTGCATGTTGGCCGCCATGACTTCTGACAGGAGTGAGTTGTCGTGCTGTGCTACTGGTGCCACCATTGCCTTGTAGAAGCGGGGCACGTTCTACCAGACTACCACAAGTCTCATAGTAACGGCTGAGTCTGCAGCTCCTTAAGAACCCCTACATGGCAGCGGACGCATGTAGCCCCGCAGCGTGGCGCAGGTTCTGAAGTAGGATGGACTGCATCCTGCTTTTCCGGCAGTGACGTGACCGGAGGTGACCGGCGGCCCACATCACAACTCCGTAGTTTGCTGCAAGAACTGTGAAGGCGGCCACTATCCGGATGCGTGTAGGCAGATGATGCCTCAGTCACGCCTTGGCGGCCATGCGGCGAGCACGCTGCAGCGCGGCAGGCATAGGCCCCTCCCTCCCTTGCATGACCTTCCTCATGCTGCTGCTTTCGTGCTGAATGATGACTAAGAACTTGGACTCGCTTCAGCACAGTCCTTTCTGAGCAGACCTGGGCAGGCTGTCCGCGCTGCGCTGCTAAGCGGCTGTTAAACACTTAAACCCCAAGATCCCTGTCTTGCTGACGTCGACGTGGAGCTATCTGTCCGCTGCGAGCTTATGACGGGCATCTTGCATGCCTTGCAGCCCGGAAAATGCCAGCTGGCATGGAGAGGTCACCTGCATATAGCTGGCACCGTAATAGGAGCATGGCCTCAAGCACAATGCCCTGTGCCGGGCACGGGGCTGCGAACATGCCCGGCATGTACCTGATGTAGAGGCTGTAGAGCAGAGGGCCCAGTGGGCAGCCCTGCTTGATGCCTCTGGTGCGAGGCACAAGGCCAATTTGTGTACCATCTGTAAGCTACACCTTATTGGGTAGCCTACGAGCAAGCACGGCTGGACGCAAGCGGCGGTGGGGACCCCAGGGACCCTACCACCGAGCACAGATCTGCGGCAACCTACCGCGCCTGGTTCAAGTCCACGGCAGGTTCCGTGCTGGCGCAAGCCCAGAGCCGCACTAGTCAGAGGGAGTGTGCTTGTGTGCGCACCAATTTGCGACTGCGGCTTGGCGCGATCAGCACTGCTGATACCAGAGGACGGCGCAACGGTCAGCGGCGACAAGCACGCTGCTGCCAGCGGTGTTGGGCAGGGGGGGATAGCGAGGAGGTAGAGGATGCGCTGCATGTGTGCTTCCAGTGCCCTAGCGTCAGGGAGCAGTTACGGGAGCGGGGGTGGGCAGGTCCTCCGGGCGCTGCCACTAACTTCCACCAGTTGTACCAAGCTGAGCATGGGTGGGACGCACTTGCTTTTGTGGTCTGTGCTGTGGGCATTATTGAGGGTTAGTCTCTGGGGTTTCTGAGGCCGATGTCGTTGGCCTTGCCGGCCTTCTCTTTTGGCTTTTTTTTTTGTTGTTGTTGTTGTTTGCCCCCTTTTTAGTTTCTTCTCTTCTCCCTCTTGATCAGTGGAGCGCCCTCGCGGCCAAGCAGGGGTGGGATACGCTTGCTTTCCTGGACTTTTCTTTTCTTAGAGGCTATGCTGAGGGGTAGTCTTGTTGGGGCTAATGGCTGCGCAAGCAAATGACTGCGCAATAGCTTCAGTGAAAAGAACTAAAATAGGAGTAACCCCCTTTCAGTGAAAAGTGCTGTGACTTCAGGAATATGACAGATTCCTGATCACTGCTGTTGAGACTCGAATCCCCAGCTGTAAACCTGGGGATCAGTCGATGTATTTAAGATAAGTATCCCCTGGACTACTTACCTGACTATTCTCTACTGTTGACAAGATTGCCTGATGGGTCGACCCTTCCGAAGGTGACTGTAGTAGCAGTCGAAGTTGTAGTACACTGATGACAGGGTACGATGATCTTCAGTGGGAAGTCGCTTGTAGGCGATCTTCAGATGGGGAGACTCGTTTGATGATCTATCAAGGAGTCGACTTGGAGCCTCTGGACTGGCTGTTGATGAAGTGTTGATGGAGTTGGTGGTGGTAAACCAGCTGGAAGGCTGGAGAATGCCTGATAAGGGCCGAAATATCAAGAGAAGACCTCCAAGACTAAGCAGTGTTTGTGCTTGCTTAGACTGAAGGGTCGAACAGTGTTTGTGCTTGTTCTGTATGATGGATCGATATTCGAGCAGTGTTTGTGCTTGCTGGAATAAAGTGAGCAGTGTTTGTGCTTGCTCGATGAGGAGTGACTATGTAACTTCAGATTAAAGGGTGATTACGAAATCAGGGCTTCAAGTAAGAAAGAAATAGTGGCTGTAAGAGACAAAACAGCCACTTTGGGAGACAATAGAAGTGTGAACAACACACTTCACAGACAAACAGAGCAAGCACAGAAGTGTGACTGTGACAACAGTTTCACAAACAGAGTTCAACAGCAGAGATCCTTAGTTCAATAAAAGATAAACCAATAATACGCACGGTGCACTAGTTCAGCATGACAGTCTCTAGTGCAACTCAGGTGTTGGACTTGGTCTGCTTAGCCTTCCCGGCCTCTCCTTTTGTTCCTTTCCCCCTCTCTTCCTTTTAGTGCCTCCTTAACTCCCTTCTGAACAGTTGGGCGCCCACGCGGCCGAGCTTTGAGCGGGCCCAGAGGTGTAACGTTATTGACCTTATTGGGTGGGAGGCTCTGGCTTTTGTTGAGGACGTGGTAGACTTTGTTGAGGGCTAGTCTACTGTCTTGTTTTTGCCTCCATGGGGACTGGCTCTTTCCTTTTTGTCTCTCTCTCTTGCTTTCAGAGGCAGGGATCCTTCGGTCTGCCTCTCCGTTTTCTGGAGGGGTGTCTTCTTCGCCCTTTGTGCGCCTCTCTGTCTTTCTCCTAGCCTTTGCTTCCTTTCCTCGTCCTACCAACCAGACAGGACGTCGGAAAGCCCACAGACAGGGGTGGGAGGCACTAAATTTTGTACTTTTAGTTGAGCTTTTTAAAGGCTAGTCTCTTCAGGGGCAGGGGATACGGTTTGACCGACCTTTGTGTTCTTTTTGTTTGGTGGGTGAACTTGCTATTATTTCTTTCCTCTTATGCCTTATGCCTTATGCCTTCTCCCTTGACTTTCCTGGCTGTCTTTTTGTTTGCCGACGTGGCCGAGCTTCATCTCAGCATGGCCTAGAGGTGTAATGTCATTAACCTTATTGGTGGCATGCACTACGCATAACAGCCCTGATGTATTGTTAAGTTGCTCAGACAGGTGACGCTATAGTTGCCCCTGTGGCGCACAGTAATAAGCATTGGAAAAGCCCACAAAGGCCACACGCAGCATTACCCCGCCGCCAGCTGCACGCTTCGGATGAACGGCATGCCTCAAGAGAAACCAGCCTAGAGTGTACTACAATGTCGATGAAATCCGAAATGTGCTTGTGCCTGCGCCTACTTATAAGTGGTGGTGGAGAGCATACAGCCGGTACAGAACGCTGGTGATGGCAATCGGCCGGTAGTTACCAGGGTCATCAAAGGCCTCCCTCCTTGTAGATAGGCTGGATCCTGACTGACTGCCAGGCACTAGGCAGCCCCCCCCTCATTGCCATCAGACGAAGAAATGTGTAAAGCCTTGGAGTTACAATCTCTGGAGTACAGGACACATGCACTGCCTGAAAACATAAAATAAAGCTGCAAGGCTTAGTTATCAATTTGCCGTCATTTGCTGTTGCCTGAATTAAATTAGCATTTATCATCCTCACGAGGCTACGTGATTAGTCGTCAATTGAATGGTGTCCAAGTACAGAAACATCATGTCAGATTTTCCTAGTTTTTGGCCCCAGACCTGGCTCAGCTGCACAATGATCTGCAATTATGCCACATGCCCTGTGGCTCTCAGGCTGTCTGGGTTTGTTTAGGTCGTTGTCGCATTGGCAATGCCTGCGTCAGGCTTGCAATTTGGATACATCTCCGTTGAACCGTTGGGAAGTCTAAAAGTTGGGTTGGCCGTGGGGCACAAGCTTATAATCCAGCAATGATGGACAGAATGCCCAGAACTCCACTTGCACCACATGGCCTCCCTACTAGTGGCCTTTCTCCTTGCTACCATAGTCACTGGACCAACGAGGGTAGGGAAATAAATATCCCCAAAAAATGCGGACCTCCTCACACACTTTTAGGTAGCTGTGAAAGGTTCAGAACTGTCTGACAAAAAGCACTGTTCAGTCAGGATTGCAAAAGTTCTTCGGGGTCAAAGCAGGCACCGTAATTTCCCCGCTGATTAATTTGAGGATAAAATAGGAGAGAACCCAGCCAATTAGCCATAGAAGGCAAATGTGTCATTTCTCGCAGCTCACACTTCATACAGTATTTTGGGGTGCTTATTACAATTAAACATGTACGCTACAACCCAGCCTACGGCTGATAGGGCTTGCTGCAGCAAGCCCTGCTGCTTAGGCCACCGGGGCCGGTGGAGGTTTGGTCCTGGTCATCCCCAGGGGTGGCCACCCAGCAGCCACATTAATGTGGTCTGGCTTGCACTAAAATTTAGACTGGTAATCGTGTTCAGAGATGCTCATATGGTATAGTTTCCATGTTGATAACATAATATTTGTGAACTTTGCCGTGTGTACCAGATGATATTCGGTGCAGTAGTATAGATGTAGCACACGGTAATACCAGGAAGCAGCAATGGCAATGACGACTAATGACGAAAATGACAGGCAAGACGTTTTGGTATAACTGCACTATGCATCCCACATGACCCACTTGCTAGTTCATGGACTGTGCTCTGCTGGTTCCCTGAATCTGACTTGAAGCTGAGACTGCACTACTAAAGCAAAGTGTTTGATCCACATGCCAGTTGGACCTGGTCCCAATCAGTCTCACCTACTGGATTAACATGCCAGGTGGACCTGGTACCAATCAGTCTCACCTACTGGATCCAGATGCCAGTTGTACCTGGTACCAATCAGTCTCACCAACTGGATCCACATGACAGTCGGACCTGGTACCAATCAGTCTCACCAATTGGATCCACATGCTAGTTGGACCTGGTCCCAATCAGTGTCACCTACTGGATCCACATGCCAGTTGGACCTGGTCCCAATCAGTCTCACCAACTGGATCCACATGACAGTCGGACCTGGTACCAATCAGTCTCACCAACTGGATCCACATGCCAGTTGGACCTGGTACCAATCAGTCTCACCTACTGGATCCACATGCCAGATGGACCTGGTACCAATCAGTGTCACCAAATGGATCCACATGCCAGTTGGACCTGGCACCAATCAGTCTCACCAAATGGATCCACATGCCAGTTGGACCTGGTACCAATCAGTCTCACCAATTGGATCCACATGCTAGTTGGACCTGGTCCCAATCAGTGTCACCAAATGGATCCACATGCCAGTTGGACCTGGTACCAATCAGTCTCACCTACTGGATCCACATGCCAGATGGACCTGGTACCAATCAGTGTCACCTACTGGATCCACATGCCAGTTGGACCTGGCACCAATCAGTCTCACCAACTGGATCCACATGCCAGTTGGACCTGGTCCCAATCAGTGTCACCTACTGGATCCACATGCCAGTTGGACCTGGTACCAATCAGTCTCACCAAATGGATCCACATGCCAGTTGGACCTGGTACCAATCAGTCTCACCAATTGGATCCACATGCTAGTTGGACCTGGTCCCAATCAGTGTCACCAAATGGATCCACATGCCAGTTGGACCTGGTACCAATCAGTCTCACCTACTGGATCCACATGCCAGATGGACCTGGTACCAATCAATCTCACCAATTGGATCCACATGCCAGTTGGACCTGGTCCCAATCAGTCTCACCAACTGGATCCACATGCCAGTTGGACCTGGTACCAATCAGTCTCACCTACTGGATCCACCTGCCAGTTGGACCTGGTACCAATCAGTCCCACCAATTGGATCCACATTTGAACCTGGTGCCAGCCAGTCTCACCAACTGGATCCACATAAATCTGGTACTGATCACTGTCTGCAATTGGATCTTCATGCAAGTCGGGCCTGGTAACTAACTCATCCTCCTAGCTGCTACGGTCGCTTGGATGTAGTCACCTTAGCCTTGTGTAGTTGTGACCCAACTGTGAACTGGCGATATGAAGATAACAATGAGCAGAACATGTGCATAAAATTGATGTATCTCATTGCCAGCGCCCGGTGTCTTGATATCTTAGGGAACGACCTGATCTCATCACAGATCAGTTGGGATCACATGACACAACCGTTTGTGTCGGCAGCCTTTGGTTTTGGACCTGTGCAACCTCTCGGAGCATACGTTGCACCTCTGGCTACAGTCTCCCTGTCTATATCTATTATTTATTTGCAGGGGGCATATATAACATTGGATAAGGAGCTGCCCATTGGTGACTCGCTTAGGTGCGTGGAGGCGAAAGGACGCAATCAGATAATTTCCGGCCCCAGTGCAGTAGGCATCAGCGTATGTGGCATGCTGCCTATTATCTTCGTATTGGATTTGCTACCTGAGAACTGACAGACGACAGCCACATGATAGACGCCCACAGACACGTATCGATGCTAGCTCCTTGCTCTCTTTGGTTGGTGACCCAAATAAGATGTCCTCATCTCTGGATTACCTACCATTCTCACACCCTCCGATGTTTGAAGCGCAAGTCATTAGCCTTGTGCCCCACACTCATGCAGGCTACTACTCGGGGTGGACGCTCCATTATTTCCGCCCATGGAATTCTCTGTCACGTAATTGAAGCAAATAAAGCAACTCTTGAAGAATGGCTAACAAGAAGGGGGCTAAGAGTGGCAAAGGGGGCAAGGGTGGCAAGCCTGGCCCTCAAAAGCCGAGCAAGCAACAGGTGGGATTGCCACAAGGATCCCTGTCGCGTTTGCGATGGGGCCGGTGTATTTTCGGCACCCTGGCTTGGGGACGTAAAACGCTCGGCGGGTCAGTGAGCCCTGTGCTGCCTCACACAGGGCGATGTGTTGAAGGAGCAGCTGCTCGCACCCCAGGAGCGAGTGGACGCTGTGCGGCCGCTTTGGGAATCGCTTCCGCAGCAGGAGCGTGTCGCACTGCTGTCTGTCGGCCTCGAAACCCTGCGGGAACGTGCTAGACAGCTCACTGAGCTCACCAGGCAACAACAGGGTCAGTCATATGGTATCCATCCATGCTCTGCTTCTGACCGGAAGCTCTAGAAACATGCATGCGACTGACAACACTCATGGCACACCCCATATTGAGCACTGGTATCCCTGAGCCCACACCACCCTCGGTGACATGTGTACCTACCTACCTGCCTGTCACACAGCTGCCGCAATCGGGGAGGGGATGGAGTTGGTGTCTCTGGGCATGGATAGAACCCTGGAGGAGGTTCTGGATGAAGGGGTGCTGCGCCTCAAGGATAAATCAACGTGGAAGCTGTGGACATGGCTGCCTGACAATGAGGAATTCTTCGATGCAGAGACGTTTCGGACTTACGTCACGGTGAGCATTTGCATGTTGGTCCTGCCGTGTGTTATATTATAAGCTTGTATGTGCATGTCGGATTAGCCGGGTTGTGTGCCGTGGTGACACCATGCGGAAGGATACCATACGTCAAGTTTGTACCTGCCTTGCACCTTTGAGCTCACAGGAGAAGCACATCCGAGAGGAGCTGCGCAAGCTTTTACCGAGGGATGACCCCAAATCAGCAGAGAAACCCGCAGAGGCGGCATTCCGTCAGCGCATGTGAGTCCACCGTAGGCCCAGGTGTAGTTTAGGGTTCAGGGATATGATCCATGATCCATGCTTCAGAGGCAGCCACATTCTACCTCTTGCCGCCATGCATGCCCTGTGTCATGCATGAGCGGCACACTGCACCCAGCAAGATGCTTTGGGGGGTGGGGGCTTCATGGCCGATGTTTTGGTCCTCTGGTTTGAAGGGCGCGCATGGGGCTGAGTGAGGATGCTTGCATGGACACTGAGTGCTCACCAACTGTCGGCATTGTCTCCCACAGGGTGGCGCTGCTCCAGAAGGTCCAGCTGTCCAACCGCCCGCCAGGCGAAGAGAACCTGCCCGTGCCCACCGGCGGGCGCGGCACCGCTTTCCGGCGCCGGCAGGCAGCGGGCGACGGTGGCGTGCAGGCCGCCCGCGATGCCAACGTGGAGCTGGTCAATGTTATTCTGGAAGCACTGGAGAAGGAGCATGAGTGCCTGTACCAGTCGCTGCTGCAGCCAGTGACCGCGTTTGTGATGGAGGTGCTGCCGGAGCCCAGCCGAGACAGTGTCAAGGCGGAGCTGGCGTATGAAGACCTGGAGCGGGTGCAGCCGGAGGATGCTGCACATATTGTTGAGTGGCTGACAGAGAAGGTGGATGCACTCAGCACCAAGCTCAAGGCGGACACCAAAGAGGAGGAGGAGGTGAGGCACTGAGGCCGCGGGGGCCGAAGTGCTGGGGGCTGGCGCTTGGAGCGTCTGATGACTCACATCGACAGGGCAGTTCACACAGGTTGGCTGGAAGAGGATTCAGTGAGCATCCTCCTCTAGATTCTGGGGCTAATAGGAGGAGTGAGCAAACAGATTTTGTTTCAGGGACACAACCAAGGACATTGTGAGCAGCTTCCTGTCACACTAGGCGAATCACAGGAGTGAGGAGTGACTTTCTGTGTCCTGCTCCGGCAGTGCATCATCACACTTATTTGACTGCAGACATTCAGTTCAAAGTCAGGATCGCATCCGTCTGTCCCTTGTGGTTGTGTAAAACATGGAGACTTTGACCCCTGCGCCCTCTCCAGCCAGCTGTCTCCTGACTCCCCTCTGTTGATTTGCAGGAGGATGAGGAGGAGAGCATGGGGGACGTGGACCTCTGGTCTGTCGTGGATGAGGGCAAATCCTTGACTGTCCACGAGAAGTGGCTGCAGCACCTGCAGGTGGGGCCCTGGGGTGACTTGTTGCCTTGAAGTGGCTAGCTGCCTGGAATTGAGCCTTCTGGCTGCCTGGAAGCAGCTTTGAACCTGGAAGGTGCAGGGTGTAGGGGCACAGTCCCTGGGTTGAAGAGCCGTGTGGAGGCGGCTAAAAAATTACATTCATGTTGAATGTTGGGGCCTTGTTGTGTTGGATGGGAGAATGAGGGAGTTATGCGGCAGGTGCTGGGAGAATCTCACCCCTGCTACTCCTCTCCCTTCCTGTCTTTCAATGCGCCCCACCTCGTCGCTCTTTCCCTTGGCCAACGCATATGATTTGGCGTCCCTGCTATTTCAGTCTGCCAACGCTCCTCGCTTCCCATTTTCTGTTAGGCAACACGCACCACCTCTCTGCTCTCTGCCTGCTAATGCGAGCGGTTTGGCTTGTCCCCCTTCAGGACCGGCTTTTGGGTGAGGATGGGCATCCCCGCAAAGTGAAGCTGGGCGAGGACCCCACATCCAATGGACTGGTGCTGGAGTGGGTGTACGGGTCCATTGTGTCCACTGCTGAGAAGGCGAGGGACGGGGCCAAGCGATGTATAGGAAACTACATGCCCATGGCCAGCGAAGCCTACAGCATGCTGCTGAGGTGAGGCTGGAGGGCCAGGGGCAAAGATCTGCATGAGCGCATTCCCCACCAGTTCTGGAACGCAATCTGTCAGTGCCAACCTGAAAGCTGCTCTTTGCACTGATTGTTTTGGTGTGATTTGGCCACACTTTAACCACATCATATCCTGTGTCCAAGGGGGCCTGTTGTAGCAAGCCCAGCTGCTTAGGCTGCCCACCTGGTCCCGTTTTGTTCCCCATGGGCCCTGTGGTGGCCGCCTGGCCGCCTCCCAAAGGTGGCCTTCACACACTGACATGAATAACTGATGCCGGTCCCCCCACCTGCCTGCTGGTTTCCTCCAGTGTGGGCCTTGAGGACTCATTTATCTAGCAGACAAATGTTGGGCGGCCCAAGGGCCTGATGTGTGACCTAAGCACTGACACCCTGTCTCCACCTCCTTTCCGCTAGAGGCCTGGAGGATCAATATATCTGGGAGACCCGAGGGCGGCAGGCTAAAGACCTGATGAGTGAGATGCTCAAGAGCCGCATTGAGGCACAGGAGCTGGCCAAGCAGTACGACATCCGGCCGGTCCCCAAACCCCCGCAGGTGAGTGGGTGATGGTGGTTGACGAGAGGGCACGATGCCTTGGCTAGGTAAGCTCGGCTTACGAACAAACGGTAGTCTTGACAGCTGTATCTGGACATGTGCGTGTATCTCTGGCAATGCCCTGGCACTGCAGGACTGCTGGAAGTGTTGAGGTTGGTAACACTCCCCGAGCCAGGCAGCTGCTGCAGCCCTTGCCTGATTGTGAGGTCCCATCAGAGCGAAGTTTTGCACTGCTGGCTGCCAGCATATCCCGGCACATTAGTTGATATAGCCCCAACTGGCTCCCCTCCGCCCAACTCTCGCAACACGCCCTCTCCTCTCCTGCCCGGCCTGCCCCCGTCACCCACATACCGCGCCCTCACCTCCTTGCCGAACTTGATGCCCCCCCTCCTGGGTGTTCCCTGTGCAGGAGGGTGAGGTTGTGCCCGCTCTTGCTAGCACGGAGGAGCTCCCTGTGCTGCCCGACAGCGTGATTGTGTCCATGCTGCGGCGTGAGTCGCTGCTGACCAAGGCCAAGCTGCACTACCTGGTGTTTGAGCACCTGCAGCAGGACAAGGTGGTGCGCACGCTCAAAGCGCAGCTCAAGCAGGTGAGCAGGGGGGGGAGGAGGGCGGGACAGGCGGGAGCAGGAGGGACGGGGGCAAGGGCAGCAGAGGGTGGCTTGTTTGTTTTGCATTGAAGATGATGGGGGCGAGTTGAGGGATAGTAGTCGATCAAAACCTGGCACCTTCTTGTCCCTCTCAGGGCGAGCCTGAGTTTGAGCGCCTCAAGCGGGAGCTGGACGAGGTGAAGCATGCACACCGTGGTCTGGACGGCACCTATCGCTCAGCTGCTGAGATGGAGCGGCACCGCGCCCAGCTGGCAGACGCGGCCATTGAGGAGCAGCTCGAGGTGCAGACTGCGTTCAGGGAGCAGGGAGCGCGCCTGCAAGGGGTGTACGACAAGAAGCAGAGGAGCGAGTACGAGATGGCCAAGAGGTGGGAGGTGTGGGATGCAGGAGAGGGAGGGGTGGATTGCAGCGAGGCGGGGAAGAGAGGGAAAGGATAGGGTGATGAGGGGAGGATGTGTGGTTTAGGATGATGGGAGGTGCGTATGGTTAAGGAGGGAGGGAGGGAGGGAGGGGCGACTGTGGAGGGAGGGGTGGGACGAGATAAGGAGGGGAGGCAGGGGCGGAGGTGAGAGGTCCCTATTTTGCTTGTGAGGCATCTGCATGTCAGTGTGTCCAGTGTTCAAAATAAGATCCGGGTCATTTCTCAGCCAGACAGGCTCGGTTGCGAGAGATGTCCAGTTTGTAGGTGGAGGAGCTGCCTCTTTGTATGCCCTTCAATCGGGAAAAGAAGCATATCAAATGATTTTAGCCCGGCTTGTGCAAGCTGCGCCCTCCTGTCTCCTTGGAATAAGTTTTGATTGTCATCTGCCGTTCTGAGTTCCTGCAACATGCAAAATAACAGTTTTGAATCCCGCCAAATTGAATCCCGCCAACTTGAATCCCGCCAACTTGAATCCCGCCAACTTGAATCCCGCCAACTTGAATCCCGCCAACTTGTATCCCGCCAACTTGAATCCCGCCAACTTGTTGCCATTGCTGTGTGCGAAGAGAGACGGAGATCAAGCAGCTTCAAGGCTGGAAGGGCACGGTGGAGAACCTGATAGATAAGTTCCAGGACGTGCTCACAGCCATGAGCTCCTCGGCCTCGCTTCGTGCGTCAGACTCGGGGACAGAGATGGACCGAGAGGCCACGGAGCTGGCTGTGGCTGCAGGAGGGTTGCGGCCTTCAGCTGCAGAGCCTGTCAAAGCGGTGGCAGACGAAGCAGCCTTTGAAATAGATGACGCACCGCCCGGGGCAGCCGTCACGGCCGCCGCCACCGCCGCTGCAGATGGTAGCATCGCAGCGGAGGCCTCAGCAGGAGGAGCAGAGAGCACGCAGCGGGCAGGCCAGGAAGCCGCGACCGCTGCTACTGCTGCTGCTGCCTCCGTCGCCCCGTGGGATGATGGTGGGGAATTGGAGCTCTCGCCGCATCAGTTCATGCAGCTGGCTAAGCTGCGGACGCACTTTCACAAGGATGTGCGCAAGCAGCTTTATGGGGAGGTGGAGGATAAGCAGTTCTTTGACTGGCTCAAGCAGGTGGGTGCGACTGGAGGGCTGTGGGTGCTGGATGGTGGGAAAAAGGCCCGCGGAAGCTGGGTTGTAACAAATTTTTGGAGGGTGGCATGTGCAAGAGGAGCTCTGGCCATTTGGCTTGGTTCATGCCTGCTGCTCTTGCACATCGTCCTAGAAGTACCAACAGGACAAGAAAAACGATGTGTCGAACTTGCCGCTCCCCTAGAGCCTAAGTCCATGGCCCTCATGGAGTTTTGCCTCAAGGACTTATGTTGCAGCCCTGCGCCCATGCATGTATGATCTCCTGCTGCCATGCATGCTCCATATCTGCCATGCATCATCTCTGCCCTGCATGCATCATCTCTGTCATGCTTGCATGCATGCATCGTCTGCATCTGCAGCCCTGCACCTTGCTTGCACCATGCCCAATGGACGCGGTCTAAGCTGCGCCCTGTTTGTCTCCCCCCGCAGGAGGTACGGATTATTGAGAAGCGTGTGGAGGAGTCGCGCGTGGCCCTGCAGCACCTGGAAATGCACCTTATTAACACCGCCTGCGACGACCCAGGTGGGACGCACTGCTTCTTTTTCTAGTTCATGGGTGTGTCTCTCATATTCATGGGGTGGGTTATCGCCATTGTGTTTGCAAGGCCTGAGTCATCCTAGTTATAGTAGACTACTGCTGAACATATTTTTCAGGTTGTGGGTTTGGCTGTCGTGTGCAGAGTGTGGGTTAATGGGTTTGTGATGATCCTTATAGGCTGCTGGGAATCCTCTGGCACTGGCCTCTGATACCGGCAGCTGAAACCCAGATTCTAGGGCCAACAGTCACCAGGTGGACGCTTGGGCTGCACACATTGGACACCCCCTGTGCGGGAGTTGCAGGAGTGCAGGCTTACCCAACCTATCTGGGGTGATCTCGTGTACTGGGATCACCCACATGTGCGTGGTCATCCTGTGTGTACAGGTGCCGCCATCGGCATGCAGCTAGCCCTGCCCATCCTGCAAGAGAGGCTGGATGCAAGGGCGCTGGAGTTTGCGGCACAGCGCGCCCTCATGGCGGAATCTGAGATCATCAAGATGGAGGTGGGGGGAAGTCGAGGGGACCTCTTGCTGCGCTTTGCTTTTATGCTGTGCTGTGCTGAATGGTTCAATCCTGTTTTGATGCGATGTTCAGCGTTCCTGTGTTACGTTTCTGTGGGTGGATGCGATGGAGTTGTTGGGATGCGGACATGCAGCTGCAGTGATGATCTTTTACTACTCAAGCCTGCGGGCCGTGCGGGCTTCCTCATACCAAGGACTCTGAATCTGATGCGCTGCCGGTCCGGAACCCAATCGCACTGCCAATGCAATGAACATCATGCATGGGCTCAACGCCCGCACTCAACGCCTGCACTGTCATGACATTTGTGGTATTAATGGATGATTTCGTCATGCTTGAGTTATCGTGTCCATCACACCGGTACGTTACCAGTATGAATCGGCTATTTTTATCGGTTCCTGTACACATGAACTGATATTTACCGGGAAATATTCCACAAGTCATCAGCGTCGTACGCCTGGCACCCATCCACATGAAGCAGAGGGGTAGCCGTTGGTTGTGTGGCCTACAAATGCTACAGCCAAACGTATGGCTCCCTTCATCCGTGCCTCAGGACCTATTTTTAGTTGATGGCCCCTGTTGGTTACGTTGCACCATATGCTTCTTTAGTCAATACTGTGTGGCTGGAATGTGCGCTGGACCTCCTGGACGCATTTTTGCGTGTTTCTGTGCGCTTCATTGTCTTGTAGGCTCAGCGGCAGGAAGCTTCACTAACCTCATGCCTGAACCCCTGAACCCTGTCATAGGCTGAGCAGCGCGAGCGGGAAGCCTCGGAGCGGGAGCGCAAGCTGAAGGCAAAGCAGGGCAAGAAGGACAAAGTGCGTGGAGAGCGGGAGCGGGCGCTGGCTGAGAAGGCTGCGCGCGACGTTGCAGAACTGGAGCGCCGTGCGCTTGAGGCCGCCAGCCGCCGCGAGGCTGAGGAGGTGGAGCGGAAGCGGCGCATTGAGGCTGTCGAGCGGGCGCGGCGTGAGGAGGAGGCGACCATGGAGCGCAGGCGACAGGAGCTGCTCAGTGACGAGAACGGGTACTGGCGGCGGCGCATGGAAGCCGAGGCTAAGGCAGCCGAGGTTGCGGTTTCAGTCAGCAGAGAGGATGATGAGGTGCATGCATCAAGCGAGGTAAGAGAGCGGTGGGTGCAAGGGAGGTGAATGTCAATGATACACCGGCGCATCTAATACGCTTTACTTAATTTGAACGGGTGGTATGCCCCTGCCCTTCTTAGGCTGGACCGGGATCCCCTCCTCTACGCATGCAGCAACAGCCAGCGGCCTAGGACCCTGTGGTGTCTGATTCTCTCCACCCAGAAATTAAATCCATGAGCAAGAGCTTCAAAAGTGATAGAAATCACAAGTAAGTTAGTACAGTAGTCTTGAGCACCCTGAGAGCTCAATAGGATAAGAGCGCCATGCTGAATGGTTGTCCCTGCTCTCTTGATCTCTTCAGGAAACCAGCCCGTCAGCACCTAAGCACGCAGATGACGCCACGGGTGACGAGGCGGGCTTTGTTGCCAAAGGTAACCGAAGGCGCAAGCGGGAGCAGGAGGCGGCAGCCGCAGCGGCCGCGTCGCAGGGAGCTCATGCATCAGCGCGGCCAAAAGACGGACCCCACTACGGGCGCAGCCGGGGCGGCGGTGAGGCGGATGCGAGCGGGCGATGGAGCAGGCTGCAGCAGGAGCGTAGCAGCGGAGGAGGGGCCGGCGCGGGTGTGGACCCGGTCCGTTCAGGCCGCCCAACAATCGCCATGGGAAACCGGCAACAGCAGCAGCAGCTACCCCAGCAGCAGCAGCAGCAGCCAGCAGCGGAACGTGTTGCCGCCGCCTCAGCGGCAGCGTCCCCGGGTGCTCCCGCTGTACCGCTGGCTGAACCGTTGCCCCCTGCAGCGGGCATGTCAGCGCCTCCGACCTGCTCTCCTCCAAGAGCTGTGGAAGCCATTGCAGCATTAGCAGCAGCGGCGCCCAGCAGCAGCCCCCAGAAGGTTCTTGCGAGTGTGTCCAACAGGCTGCCTGTGGGTGGTGGTGATGCTGAGTTTCCGGCTTTGTCCAATGGAGGGCCTGCCTCAGCTTCAACTCCAGCACTTGGCCCAGCACCAGTACCTGGCCGTGGCCCAGCATCAGCGCCAGCATCGGTACCTGGCCCAGCATCAGCGCCAGCACCAGCATCGGGTCCTGGCCCAGCATCAGCGCCAGCACCAGCATCGGTTCCTGGCCCAGCACCAGCAGTAGTACCTGGGCATTGTCCAGCACCCGCACCCGCACCATCATTGGTACCTGGCCCGGCACCAGCACCTGGGCATGGCCCAACACCCGCGCCAGCACCAGCGCCAGCTCTTGGCCCTGGCCCTGGCCCCGCTTCCTCCGCCCCAAATTTGCTTCCCGCACCTGGACCTGGACCCCCGCCTGCCCCCATGGGCCTGGTGACATTGCCCCAGGCATTACCTGGTCCTCATCACTCCCCTGGAGTTCCAGTCATGGTAGGAGGTCCTATGCAGACAGGCGCACCTGGCCACAGACTGCCCCTACAGCCGCCCCACATGGGCCCGCCGCATCCGTTTGGGCCCATGCATCCTCATGTGATGATGCCGCCTCAGCAGTCTGGGCACATGGGTGCCCGAACAGGCATGCCCCAGCACCCGGGCATGCCACACCCAGGGCAGCAGCAGGGCCTGCCAGGCATTGTGCCGCCGCCCATGGCGCCGAACCACGGTCTGCGTGGCATGCCCCCGCCCGGCATGGTCCTGCAGGGCATGCCCCCTGGGCAGTACATGGGCATGATGTCCCACCCAGGAATGGGGCCTGGCGGCGTGCCCATGGTCCCGGGACCTAACGGGCCGGTGTACATGTACCCTCCGCCAGGACCCCCCATGATGCACCACATGGGCCACATGGGCCACATGCAGCAGATGGGGGGGCCTCTGCCGCCCCATATGGGAGCGCCCCTACTCCCCCCTCAGCAGTTGCAGCAGCAACAGCACACAGCAGGTCCCCCGCCTCCACAGCAGCAGCAGCAGCCACAGCTTCCTGCGTCCCCCAGGCCTGAAGTCAATGCCCAACAGCCACCCAGCGGTAAGCCTGTTGGCCTCAACGTTGGAGCGCAAGCCTTCGTCCCCTTGTCTTGGCAGCAACCAATGCAGCAGCAGCAACAGCAGCAGCAACAACAGCAACACCAACAGCAGCAGCAGCAGGGCCCACTGGGCATGTCTTACGGCGTGCCTGTCAACGGTCCTGGCATGGCCCATTACTATAGGCAACAACAACAGCAACAACAGATGATGATGTACCAGCAGCAGCAACAGCAGCAACAGCAGCACTTCCCGGGCGGGTCTCCTCTGCTCAAGAACAGCCGCTCACTGCGCAAGCCCGTGCCCCTGCTGCCGCCGAAGCAGGCCACTCCTGGGGAGCCTGGGGCTCTAGAGAGCACCAGCGGGACAGATCCCCAGCAGCAGCAGCAGCAGCAGGTACCCCTGGCCACAGCAGCCGTGCGAACATCACCGCCACATCTGGGATCTGGCCTGAGATCTGAGGCGAAGGATTCTTCTTCCGGCTGCTCGCCGGTCAGCCCTATTGACCATGAGGAGAACAGCGACGACAGTGCCAACACTGACGAGGCAGCTGCTCAGTCAGGGTGCAGCAGCACTACGCAACCGGGTACAGAGGTAGCAGCGGAAACGGTGAGCGCGCCTGAAACCTCAACGTCAGGCCCAGGAATGGGAGGCGGCGCCGAGCCAGCCATGAATGTTGCAGAGCGGCCAAGCACGCCTGTTGCCTCTATCCCCGCCAGCAGCTGCAAGGGCAGTGGAAAGAAGGAGGTGCCATCAGACGCCGTGGTTTCTCCAGCAACGGAGACGGTGTGCACCGCGTCCAGCAGCTCAACGCCTACGACAGGCAAGAGCGCGAGCTGGTCGTCTGTGGCAGCAACAACGGCGTCAGCAGGGGCTCCTGCTGACCAAGGCAAGAGCGGCGCCAAGGGGGGCTCTGTGTCCAGCCTGTCGCTCTGCAGCAGCTCTGCAAGCCTTTCTCCTGGGACAGCGGATGCTGCTGCAGGGCGGGCATCCTCCGTCGCATCGCAAGGGGGCATATGGAAGCAGAAACTGCAACACAACATGCCCGCCATGCAGCAGCAGCCGCCAATATCTGCACCGGTGAAACCTGTTAAGGCTGGTGGATCATCGCCTGCTGCACAGCAGCAGCAGCAGCAGGCCAAGTCTGCGTCACCCACCCCCCGCCCTGGTCCCGCACATTCCCGCACGAGTGCCTCGATGATGAGCGCGCCTCCCAAGCCGCTGCCGGGCACGTTGCGGAAGCTGCCTGCAGGGCGGTTTGAATTCGTGCCAGCAGTGGCGGGCGCAACGAACGGCAGCCCTGCGCCCCTGCCCCACACCCTGTCCCTAGTGCGTGGCCTGCTCAACCGCGACGCGGACAACAACTGCTTCCTCAACGTGATCGTGCAGTCGCTGTGGCACCTCTCAGCATTCCGGGGGCACATGCTGAGCCTTCCGCTGGGCGCCATTGAGGGCAAGGCGTCGTCCGCCGTGGACAAGCGCGTCATGGCCGCCATCTGGAGCATGTTCCGCTCCATGGTCGACCCAAGCGCAGGGAGTGTGTCCCCGCGGGAGCTGCGGGCCGCGCTTTGTGGTCAGTCTGCCATCCACGTGGACCCGACTGACATGCATGACGCGGGTGAGGTGTTTGCAGAGATCCTGGGCATGCTGCACCGCGCGGACTTGGGCCGACCGGCTAGCGAGGTCAGCGACCTGCAGCTGCCGGTGCGGGTCAAGGTGCGCCGGGAGTCGCAGGACGGCTTTGCGGCTGCGACGGCGGCCGGTGCACCGCACCTCGCGGCCCCATCACCCTATGCAGCCGCGCTGATGGCTGGCGTGGCTCAGAGCCCTGCAACTGGTTTGAAGACCGCGGCTTCAACCATCGTGCACAACGTGTTTGGCCTGGATGTACAGCTACCTTGCCCCGCTGATGGCGAGGGCAGCGAGGGGGGCAGTAAGGGCAGCAAGGGCAGGCGCAGCCCACCCCTGGGTGCGACGCCTTCGCCCAAGAGCCCCAAAGATCTACGTGTCGTTGAGGTGCAGCAGTATACCAAGGTGGGACTGCAAGCGGGCAGCGTCCAAGCATCTGTTGCTCAGCCTATCGGTATTTTTAGTCCTAGGAGAACAAGTCTGGATGATTGCCCTAGGAGAACAAGTCTTGATGATTTCACCGAAATACTCATGTTTGAAGGAGGTTGTGCACCTGTTGTGCAAGGTGTGCCTGCAGATTATATGAGCTGTGCCAAGCTGCAACTTGCACATCAATGCCCCTAGGGGACTGTTTAGAAAAAATATGGCTGAGGTCTCGGAAACATCAGCTACACCCGTTTTTCCCGGCTGCTGGCCTATGCCTCCTACTTTTCTCCCTGCTCCTCCTGCACCACCGAATGCTAACGACCTGCATCTCCCTGCCCACTCCTCCGCCGCAGTTCTTCCACCTGGTGGCTGCCCAGGGCCTCAAGCGGGTGGCTGCGGCCATGCCCTCAGCCTCCTTCGAGACGCTTCTGTCCGAGGTGGAGGCGGCAGGCCCGGTGCAGCGAAGGGAGGCGTTCGGGGTGCAGCAGCAGCTACAGGCTAAGCTGCTCCGGCGCCCTGCCGTCTTCACCCTGGCCGTGGTGTGGGACTCCCCTCAGGTGCGCCACCCTACCCACTCACACTTACATCCCACCCATCCCCAACGCCCTATGCCAGAGGGCCAGTGGATGTTCCGCCTAGTATTGATTCCGCCTGCCCTCTGCATTTGAATGAGCTTTTGAATCTCCTCGTCGTGCCCTATTGGTCTTGTGCAGTGTGAGGAGGGTCGGATGCTACTACACCGGGTTGTGTGAATGTGTCATATGTGTGTATACTGGTACCTTCCTTGAAACCTCGCCCCTGGTGCTTGCACTGATGGTGACTGCTGCTGCTGCTGCTGCTTACCTCTGCTGCTGGCAGGCTTCCGTGGAGTCGATCCGAGGGACGGTCGAGGCGCTGGGCTGCGAGGTGGACCTGTCAGGCCTTTTCAACATGCCGCCCGAGGCAGGGCACCACTCGATCTCCTCGGGACCGCACCGGCTGCGATGTGCCGTGTGTTACTTTGGCCACCACTACCTTAACTTTGTGATGAGCGAGGAGCTGCAGGCGTGGCTGGCGATTGACGACGATGAGGTGCAGGTCGTGGGCGGCTGGGCCGACGTGTGTCGTGCCATGGTGGCGAGGCGGCTGCAGCCCTCGCTGTTGTTCTACGAGGACAGTGCGAGCGGCACGAGTCGCTCCCCAGCAAGTAATAAATGAAAAGATGAAACACGGGCAGCCTGGGTTTTTATCACCCCTCCCCCCTATTCAACCTAGTATAGTTTCACCCTGTGCATATTTTTAGCTGAGCTTCCGGAATGTGACACTAGCCACCCCCTGTTGAGTCTCCTTACCGTGTTGAAACCACGCAGACACATGCTCCCCACAGCTGCAGCTGCTGCCAAGTCATTTACCTGGAGCTCTTTGTTTTATGTGCCTTGGCACAGCTTACCGAGAACCCAGTGCAGACATTATGCATCGCTTCACCTCAGAAGCTAATGCAGACATCGTGCATCGCGCAAGCCATGTACCCCGTTAGGGTGGGATGAGCTGCCTTGATTTTGAAAACAGTTGCTCCAAAGATGACATTACTAGTCTGAATGAGGATAGGATAAAAGTGTGAGTGGTGTAGGCCGAGTTTTCTTGAGTCAAATGGTAGCTGAGGTGTTTTGCATGCAGAACGAAATTGTGCATCGTTTTCAACAAAATTGCTGGATGGGAGACCAGCAATTGCATACTGCGTCCCGGTGTGTGGCGCAGAGCTATTGATTTTCTCTCTCTATTAGTCAATTTTTGCCAGCATGCATGTTCGTTGTGCTTTTCTCGTGTGAAGAGGTCCGTGACACTAGTGGAGCAGGATGTGGTTTGGACGCGGTGACAGGTATTGCCTGCTCACAGATGCGAGCCTTGGTACGAGGCCGGTGGCAGCTGGTAGACTCCGTTGTTCTTCAGAATCACACATCCCAGGAAGGGAGATCTATCTCTGACGGTGTGGACAGGGTCGGTGTATTGGCTCATGGGTAAGGGCAGTAGCTGGCTGTAGAAGCCCCATATTGCAATTGTTTACTGTCTGAGGGGCTGCTCAATATATATGTGCCAGGAAGCCTGTGAGGGATTTATCTCCAGATTTTTTAATCATGCCGCTTTGGACTAACGGTTTTCATACAAGTCCCTGAGTGTTTGCATGCTTTATGTGGACAGCGTCACAGAGCCCACGTGCCTCCTGGTGCCCCATAGACTGTAAAAGCTGAAATCTTGACGTAGAGCTAGCGAAAGGACACAAGGTTCACCCTGTCCAATTGGAAGGTGCGCCTGCATGGTGCTTTGCATTAGTGACCTGTTCATCCTGTCGACGCTTGCTAACGACGTGTGGCTGCCCACTGCAAGCCATCGCGAACTGTCGTAACAAGTTTGACTGCTTACCAACTGATTCCAGCTTCCTACAGAATACCCACCATATTTGAAGCAACGGACTTGGGGAGGCGCGGGGACTACGATTTCATATTCTCTGGGACGTGAGCGGGCCGCGGGGACTGCGATTCACTCAACTGTGTCGCGATAGCGGGGCAAGGATTTCGTCGTTTTCAGTTTCTTGAATCTACTGTGTTGCCGTGCGCAAGGATGTGCAAAATGCTGTTAGCTTGCCCGATTGTGATCGTCCTGCCTGTGTATATGACAGTGACGACATGGTTGGCGAAGTTGTTCATTGCTCGCGTTTGTGTATGTTCCCCGTACCTGGATGGCCTCCCGTGGCGTCTTGTCCTTATCTTATAATTTGTCCTTCGTTCGTGACTGCAACATGTCAGACATCTACTTAGTTGATTAAACCAAA
This sequence comes from Limnomonas spitsbergensis, assembly GCA_037349105.1. Taxonomy (NCBI): domain Eukaryota; kingdom Viridiplantae; phylum Chlorophyta; class Chlorophyceae; order Chlamydomonadales; genus Limnomonas; species Limnomonas spitsbergensis. The sequence continues at coordinate 1,599,458 of JAYJMM010000029.1, forward strand.
GTGGCCGTGAGCCGACGCCTGTTTTTTTAAGCTGAAAAGCATGTATGGGGGTCTCCATGTCCCCATGCATCTCTCTTTTGTCATGAATTGTTTTTCTCTGCTGTCCTGCCGCACTATGGTATATTACTCTTTGTGATTCAGACCTGATACCTGCAGCCTCATCATCTATCAGTGAACCTCCAGCCCGGTGCCTCCCCCCAGCCTCCCTGTTGTAGCTGATTGCCATACTGTCCATGTATCATGTATGTACCTTATGGTCGAGGGGGGGGGGCAAAAATAAACTGAATACACCCCCATCATCTCAAGTTGTAGAGCTTGACGAGAGCTTTCCATATCTGGTCTTAAAATTGTTTTTGGCCCAGGGGGCTGGGAGATACGGAGGGGCAAAGTGTGGGGGGGGGGGGGGAGGGGGGTACAAAAAAAGGCCTTTTTAAGATGTTTTCAAATCTTTTATTGTAAACATCAGATTGAGACGATAGCTATAGCGTTGCATTCCCACTGTCATTTGCTACAGATATGCATCATAAAAATGTCCACACAGAATGCCAGACCCCTCTTGGCATGCAATTTTGACATGGGGGGGTGTCATGGCTCCGGAACCACATGCACCGTTGTGCATACACCCATTATGGAATCACACGATGTACCTGCATCTCCGGATATCATTGCGACGTGTGAGGGGTCGACCCTTGACGTCATCTTCAGCTGCATGCTAGCCCAACAGGTGGGGGTCCCTGGTCAGCTTCCATCAGCTTCTAGCCACAGCTTGAGCATGTCAGCTGAGTTCCTGTACAGAGGCGATGATGCCAAGCCCTGGCTATTTTGCGATGACACCCCCCCGAGAGTTGGAGAATCTTCAGCAAGATATATGGACCACCAATAGCTGGGGATGCGCCGACTGTGTGCAAGGTGCATGGCTGTGGGAAGATAATCAAGCTATCAGCTATGTGACTGCACGTCGGAGCGCACATCTTGCTGCGCCAATGTGGAGCCAAGTGGTGCTGAGGCATGCGGCTTCTGTGGCATTGTGTGTGACGACAAGACATCAGGCCTGTGCAAAACGGAGTTGGGCAAAGGCTCTAACAGCAGCACGCTAGCAGTCGAGTCCCCCTGTCACGAGGTACCAGTGACCCTGACGTATCACTGCGCACAGCAGTCACGTTGGGTCCATCAGCTTTTACAGTTGATGCTGCGTTTGGGCCTAACCTTGAGCTGGGGAGGGAGAGCCATCAGGCGCACCAGGAACTGCATGACAGATTTAATGCATGATCGTACCTGAATGAAACATGGCACCAGATTATCCTCGACTTAATCCTCGGGTTACTGCACTAACCTTTGATGATTCTTCCCTTCCTGTCGACAGAAGTTACGAATTGAAGTCGACCCTTGAGGAGACTGATGCACTGAGGTCGACAGTTGCCAGGTTGAGGCGGTCTAGATCGGACTTGTGGACGAAACAGCCCGAAGTGAAGAAGGATGCAGAGCTGACTGAACGACTCTTGATGAAGAAGAGCAACCGAAGGATCCGATGGTGGACTTGGTAGCCAGGAAAGGCTGGGAAAGCAACTTGCAGTGTCGACTTAAGTTCTAGAGATTGAGCTGAGAGCTCGCAGTGTAGAGTTATCAAGCGAGAGAGCAAGAAGAATGAGAGATGGAGTAGAGGTGCTGAAGCTAGAGATAGTGAATTTGTGTAGTGTTAACTAGATATATTCTCACAGTGTAGCTGCCAGGTCCTGATACTGGATGAAGTGGGCTTAGAGCGAAAGGATCAGTGTAGAGTAAACTAGAGATCTCCGATCAGTGTACCGTAGTTTCCTGGCCTTGATAAGGGACCGAAATATCACAGGTAGACGATTAGTCCCAGAACAGATTAAAACAGGGTGATTCAACTTCGTGTATACTTGAGTAAGAAAAGAATAATGCCTGGAACGAGCCAGGCATTCTCGAAGTACCACAAAACATAATGGATCCGAAACAAAAAAAAGAATATACTAGCCACCCATGCGTGCGGTGCACCCATACGTCGTGACACCCCTGCCCCTTCAAGTACAAGATGTCATATGCAGCTGCTGGGAGGGGTTCTGCCACCAATCCTTGCACCAACAGACCAGTGGCTTGCACCACCTGCAGGAGCATCGCGGGCACCGTGGCGTCCGCCCTTATGTGTGGAGCTATCACTTCCTAGATCACATGGAGTCAGCCCACCCTGGTCAGGGGCTGACGGAGGCAGATGTGACGAGATATGCCATAAGCGCTGAGGAGTTTGAGGGGGGGGTGGGCAAGGAGCTCCCCAAGAAGCTGAAGACCAGGCTTCTGAAGCTGCACGTCAGCACGCTCAAGTTAGATGCTAGTTTGCTGCCACTCGTGCGAGAGTCCTCTCGTTTCTGGAGCCTCATGGTCTCTAGCGTGGATAGGTAGCTGGAAGGTGGTAGCAAGAGCAATGGTATATTCTTTTGTTTCACCACTTGACATTTGTGAGCCATGTACATTTATCGGCACCATGAGAAGCGCACTTTTGAGCTGATAGAAATTGACCCCGCTCCCTGGGCCAAATCTGGGGCATGAAGCCCTGAACCCTAAACCCTGAACGCTTAACCCTAATATGGATGGTGGTGAGGGCTGCTTGTAGGCTGCAGTATCCATGCGTGGCAAGAAATCTCCCCCATCCCCCGTCTCTTCACCCTCCCTCTCACCCGTTGCCCTCCACTGTCGTCCCCATCCCTCGCACATCTCCCTCTTCTGTCCCTACCTCCTTGCCTCCCTACCCCCCTCCCCCTCCCACCCTCCCCCTCTCCCTCCCTCCGCCCCCTTCCCCCGCTCTCTTCCCCTCTCCTGTCTCCCTCCCTCTTCCCCTCCCTCCCCCCCCCCCCTCCCTCTTCCCTTCCCTCTTCCCCTCCCTCTTCCCCTCCCTCTTCCCCTCCCTCCCTCCGCCTCCCTCTCTCCCCCTCCCTCTCCCCCTCCTCCCCCCTCCCTCTCCCTATGTCTCCCCTTTCTCTTAACTCTTCCCCTCCTTCATCCCCTCGCTCCCTCCCTCCCTCCCTACCTACTCCCTACCTCTACCTACTCCCTAGTCCCTACCTCTACCTACCTACTCCCTCCCTACCTTCAGCCCTGCCCTTGCCCTCCCCTGCCCCTCGCCCTTGCCCTTGCCAGCCCCCTCTTCCCCTCCCTCTCCATCCAACACTTGCTCCCCCTTCCCCTCTACCCCCTTTTCCTCTCCTTCCACCTCCCCCTCTACCTCAAACTTCCACTCTCCCTCCCCTCCCCTTCCCCTCTCCCAACCCTCCTCCCCCCCCTCTCCCTCCCCCCGGCAATGTGAGGGCTTGTGTGCATGGGACGTCGCCTAAGCCGTCTAAGTAACTATGGGTAACATAATATGTGAATTGTTTATCTATGCAGAATGTCCAAGGTGTCCTTACGCTAGCTCAGTGCATCCAGCCAACAATGAGCAAAAGAGCGACGCCGAAGTATTGCCGCACGCATACCAATTCGATACGAACCCGCCACAATTTGGTTTATGGGCAACAACCCTGTTCGCTGAAGGTGGCGTTCGCTCTTTCATAGACAGGTGCGTGCGGTCCTTCCTCACTCAGCTTGACAGGATATGGCCTTTACCGACCTTGTTCAACGTTACTTGTATTGAACTTGATGGGACAATAATAGCTGCATGCTGTGGCTGGCTCCTCTAACTAGTAGATCCACTTATTCACAGGATTCAAACTGAGTACTCCAATTACAATATTGCAGCAGCTCTGATCACCGGCCTCAGCTACACAGCATATATAGCCCGCATGGGACTATGGGAGAGGACCCGGAAGATATAGACCCCGACGTGTTTCCTTCTACCTCCACGGCATGTCGATGCTGTTTGCCCTCATCTCCAATTTGACGTCTGTCATTTACAAAAACTACATGAATCTGGCGGTGACAGAGCAGGCAGCTGCGAGCATCCTCCTGAGATTTGGTGCTCTACACTTTATCATTGGCAACCCGTTTCAGCCCTTTATGCAGCTGGCTTCCTCCACTCCGGCAGGTCCTTTTATCTGGTGCAGGATTTGATCGTGTTGGGGGTCCTTTTTGCTGTGGCCGCTACAAGTATTGCTTCATTGAATATATATCTCCTCCGCAAAACCACCTTATGCTGTCAGCAAGAATATATAAAAAACAATTAATACATCAACAGTGAGCTATTTTGTAACAAAATGACACTGGCATTGCACCATGGTGTGAATATGCCTTTCAGTAGTAAAGGCTGTTGCTGCTGGCAGTTGCGGCTACTGTCCCTGGAAACTTCAAACATTTTACCTCTCTCATGTTCCCCACCTTTCTAGTCCGGGAGTTTTATTGTTTGCCACAATGCCTTGACAAGTGACGACGGTGCAATACATTTGCAGCAGCAGTCTGCGAATTGAGGGTTTTCATGGTCGAAGCTTGGCTGAGTACCGGAAATTTGTGTAACAGACCGCGGCCCCCTGGCAGCCACGGGTTTCACAATCCCAAATTTTCAGACCTTCATCTCTCTTTGGACCGACGCACACTCGCTACGATGGCTGTGGGGGGTGGCGGAGGAGAGAGTTGTGGACATCTGCACTTATGTTGTGTTTCGAGTCCCGACCTATCGCTATCGGAACTTTGATGATGCCAACAAACGGCAGGCCCGGGCATGGCGACATGAACCACTTTTCCGCACTGACCGCGAGCCATCAGTGCCGCGGGCTAATTATCAGATTTTTGTAAAGTTGTTGCGCCTTTTGTGATGCTTGAGAACATCAAATGTGTGACCCGAAGAGTTTATCATTCGTTTTCCAGTAGATTGAAGCGTGAACATAGATAGAGACTCTAACATGTGAGAAAAGTTAGAGATGAGAGTGCGCATGCATACGGTACACAACTTTATAATGAACTTGCCTTTTATTCTTACATTTATTTAAATGTGTATGAAGTCTGTAAGGTTGACCAAATCACAAAAGATGTTCTGTTATATCCAAGGCACATGCACCATAAATGTTAGTCACCATAAAGGCCCCGATGGCAAGCTGAGCCTCACACATTTATACGCCCCCAAATTTAAATTGCTCATGTCGTGGCACACTACCAAAACGTGGGCACCACATCACTGTCGGCCACGGATTTCTACAGTCCCCGTCCAACTTGCAGACAAGGTGTGGAGGAAGATATTTTGTGCACTTTGACGTGGCGGGGAAGAGGGAGTGTAGCGATCTCAGTTGGGTACTGATGCTGCTACTTTGATTGATGGCTTAGTGCCGCACGGCATGCCCATTTAGGCATGATTGGCCTGGCTAATATCCCTCGGGATGGATGTGCCAGACAGATTCACGCGAGGTCGGGGCGTGTATCATTATAAAAGCTTTCCCAGCGTTCTCATAACGCTACAGGGAGAGACAGAACGAGCGAACAGGCGCAGCATCCGGGCTGGCATCCTAGTGTGGTCACTTGCATGGGCGGCCACGTGCATGAGGCACATTCCGAGCCACCAATGGACTTGACGTATGATCCAAAGCAGGGAATCAAAAGGCAGGGTGTACTGGCTAATACCCAGGCAATTATGGTGTACGCCCTTCACTGGAGCAAATGGTATATGAAGGCTGTTGCCACGTCTGTGAGGTGCTTCCTTCAGCAACAAGCTACCTTCGTTACCGGGTCATACCCTCCTATTCCATTACAAAAAATCTGAGGGGTGCGGAAGGTGTAGGTGACTAGGTGTAGTTTTATGACATAACACCCCCGGGCCATGCTGCAAAGGCTCGACCGCCAGGGCACCCAACAGTCTGGTCGGGAGAAAAAGAAAGTAAAGGGTGACAAAGAGGAACAGGCGGAAAAAGGAGCAACGTACCAGCCCATAAAGTGAAGGACTCCCGAAGAAACCCCAGCCCGTCCATTTCCTAGTCCTCCAAAAATAAATGAAAAAATAAATGAAAAATAAATGAAAAATACCATTCAGTAGGTCAGGAAAACCTGGAAAGAGGAAACAAAATTAAGGGACTCACAGATGGTTTGGAGAGATGGGGGGGGGGAAGTAAGAGAAGGAAGCCCCGCCGTGTAGGTAAAGGTGTGCGTGTACGAAGTGGAGGTGCAACAGGTCAAGGCCGTGGTGGAGCCGGTTGAAGGGTTTATGATTAAATTATTGATGTTAAGGGTTGAATGGGCCAAGGTTTATGTGTATGTGTAGGGGTTGGAGACTGACAGGTGTGTAAGTTTGAGATAGGTGGCCAGGGCGGTGGCTAGGGTGGTGTCCACTGGCCAGGACAGTGGCTAGGTTGGTGTCCACTGGCCAGGCGTTATCAGCCTACCTGTCTGATGGTGAGCAGGTCTCAGCTGTGCGCTATCCTGATGTATACCAACGTTCCCTAGTTACAACACCATTTAAATGCTCAGCCCTGCTAGATAGAGGTGTCATCGGCACAGGTCACCTTCTTCGTATTACTCTGGATAGCACTGTCACACCTGTGTCAAGACTAGAGTTTTTTCTCAAGATGAGGACCTTGCAATATCCAATTAAACAGCTGTTCACTGCGTCACCAAACGAGCAAACAGTCACCAGACATATGAGAAAATAAATAACTGTTCTGAGCACAATTCCGTACCCCTTTCTAGGTTTTCATACCATTGTTTGTACCAGGATCCCCACTTCTGTCACAGGCATGCACGATTCATGATGTGGACCTCGAGGCCTGATTTGTCCAAATGGTCAGCATGAGTGGATCCAGCCTAGCTCCGGACTAACATCAAGATCTTGCAAACCTCTTTCAGAACTTTTGCATGCACGGAAACGAGAGATGGAAACGCGCGTGCGGTTCTAAAGCAAACATCTCCTGGATTTCCAGCATGACAGCCGAACTCGTGATTCATCATACTCAAAACCATAACCTATACAATGGGCAACTGGCTTGTACCCAGCTTTTCTGCTAGCGCGACCTGGGTGCGCAGCAAGTTGGACAAGTACGACACCATCATGACATCTTGCACACTCTCGTTGAAGAGGCGCTCGAAGTCTGGCTTGCTGAAGTGTGGCACCACGGACAGAGTGTCCGCGAGGTATCGTCCAATGACCGAGTCGCCCTTGATACGTCCCTCCTGCACGCACAATGGGCAAGAGAGAAATCCTATTATATACCAGCAATGGTCAGGCCAGAGCCTTGTCCTTTAAGCACGAGGGCTTCGCAAGAAATGCATCAAGGCTTCACAGCTTCTTATTCCGGCTAAGAGGCCACCAATTGCAGGCCACTTTCTACCACAAAAAGCCTGACTGGGACCAAACCAGGGTCGGCCTACATCCAGCAAGTGACATGGCAGGCCATACACTAGGCCTCATCTTGAAGGCCACTAGGTATCTGAACTATATCATAACAAAGAGATTAAAAAATAATATGGCAGTCCCACCGTGACGTCCTCCACGTAGGCATAAGCCTTATCCAAAAGCTCCTCCAGCCTCTTCAGGGAGTTTGACAGGCTCTCATTATCGGACAAAGGCTTTGACGAGGAGCCGCCCCCAGCTAAGAGCTCAACTGCAACGTGCAACATGGTAGTATTTGGTTATCAATGCACCCTAGGCCACACCATGATGGTCTTTGGTTGTCGAAAGTGACGGCCACAGCGTAAGCTAAAGAGGCCCTCATGAGCATCCCAAATTGGCTTCTCTGTGGCCCCCCCTGATCCATCCATGAGCATTGGAAGTGAGCACTTGCTGGCCATACGCAATCGTCATCAGTAATGACACGTCCGGATCCAGGGTGATGCAATCAGAGAAGACCTCTGAACATTCAAAACCCTGCCCATGGATGCTGTTCACGTGCCAGACTGAAATAATTCCCAGAAGGCACGCAGCGGCATAGTTTCTCTTCCTCATAAATCCAGCTCACCTCCTACTCGCTCTGCCTCTGCGAAGAGCACTTTGCATGGCATCTCAACAAACTCCGTGGCTAGCACCTTGTCCCCCAGGGTGAGGAGGCGGGACATGAAAGCCTGAATGCTGAACTTGCTGCCAGCCAGGGTTGTGTCCACAAGAAGATGGACCTGGGCATCAACCCAGACAAATAATCAGAATTGCAATCACAGGGATGCCATACTGTCAGGCCTGAGGAAGGCAAACTGAACAGGGTCCAAGTTCCGGCATCCTCATGCCCCAAACTCTAACTTGGGCCTCACCGAGTTTGGGGCCTCCTTGCTGTAAAACTCCTGGATCAGGGCATCACTCTGGTACAATACAGGCCCGGTGGCAAACCTGCATGAGGGAAAACATGGAATGCGGGCAACTTGAACTGCATGCGAAAGTTGAACACATTGGCATGCTTCACTTTATATTTGAGTGCACTTCAGCTACAATGCAGCAGCATCACGGTCTACGGTCGTAAGGCCCCATGCAGGAAGCCCTGCTGGTTGTGCCACTGGCTGCAGGCCAGTAAAAGTGTTGTCCCCATCCGCCAAGCGGCCTCCCAAAGGTGCGAACTTCAGTGACCACTGGCCAGTTCCGTAGCTGCACAATTTGGCTGCTGCACTGCTATGCTTACCAGCCAACCACTACTTCTGATGGCGCCACCCGCTGGTGCAGGTCGAACATGGTCTTGTGGTGTGCAATATCAACTGCCACCTGGTGTCACAAATAAATAGGACATTCCTCAGCTCCACAACATGACAGGACGAGTGACTGTGTTATTTCATTTCAATTAGTTGGCAAGCACATGCCGCCACTCACCTGTTCGGAACTTTCATTGTGTGGAACGATATAGCAGTTCTTGATCTCCACGGTGCTGTCGGACACCGTTCCGAGTAGCGTGCCAATAACTCTATCCTGCTTCTCATTCCGCCTGATGTAGCCGTCGCAGATCGAAAACAGAGCAACAGGGTGGATTTTGACGGAGAGGTTGGTGCCCAGGGTGGGCAAAAGGAGAAGCTTGTCGTTCATTTTGTTTAATTGCTAGGGATGGGAAGAAACTCGCAGACTCGTCGCGAATGGTCAGATCGTTGATTTATCTAGTTTGGAGGCAACGTATCTTGATACGCCAATATATTCTTAATAGCGACAGCTGATCCTGATTTGTTCTTCACCACGGTGCCCTGTTGCCTCCGTCGTCCCGACTGGCCTGCCTTTTCACAGTAGTCACACTTAGCAGTACTGAGGCCTCATATGCCCAGACGGCCTGCATGCTTCATGATGCCTCCAGGAGTGCGAAAGATTTCCCTGTGGTCATCGAGGTATCACACTCAGTGCCGCTCATTTGTAATCAATTGAATGCATCACATTCAAAACATGGTATCTGCCAGAAACAATGGCAAATTTGAAGAGGCCATGTTCAGCGTTCGGCGGCTGTAGACGGAACATGATGTCACGAGTGGTCTTGAGTTCTCTGACTGGTCGTGGCCTCAATGTTCCATGTCCCCAATGCCAGCTACAACACGTGCCATGGATGGCATGGGCTGTGCCCACGCCCACGCCCGGGCTCAATCCTACGCCCATGCCCCAGCCCCAGCCCCAGCCCAGGCCTATGCCAAACCCTTATCCCAACCCAAACTCACCCTGGCCCACTCCCAAGTCCCCTGAATACCATGTCTCCACCTTAGCCCGTGCCCTTACCCAGCCCATGTCCAAGAACAAGCCTCATCCGAAACCCAAACCCTCACCCAAGCCCACACCCTTGACCCAGACCACAACCATGACTATGACCACAGCCATGAACACGGCCTTCTTCGCCACGTACGCCCAACTTAGATGTGTTATCCAAATTAATGTAGGGAACAGGCAAACTGACTTCATCAACACGTCTCGTCCTGCAAATGGCACCAGCATTTGACGAGGACATCTACACCAACATCAACGCCAGAGAATACGGGATGCAACTACCCTGGCACAAGCATGCCCACTGGCTCCATCATCAGCATCCTCATTGGTGGCATCGAACTCTTTGGTCTCCGGCGTTGGCTCGTACATCAGCGCAAGCTTCAATTCATTCTTTGTGACCGATTTCAATACTGGCGGCATGCACGGCATCGACATAGGCTTGAGCTTTTGGCAGACTTTCGCATCAGCATCATCGAGCAAGTCAGCACCTGCAGCATCCAGCAGCCAGCATCTGTGCACTTCAGCTCTAGCACTAATGACACCTTCAGAGGAACTCATGTCCACAGCATCAGCCTATGCAGCATCAGCAACGGAAACATAAGCAGCGTTTACCCTCTGGCGTTTACACCTAGACCTCAAATTTCTTGCCTGCCCACTTGCCTGGCATTGAAGTCCTCTTTAGTGATTGGTTGCTGCCAATTAAGCCCGCAGCAGTCAAGTTACGGTAGCAGGTTTCTTGTTTCTTCTGCCTCTTGTGGCTTCCGTTACGTTTGTCGTGTTGGGTACGGTAAGGCTTTGGTTTACGTGCTGTCGTTTGTAGTGCCTGGCCTAGGACTTTTTGTCTTAAGTGTCTTTTCATCGTTCAGTGTGCGTAGATTGTTTTCTTGCTCTGGTAACTCATGTTCGTTCTTTCAATTTATTTTGTTTGGCCTCTCTTGACCTCCATGCGCCACCTCCGGTTTTTGACTTCCTCTTTTGTCTGACTTGACTTCCGTTACTTTGCCATGTGTCTTCCGTCTCCACTGTCCTGCTGTCTAAGCCTCTTGCTGCTCTAGTTCCTATCAATATCAAATATTGAATTTCTTATTAGTGCATCCTGCACTTGTCAGGTCTGCCATCAATTTCTGTAGGGAGTGCGGGCTTCACAGTTCAGTTCCTTTTTTACTGGTAGTGTCATGCTAGTGGTACTAACTGAACTTTCCGGCCCATTGTGGGGCATGAATAGTGGAAGTGATTCAAACCCTTAAACCACTTACAGTGTCTTGCACACACCCTGGGCCCTGCCAGTGATGGACGCTTGGCGCATAGGGCTGGTAGGGGATGAGCTAGCTCTATTCCAACTACTATGCACAGCTAGGACCATCGTGCATCAAAAACAATGGATGCAAGGGGACAGGACCATGCAACCCAGCAACCTGATCCAAGGAGCTGTCATACCCATATCCTATGTGATGGGGTAGGAACTTGGAACCCGGTGTCCTAAACAGGAGAGGAGGGAGAGGATCGTTTGGCAGGACATCCTTCAAGCACTTGGTATGGATGTCACCAATGTTGCACTACCGGGGTACCAGTACTGGACCACTTCCTTGTCTTCCAATGTGCAAACCAAAAGAAAGGAGCAGCATCCAAGCCCTAGTATCATTTATGATCCTTCACACGGCTACGACACAGCCAGTCTGGAGTTGGACGAACCGTGTTCCCATTTGCCTGGAGGTACCTTGGGGCTAGGGCTCCATGCTTTTCTCTAGCTAGCCCCTGGCATGTCCATTATATGAAGCGGAGTAGCACTGCCTGTGTACGGTTGCAGTGAGGTTGTGGTTGGCCGGAAATATTTTCGTTTCTGTGGTGATTACTCTCTTTTTGACCCATTTGTACCCCATATCATCATGCACAGGTCTTTCTCTTTCAAACAATATAATGGTTGGGGTTTGCAGGATTTCTACCCGCCCACTTTATGGGCAGGTGGATGACGTCACACCTCAGGGCCCTGTTTCTTGGTCGGGTCGACGTTCTATATAAACAGCCAATGACAGCATTATAAACAAACAGTGTGCCCAGTGATATGCATGGCGATTACGGCATTTAGGTCCTGCACCTCATCGGTTGCAAGGGGTTACATACCCTACCATGGGTTTAAGGGGTTGTCATTACCTGATGGTCATCCTACTGACGCATTAGAAATCCAAGAGTGGCAATAAATACACGTAAACTGTCGGACTCTAGATTTAAAACTGTTGTTTAAACGAATTTCGGGTAGGGGGGCCACCAAAAGAGGTTTATGCAGCATATCTGCATATGTGAATCCTGTGTTGTTGAGTAAGCAGCGGTGCGCCTGCAATATTTACCGGAAGATTAAGGTTATGATGTTTATGGCTACAATGCGCATAACCTGAAGCGCCTAGTGGAAAAAGGCGGACATCTCCTGCTTGCAGTAACCGCGGGTTGGTATCATGCACTGTTGTGGATGTTAATCAATACATCATGGCCGAGCATATCGTTCCGAATAAACCAGGACTAGTACAAATCATTTCAATTTTCTGACCTTGCTGGGCCAGAGGGTGCATGGACCAGCATGAATGAGTGCAAACACGGGTCCAAACACCAGAGCTCCTACTTACTACAGCATAGTCAGCAACATTATAATACATATCCCTGCGACCTTGAAGTTCAGGTATTTCTCACATCTGCCGAAATTCGGCGTTCGTTCAGTCGGAAAGCCTCAGCATAACTATGTTCGCATGAAGTTGAAGCCAACCAAGCAGAGCAAGCCGACAGCCAGAGAGCCCCACACAGCACCATTGATGCCATTTAATGCCACCTGCTGCACAGCTCCTCCCATCTCATTTTTTTGTGTGTCGGAGAAAGGTAGAGTGTCAAGCTGCGCATCGTGAAAGTCATGCAGGTTAGAGGCAAAAAGCAAGAAAATTTACCAAACAACTTGCACGCACTGGAGGGTCTCCATGCTCCATCGACATGTCCTGCCAAGACTGCCTAGTGATTTCCATTAGTGGCTCACCAAACTGGATGTGATGCGGTCAATATCCTCAACCTCCAGGCTTTGAATATCTTTCAAAGCTTGCTGGTGCAGAGGGGAATTATCATCTTCCTCATTTGAGCCTGAGGAGAATAGAGGCAGCAAGAGGAGTCGACACAACTCTATGTTCATCAAATCTGAACATGAAGTATGAACCAAGTTTTCGCTCGCCATGAATTAAAATTGCGGTGGTTTGAAAAGGCTTCCACTCACCACCCCCACGACGCTTCCATCTCCAGATCTCAGACAGCATAGCCTGAGTAGACAGAGGTAAAAGACTATCAGCATGCTAGCATCCCAGCATTCCCAAATGGGGAGTTGTCTTAGTTTCATAATCCTTTTCCAGGCCATTGTCTGTAGGGGAACTGTCTTCCCTCCCTGATGCATCCAGGAGGAAACCCCTGACCTGGGTTGCCTGCAAGGCCTCTAGATCATCCAGAGCATCTGTGGGGCCATTCTCGTCGTTATCTAACATCTGATCCAAGCAAGTCCTCGCCCTGGGATGGAAACATAATAAAGGTGAGTACATCCGAGGCAAAATTACAGACAGTATTGCAAATGGAGAGCAACCATAGAGGTGGATCATGCATTAAGTTTATGACAAGCATGTGGGCACCTCATAAGCAGGTGTAAATAGGCAATGTCCTGTTCTATGTAGTACAAACGGTTTTAAAGCCTCTGGTGCGGATAGTGTTGTACATGAAACCAATGAGCTTTTCCAGGTGCCCAGAGGTACATACCATTCATAAAAAGGGATTGGAATTATGCCCTCACCTGTTGATGTCAAAATCAGCAGCAACCCCTTTTGGCAGTTTGGCCGAGAGCATGAAGTACTTCTTCGCTTCAAAGCGAGAGAAGCCCAGGCCTGTAGCAAGCGGTTGGGGGAGCAGACGGGGCACAGATCAGCGAGGTAGTGGACTTTGAGGTTATAGCAGCATTAAGAAGTCCCCTGCAATCTATTATTCTGGCAGAGATTATCATCCCATGATGGTGCTGACATGGGACCCAGGTTTGTACGGGAGCCAGGGGGGTGGGGCTGAGGAAGTGCAATGTGCACAGAGTTTCTGCAAGAGAGCCTCATCATTGTCATACACACCTTTCAGCTCTGTCACTATGGTCGAGCATCCAATCAACGCATCAGATTTCTTCTCCACTTCACTTTTCCCAACGGACGTCCCTGATCCCTGGAGGCATGCACAGGTATATGATCATGCAAAACTGCATTCCCCTGGAAAATATAAGGCTCGGCAATATTAATTGTTCTTGTCAGGACTGCAATATATTCCTGTGATAATCATGGACTGCTTGACCAACTCTTACTGGTACGGCATTCAGTGATACTTGCAGTCTCTGCATGGTTGATTTCCTAATTGCATGATATGGCGCTGAAGACTGCAGTGCTCTTGCATCAATGCTCCTGCTGGGGATGAATGCCTTGGTCCCAGCTCCCTGAAGAGATCGACACGAGCCCTTAACATTTGGAAATCGAGGAGTGCATAGTCCAGACTGCATTGAATGATTCAGAAGACTCGGGAATAAATAACGAAAGGAGGACGATATCTAATCTGACTCTGTTTGCGAATAATGAATCTCTGGATGAGACCGCTGGTATATCGTGTGCCGGTGAATGATGTACTTATGTGGCTTGCCCCCTTGCTCGGATAACTCGACCTCCACCTCTTCTCAGTAGGAGAGACATTCCAATTTGCCTGCAGATGCAAGGCCTCAGATATCCCAGCAGGGTCTGCGTTGGACCCTCGGTGCCCAAACCTTGTTCGCCGTTGGCCGTTCGAGTAAGGCCCCGACCAGCTTTATTCGCGCATGACAGCATCTCCTCGCCGCAATTTCTCTGTCCCTCGATCGGGTTTACGAGCCTTAACAGTAGCCGAATTAGCATCAAGACTTTCTCATCGGGCGCCTCTTTATCTCCTGAGAGTGATGGAGCACCTCAATCAGAGTATGTCTCATGAATTTGGGGGATTTCTGAAATTCAGGCTGACATCATTTCCTCATGCAGGAAGAACAACTCTGGCAGCAGTAAAAGCTGGATTGTGTGGGCAGCCGCAGCTGCAGCTGCAGCTGGCTGTGTTGCTTACGGCGTATCAACGCCATATGGGCAATCACTCTGGGTGAGGCATGGAACCTTGCATGAGGGGATGGCTGCTGTAATTCTGGTATGGGAATGCGCAACGTCTATTCTTGTTGGTAACCTTGAAGGGTTGCATGCTGCGAGCGCATCAGTTAAATCTGCATGTGGCCATGCACCCGTGAGGATGCTGCATGAATGATGTAACCTACGAATCTGTGCCTACATTCTGGGCTATGTTGGCGTTGTCCTGGGAGTTTTGTACTAGGGAATTTATTTTGTCTCAACCGTGGCTCCATGCGCCGTTCGTTCTGGTGCAGGAGACTCTCATCAATGGACCTCTTGGTAAAAGCGGGTTCCTAGCTGCTTTCTCACTCATTTTCCTCAGTGAAATTGGGGACAAGACGTTCTTCATCGCTGCCCTTTTGGCCATGAAGCTGGGGAAATGGATTTCCTTTTTTGGATCTGTCGCCTCTCTATCAGTCATGACCATCATTTCAGTCGGCATTGGGGCCATGTTCTCAAGGGTGAGTGCCCTGTTTTTTCAATTTTCATTCCCTCTATTGATCCCAAGCTGAGCTCTTCATAATTTCATGCCCCCATTTGATGTCCAAGTACTAGTTCATGTTCTTTGTCTTTATACCTGTAATTAGGCTTTTGTAAGGCTGTTGCTTTTTGCTTAGGTTCCAGATGCCCTGAAGAGCAGCGTTCCAGTCGGTGAGCTTGCAGGCATTGCACTGCTGCTCTTCTTCGGAGTTCGGACTTTGATGGAGGGCCTCAGATCTGAAAAAGGTGGCTCTGTGGATGAAGAGCTGGCAGATGCTGAAGATGCGGTGAAGAAGGTGTGAGCATTATAGGCATTACATATCAGATTTCAGGATACGTGAATAAGATGTAACGCGCAAGGACTAGCCGGTGGGTTACATGCCTCTTTTATGAAGGGGGCGTAATATATTGCCTGCTTGCCTGTGTACATTCCTTACTGCCGGTCTCAATATTGTCAATTGTTTCCTGTTTTTAAGTCGTCTTCATGCTCAAACAGGCTGAGGACGGAGGTCTCACGCGAGCTTCACCCTTCAAGTCTTTCATTGAGGTGGCAACCCTCATCTTTATCGCAGAATGGGGTGACAGGTGCGGGTTTACCTGTGCCCAGTCACTTTTTCTCCAAGGCTGGAGTACCTGTCATTCTAACTGCCATGCGCTCCCCCACTGTCAGGTCCATGTTGGCGACTGTTGCTTTGGGTGCTGCCCAGAACCCTTTGGGGGTTGCGACTGGCGCCATTGCCGGTCACACGATGGCAACGAGCATTGCTGTACTAGGAGGGGCCATCGCATCCAAGTACGTTAGTGAGAGGACCATCAGCATCACGTCTGGGGTGCTGTTCATCGTCTTCGCCATTGCAACAGCCATTGGCATATTTTAATCATACGAGCATTGCTTGCTATCATTACTTTTGACATATTGAGAACTACAGAGAGTCACGTTGCTTTGTCCTGATCAGTTGCGCCTGTAGAATGTGGAAAGTAGAGTGAATCTGGAATGGTCAAACCTTTGTTTCAGTGCATACGTGACCAAGCACTAGCCGGTGGTAGCGTAACGTACATCTGTTGCAATTTCCAACCTGACCTAGCCGAGCTTCTTTGAGCAGAGCTAAGATGTGTAACGCCATGCTGCAACTGAAGTGTAGATCTTAGGGCTGTAACTTCCTGGATTGTGGAATATACCTGGGAACCAACCATGTGATTACCCGGTACTGGGCTGGTATTAACGCGTACACATGTTGTAAAAAACGGGCCATGGCATGAAGCTACCGAACCAGCAGATGCTTTCGAGAGACCTTCAATGAACTCGGATACAGATACTTTCTATCAGGAGGTGGTTGAAACAGGGGTGTTTAGAAAGTGTCAACACCTTCTACCGGTATGGTGACCATACAGATTCCAGGTTGCAAGACCTGCCATCCAGAACAGGCATTTGCAACGAACAGGTAAGTGCAGTGCACCCACGAACATAACAGATAAATGCAAAATATGATTAGCTGGAAAAAAATCTGATGAAATCAGCCGGAGAGCAAATTCTAGCAAGAGCCCCTGGGCAAGGTTAAGGCTACAGGGACAGGGGCCACCAGCATGAGTTGTACTGCTTTGCCGTACCCCAGCTTTCCAGGGTTTATCCGATCATGTTTTCCTCTACCATTCACATTGTGCGTCTTTTCTCGACTTAGCGAATCAGGGGGGACAATGGCGAGCAGCAGCAGTGCTCTGACCCGGTCAGCGAAGAATGTTGGCAAGGTCACGAACTGCGTCTCCAGCCTCAGGGTGAAGCCTTTTATCAGGCTAGGCAAGAACACTGTACCCAAACAGCAGCAAATCCGCCTGCTTCCCAGCCGCTCTGCCGAGACCGACGCCGTTCAGGCTGAGGTTGAGGCTGAGGCCTCTGTTGCAGCAGCAGCCCCCGAGCCTGAGTTTGATTTCAACATCAACGATGCTCGCAAGAACAACGAGTATGCCGCCTCTGATGTTGAGGCAGCCATGCGCTTCTACTACGAGGGCGGTGCTGCCCCCCCTTACAACGATGACTTCGTTGGCAATGACTTTGGCGAGGAGGATGCCTCCTTTTTCGATGACATTGATAACAACGAGGCCTACGATGCTGACGAGTACATCATCGCGGGTATCCCTGAAGCTGCCCCCAAGAAGCGTCGCGGCGGCCGCAAGGAGGGCGAGGAGGTCGACGAGGATGATCAGGTTGCGAAGGGGATGGAGCTTGACAGGTTCAAGGCCATGGAGGACCAGATGGTGATGGAGGCCGCCCTCGAGGAGGAGTACGGAACCGGCTACGATAAGGAGACAGACGCTCAGATTGTCGGCAGCCAGGGCGTTTGGGACTGGTTGACGGACGCTGATGCCCCCCCTGAGGCTGGTGACGAGCTGGCACGCTCCAAGCTCGCCACCGTTCGCCGCTCCAGGATCGATCTGCCCTCGGACAAGGAGGTGCTCTCTGCCTTCAACACCCTCAAGATGGATGAGCTGGACGACCAGACCCGCGACCTGCTGGACCTGATTGTGGGCGATGAGGTCACTGAGGACGACCTGAAGACCATGGACTTCAACATCAGCACGGACGATATGCCAGAGAGCGAGGCCTTCAGCCAGGAGGATGCTGCCCGCATGGACAGCGTAGCTGCTGTCCCCTTCGCGGACATGGATGAGGTTGATGAGGGGCCTATGCCCGTCAAGATGGTGAGAGACCAGTGCCTGCCATGCTTCGCTGCCATGAATACCCCCACCGTCGCTGTGAAGCTGATGTCCTCGCCCTAAATATACAGTAGCATGCAGCATGCATGCTTGTTTGAGCCATTGCCCCTGCAGCAGAGCTGTTTCCCGCTTCTTCTGATTCTTATCTGAAACACCGTGCTGCTCCTGTTCCTCTGCAGCTGCTCCCCGACGAGATGGCCCTGGAGAAGAGCTCCCTGGACGCCTACCTCAGCTCTCTGACTGAGGCTGCCAGCGGCACCTCTGACATGACTGTGGACGAGGTCCAGGCCATGTTCACTGCCGACGGCGAGGCCGTTGATATCGACGACGAGGTCGAGCCCGCAGACGATGACGAGATTGCCTCCATCCTGGCGGCGGCTGTGCAGCAGTTCCAGGCTGGGGAGGATGACATGGACCTGTCTGAGGTGCGCTGATCCTCTGGGAACCTGACATGGGGATCAATGTTTGGATTTGGACATGAAGGTGTATAAAGAGCTGCTGATCCATGCATGACCCTATGTTTAGAACCGTGCATACCCGCTGGGCCCTGCCGAAAGCTCGGCCGCATGAGGCATTACCCGATGTGCAATCCAACCATGCAGTCTGTCTGACGTCTCTTGCCCGCTTTCCTCCTCAGGCCGATGCCCTGCGTGTCACTGCTGAGGAGGAGACTGACTTTGAGATCAAGGACATCAAGCTGGAGCTGCGCGCCCTGACCGTCATTGATGACTTCTCTGAGAACGATATGCCGGACGAGGAGCAGCTGGCCATTTTGGACCAGTACATCACCTCTGCTGATGAGTTTCTCCAGGTGAGCTGTTGACCAAGAAAAAATAATAACCTGTGTGAACCTGGTTTGGTAATCTGCTTGGGATTTTCTCCTATGTGACGATCTTTGGTTGGACCAGGTGTTAGGACTATCGCCTGCTGTGTGCTTGTAGGGTGTTTTTATGTCCAGATAGTATTCGTTACTGGTGGAGTGCCTAAGAGGATTGGACCTTACCTGATGGCACCTCTTTAGGTTCCTTTATTAATTATTTTTGGCTACGCCTCATTCTGCAGTTCAAATTGCAGTTGACTGATCATTCGTCCTTTCTGCCCTTTGGCCCCCTTCCTCTTGTTGCCTGCAGGCGGAGGAGCAGCGCAAGAGGAGCGCCCAGCAAATGGTGGTGGACGGCGAGCTGTCTGCCGACGTGTTCGCAGAGGACTTGGAGGAGCTGCCCGACATGGAGAGGGACTATGCTGAGGACTACGCTGAGGAGATGGCCGCTCAGGAGGATGAGGGTGCTATTGTATACCTGGAGGAGGAGGAGGACAACGAGCAATGGGTCGAGCGCATCATTGAGCTCAACCGTGTCACCAAGGTGGGAAGGACTGAGGTTCAAGATTGGTAGCCTAGCCATACCATGTCCACATGCTTCCGTGTATCATTAAATCTTCATGTGATGGATGTTCTTTTCAAATCAAATTTGCGTATCGATTTTGCTTACTACTGTATCTTGGGCCTGCTGATGGATGTTCTTTCTGGTTCGAATTGCTGCTCTGCCCTCCTCGATATAGGTTGTCAAGGGTGGCAAGATCATGGGTTTCCGCTGCACTGCCATCGTCGGCAACCAGAACGGCCTAGTTGGAGTTGGCTGCATGGCCGGACGTGATGTGTCCGTCGCTGCCAAAAGGGCCCTGGTGGATGCGAAGAGGAATGTCGTCAGGGTAAGTTCTTGATGTCCCCAAAGTAAGCGGTTTATCCTTGTCCGTCATGCTTTCTGCAGTGCCAGCATCAGCCATTATTACACGCCTGTTTTTCTCCTTTCAGATTTGAGACGTAAGCCCCGCCCTTTATTACTTTCTGTAACCTGCCTGCCTGTCGCCCTTTCCTCAGGTGTCCCTGGTTGGTGCCAACACCATCCCTCACCGGATTGAGGCCAAGTACCACGCTGCTCGCTGCGTGCTTGTCCCTGCCTCCGACGGTACTGGAGTCATTGCAGGTGGCTCCATTAAGGCAGTGCTGGAGCTGGCTGGCGTGCAAAACGTCCTGGCCAAGCGCCTAGGCTGCCGGAGCCTGCTGAACAATGCCCGTGCCACCGTTAAGGGACTGATGCAGCTGAAGAGCCTGAACGAGGTGGCCAAGGCCCGGGGTGTGCCCATGGACCACCTGCTGCTGCCCAAGGACTAGGCATAATCGGACAAGTTGCTCCTGTAGATTGGTTAGGCATAATGGCGAGACTAGGTGTACCCGAGTGTGGTCTACTTCCTGCAATCTCTGCTCCGATTGCAAAATTGTGTCCCGTCACTGTTTTGGTCATGATGGGAGGGTCAATGTTAGGCTTCTTGAGGCGCCTTGGCCCTCCTGGGTGAAGAGGATAAAAAGTGTGTTTGCTTGTCCCAAGTTTCTTGCTTGGGCAGCCTGACTGTAATCAGAATACCCATGGTTCCTTGGTGAGGTCGAGAACCCACATGCAGCCACTGGATGGGAAGGTCAGGTCCGAAACGCAGAACGCCTGTTTATTTAGAAATTGACAGATCGATTCTTGACAGTATGGACATGCTTGTAGGAACGTAGGGTAAGATTGGCTGAAGTTTGGAGGTCAGTCTCCAGCCCAACATCACACTATGGGTTGGGGCTTCCTGTCTGCAGGGAATGGTTGAGACGTTGCGTGGGCCTCCAACCGCCTGGCTAGAAAATCAAGAGGAGGAGACAGAAGTAGAGGGACAAATGGACAAGTAGAAAATGGCAAAAATTAACTATACCAGGAACCCCAGGCCTCGAGCTGATACCCTTGAACAATAGCAACCACTTTCTGCAGCGTTAGCGCCAGCAGCACATCAGGACAACCCTGTAATGGAGGCAGCCATTGCGGCCGATATGCAGCTAGTGCTCAGACAGAGCACTGGAGGGCGCAACTGGTGCAGTGAACTGCTAGGTGCCTTGGAGGAACTGGAACGGGGAGAAGCCAAACTGTATCAGGCTGCGGCTGGCCTACAGCCTTTACCCGTCACGAAGGTGCTATCGCTTGTGGACGCAGCCTACGAGCAGGCGCAGTTGGAGGTCATCGGCCGGGGGGACCCAGGGATCCCACCACCTAACACAGATCTGCGGACGCCTACCATGCATTGTCTCAGCCTACAGCAGGCGCCGCACTGGCGCATGCTAACGGCTACACAAGCAAAAGGGCGCGTGCCCGGGTATGCACTAACTTCAGGCTGCGTATCGGCGCGGTCAGCACAGCCGACATCTCTGAGAGGACGGCGCAAGGTTCAGCAGCGTCACGCTTGCTACTGCCAGCAATGCTGGCCTAGGGGACATGGCGAGCATGTGGAGGACGCACTCCATGCTTGTTTTCAATGCCCTACCATTAAGGCGGCACTTAGGGAGCAGGGGTGGGCAAATCCTCCATACGACGCTACAGAATCCCACCAGCTTTACCGGGGCAGGCATGGATGGGAGGCTATGGCTTTCGAGGAAGATGTAGTTGAGCTTGTTGAAGGCCAGTCTCTTCAGGGGCAAGAGATCCGGTTTGCGGTCTGCCTGACCTTTATGTTGTTGTTGATGTTGTTTGGAAGGTGACCACGCTTTCCTTTCTTTCCCTTGTGCCTTCTCCCTTGAGTTTCCTAGCAGACTTTTTGTTCGATGTGGCCAAGCTTTATTTAAGCAGGGCCCAGAGGTGTAACGTCCATAACTTTTGCGCAAAAGCTAAGGGCATCCCACCCAATCCTTCCTCGTTACAACTGGTGACAGTCTGCAAGAAACTGCTATTACTAGCTAGTCAATGACATAACACCTCTGGGCCATGCTGCAAAGGCTCGGTGCATGGGCGCCCGACTGTCCGGTTGGGAGGGAAATACACTTAAGGCTATAGAGGAGAAAGGAAAGAAACAGGAAAAATTTTGGAGGAAAAAGACCATCCTAAAAGTAAAGGAAGTGAGAAGAAACCCAGGCCTTCCAGATCCTAACCTTCAACAAAGAGAAAGAAAAAACAAACATAACAGGCAGTTCGTCAGGAAAACCTGGAAAGAGGAAACAGAGTAAGGGGACACTCTAGTGGCTGAATAAAAGAAAAAAGGAAGAGAAAGGAAGCCCTGGTCTCCGAAACGACCTCAACGAAAGCAACCACATCCACCACAAAAGTCAGAGCATCCCACCCTAGTACAAAACGTGGAAGTCTGTAGCACCGTCTGGGGGCCTGTCCATCCCTGCCCCCTAGGGTGATCTTGCATGCTCGGGCATTGGAAGCAAGCATGTAATGCGTCCTCCACATGCTCGCCGTCTCCCCTTGCCCGACATCGCTGGCAACAGCGTGTGTCACGCTGTTGACCGCTGCGCCTCCCACTAGTGTCAGCCGTACTGATTGAGCCGAGCCGCAGCTTTAAGTTTGTGCGCACACATGCACACTCCCTCGTGCTGGTGCGGCTTCTTGCCAGCGCCATTACAGCGCCCGTCCCAGGCTGAAATTATGCGCGGTAGGCGGCCGCAGACCTACGCTCCATGGCTGGGTGTCTGGGATCCCCTAGGCCGGTGACCTCCATCTGCGCCCTCTCGTAGGATGCGTCTACTAGCACCAGCACTTGTTACGGGAAGAGGCTTCAGAGCAGTCGCTATCTGACTCAGTTTGGGGACGGCTACTCCTTGCTCCAGGGCCTCAAAGGCACTAAGCAATGCCGTACACCAGCTGCGCCCTTTGATGCTCTGTGTGACAGCGAGCTGCATGTCGGCCACCATGGCAGCCGCCATGAGGGGGTTGTCATGCTGCGCTGCTGGTGCTACCGCTGCGTTGGCGACGAAAGTGGCAGTTTCAAACTTTGCAGCGACCCACCATGCAATGAGGGGCTGATGCAGCTAGACCGAACATTGCCCGGATCCACATCTGCCGCTCTCCTGGTCCCTTCCAACCTTACGCACCCAGTGCCGCCACACGTTGCTGCAGCTGGCCCACCCTGTGAGGTAAGATAGGGATGGACAAGACTGAGGCAATCTTTAGATGAATTTGGCAGGGCATACAGGGCAAACCCGAGAAAATGTTGAACGGTTGCCCTCTCTCGCTTGGGGATTTTGTTTAGCATCAGCACCTCCATGTCCACCTCCTGCCATATGAAATGTTCACATGGCTTGCAAGAGAACGTCTCTTTAATGACATCTATATCTGACGTCTACAAAGGGCACAATTATGTCTACGTATGGGTGGGGAGGGAATGCTGATTTGCTGCCTTGCTGCTGATGCTGCTACTGTTGGCCTTAGGTAAGGTAAATTAGGCAAGCAGTCATAGCCAGGCAGCACTGCTGCTGCTGCTGCTGTCGGCACAGGTCCCACCTGCATGAGTGCCTGCTTTGGGCAGCGTAGGCCTTGCAGGTGTCTGTTGAGAAGCCTGCACGGAAGCTACAGGGATAACCTGGGGCAAGCGAGCAGCGAAACCAAGGGCATAACACTATCACAGAATGTTCATCGTCTTGAAAGACAGAAAGAACATGGCCCAGAGGCACCCACCGGTAATCGTCGTACACGCTGTAGCTCGCTCATTGACCCTTGCCTGTCAGATGGCCCAGTCACTGAGCCCCAGTAATGGCTTGTCAAATATAAATTCTCGCAATTTATTAGCTTTTGGCCTTGGTACTGTGCAGACACTGTATTCCAATATTCATTGAAATTGAGAAATATTCAAACTTTTGTATTACCGGTATAACTTGGTTGCTCGTTGCCTTGAACTTGCACCATTAGTTTAGAACAGTGCATACCCACTGGGACCTGCTGAACGCTCGGCCACATGGTGCTGGTAGGGAATGACCAAGCTCAATTCCAGCTACATGCACAGCCTGGGCCATGGTGCAGCCATGCCATCCTCCTTAGTGATGGGGGCAGGAACATGGAACCCGGCAATCTAGACAGGGGGAGGAATTGCGAAACAGTGGGGACCACTCTTTAGGCTGAGAAATGAGATTGTGTATGAGGGGCGATGGACTTGATTCAGCCAAAGAGTTATATCACACGAACTCCGAAACCATACTTTATTTCCCGTTTTTACGCTGCTCCCAGAAGCCTTATGCGGTTTCACCACATCGCATACAATCACTTAAGGCACTGTATGAAATGCTGATATACAGAATCGAAGGCGGGTACAGCTGCAGCCATCCGCATGGCTCGGCTCCTGCCAGTGGTTTGCACCCTTTGCTAGCGCCAGGTCGCACCTCTTCGGCGATAGGCAAGTGGAGTCCCGTGAAGTTGAAATCTTCAGATGGCCCTGGCAACGTTTCCACTACAGGAGGTGAGCATTGTGTTTGTACGATGAGGTTTTCGTCTTTTTTGTGCCTCGACATTTCGCACTCACACCACACATCCTCCTACACATGCTAAAATGCGGATACCAGTACCGTAGTAGGTTTCGCCACTCCCAAAGTTCCCAATTGCCATACACACACCCTGCATGACCGGTGAGGGTGCCGCCCAGGTGATGAAACCAACATGTGTCACTGCCTTTTGACGCTTGCATCTACTGCTGCTACGCAGTTGGTCTGCTGACATCTGGAGGACAAAGGTCCACTGCATTTTCCTTGTTTTCAGCCGGGTCTGTGTTGCTTGGCGTGGTCTCTCTTGGGGCTCCATCCCTGCTACTGGCCACACTGCTCCCGGGCGCTCCAACCAGCGGCCTGGATGTGCCTTTTCTACGCATTGCCGGGGCAAGCATGAGCATCTCATGTGTGGTGGAGTATTGCCTCAAGGTCAGTGCAAGGGCTTGGAATGCGCTAGTTTTACATTTGCTAAGCTTTACCACTCGTCTAAGCTACAATTCAGCTACAACCTGGCTTGCAGCTGAGGGGCCTCGTGCAGCATGCCCTGCTGTTTGGGCCTCCCACAGTGGAAGGTCATGGTTTGGTCCCGATCGGCCCAGTGGTTGCTGCCCAACAGCCCCCCAAGGGTGGTCTGATCCGCACTACACATTGGGAAGCACTCGCACAAGCTGCTTCCCCCTCCCCCCTGAATCTTGAGGGACGCTATGCTGCCCTGCAGGATGCTGCAGAGAACAACCGACTAACGTCCACCACGTACAGAAAGCTTATGATGGGCTGCGCAGTCAAGTCTGCGGGCTATCTGCTTGCATTCACTCAGGCAAGCAGACTGGCTCATGCATACTCAATATGCCCGTCGACTTCTTGCAATCCAGCAGCAATGACAGGTTTTCCCCTGCCAATAGTCGAGCTTTCTAGACGACGGTCCCCCAACTGCTGTTCCCCGAGTGCTGTTTCCCAACTGCTGTTCCAATTACAGGCAAGCTCCCTGTGGAGTCCCATCCTGTGGGCCCTGTACCCTACCCTGGCTGCTGCCTCCCTCATCACAAACATAATCCTGCTCAGCGCGGTTGCCCCTCCTGCAAGCTCAGCGCCTGGTCTTCAGGAGCTTCTGCCGCAGTGGCCTAAGACAGTGGAGGGAGGCGTGTACAATGTGTTTGCGTTTGCGTTTCTCTTCTCGGCTGCTGCCTGCTACATCCCAGGCAGCCTGTGGGGAGGGGGTGCTGACGTGGCCACCAGTGTCACACTGCTGCTTCAACACACATGGGCGCCCGGGTTCTGGCTGTCTGCGGTAGCATGCTTGGTGTTGCAGGTGAGGTCAGCAGACTCTATTGTCATGGCTCAGAGGATTTGGTTATGTTTGCCTGAGTGCGTGGATGTAGAAAATTTGTAGTGTATGCGCATCCTCCCGCCTCCCTGCATCTCTTGTGTATCCCTAGCCTGAGACTGTGCTGCCCTGGTGACTACAGGACGCTGCTGACAGGAATCGCCTGGGGGCCACCACATTCAAGCGCCTCCACTTGGGTGTTGCGTGTATGGGGGCTACAGGTGCAGCTGTACTGCTTCCAGATGTACTAGATGGGCTAGCCTCCAACAGTGTTGGCTGGTCAACGCTGCTAGGTGCTGGGGTAGGATCTGTGATCACCCTGGCCTGCCTGTACCAGTATCTGACAAAGAAGAAGTAGGCAACATGGTGCACTTGAAAACATTGAATAGCGGAGGGCGCACATGGTGTATTGGACTGATGGGGACTTTGGAGGAGTTGGAGCGGGGAGCAGCTGTCCCCATGTGTCCGGCAGTCTCCGGCCAACAGCTGCTGCCTGTCTCAAGAGGTGCTACAGCAGTACAGGTAGTGGACGCAGCCTACACAAATGTGCAGCTAGAGGCGACTGGCAGAGAGGACCCCAGGACCCGCCACCGAGCACAGGTCTGGGGCCGCCTACCGCGCTCAGTTGCAGCCCATGGCTGGTGCCGTGCTAGCGCTTGCCGGCAGGCGCACCAGCAGCAGGGCGTGTGCGTGCAAACTTGCGGCTGAGGCTTGCTGCGGTAAGCACGGCTGACACCACAGTACAGCGCAGCGGTCAACAGCTTGAGAGAAGCTGCTACCAGCGGTGCAGGGCAATAGGAAATGATGTGCATGTGGAGGACGCGCGACATGTGTGCTTTCAATGCCCTAATGTCAAGGAGAAGCATAGGGATTGGGCAGGCCCTCTTGAGGGCGCCACTGAATTTACCACTTGCTCTGGGGCAGGCATGCGTGGCAGGCCCTGGCTTTTGTACATAATGTGGGTGGAATTGTTGAAGGCTAGTTTCTAGAAGGAGTTTCCGGTTTTCCTTTTGGGGCAGATCTGTTTCTTTAGTGTTTCCCCGCTGCTCTTTATCCTCTCCGTTCTTTCCGGTTGTTGTAGGCTTGGCTCATAAGGGATTTCCGGGCGTCCTTTGCTTAGGCTTCCGGTCTTTTTCCTTTCCCCCCAAGCCATGCGCCGATGCGGACGAGCCTTTTATGTCATTCATCTGAGAACATCGAGGACAATCTTAGAGCTGTATGGGCCCGAGGGATTACCATTATGAAACTGGCGAAAGCCGTGTTTCTTCATCTTGAACATGTCCCATATCACCAAGCTATTACTTTACTAGCCCTTGCAGGTTGAATTACCGGGGTTCCAGAGATTTGTAGAGCCCACCCGAGAGTAGTATTTCACTAGTTTGTTTCCTTCGCACACTGTTAAACCTGATCTGGGAAATTTATCAGAAGTCACTAAAAAAATGAAGTTGTCTCCGAAATAAATGAAATGGCACATGTCAAAAATATACCTTCATTGTGCAATTCAGGCAGCCCAAGATTTATACACATGTTGGCGCATTTATGGGGCAGGTAGTACAGGAAGTCCACAAATAAGTGACATGATAACCGGTCACCCTCAAATTGTCATTTTCCAGCACCTGACGGATCATTCCACCACCATAGCGGTGCGCAACAACATATTGGCCGGGTAGGACACATTCACGGCTTACACCAGCGCCAGCATGCTCTGCCAAAGCATATCCTTGATGACCCAGCGGGGAGGCAGCAGCACCCCATCAGCAGTGACCACGCCTTGCTTCTCCTGCTGAAGGCCCCAGAAGTAGTATACCCGATGGATGGTGTCCGGGCTACCCTCCACAACATTGCCAAACTTGTCTCGCACACATTTCAGCTGCTGGCAGTGGAATTGGCAAATGATGAAAGGGTCGGTGTCCATGAGCCGGACTTCCACCACCTCGGCCTCGCCAACAAACAGGATCGTCGGATCCTCTTGAAGCTCCTGGAGCACAGGATGGGAACAATTTAAATTGGGCAAACACATTAAGGAGCTCAAACATTCAGGACAACCACCCATAGACATACAGCTATGGAGGGGGCCTGGTGTATAAGGCCCTGCTGCTTGTGTCACCAGCCACAGGCCGGTCAAGGTTTGCTCCCCCTCAGCCCATTCGTGGCAGCCCAGCGTCCTAACAAAGGGGGTCTGGCGCGTACTAGATATACACAGGGCCGCAGTTACTTGGGCCCACCTGTTCTTGGAAAGCCTTGCACAGCCCCTCCAGTCGCTGCATGATTTCAGGTCCACAGTGTTCACGCAGGCTGTTCATGTCGTGTTTAAGGAAGGCAGTGGTGACCACCGGCGCATCAAACTGCACAGCAGTGGAGATAGGAAAGGCTTTTAGACAGGGCATGCAACAACGATGGCAACAAGTCATGTAGCTTCAGGGGTCTGAGCAGCCTCTAGCTCTCTGACTTGGTTTAACTCAATCCGCTACCAGAATGATCCAATCTGAGAACATTTTGGCCGCACCTTGATTGCGCGAAGGAAAATGTTCATATCAAAGCTAGGGTCACGGGCTCGGATTTCTTGCATGGCCCGGCTGGCCTCTGAGCCAGCAAACATACGCTCCTTGTATTCCTCAACCTGATGACAAACAGGGTGGGTGAGACATTGGTCAAGTCAATTCATAGATGTGGTAATGGAAGGGTACACACATGCCATTAACTTGACAATTTTCACCTACCTTGTGCACCACAGGGTGATCTGACGTCTCATACTTCTCTTTCAAGTCTTCAACTAGCTGCTGACCCTTTTGATACGCCGCCGAGTCTGCCACCTTAAAGCCCATCAACTTGCTCAAGAATGGAACTGACCCCAGCTGCGGGGCAACATAGGCTGGATCAAGAGTGAAAGGTTAAGATGACATGTATGGCACATAAACATTGGCAAGCGATGCATGGGTAACGATCCTCATGCAAACCAATACAGTCCCTTTCACATGGCATGCGCGCTCACCTTGCCCTGGACAGAGCCCCAAGCTTTTTGCCAAGGCGTTTCCAGCGGCTTCACAACTTGAATATCAGAGGTCCCCGTATACGGCCCTGTGGGTGCCTCTGCCACAGGTCCAGAGTACCGCCGTGTATAGGATTTTATATTTTTCAGTGGCATCATCGTCTCATGGACCTCATGAGCAAGGTTGTTGAACATCCCCCTGGCATCGAACTTCTGTCGTCCAGCAGAGTCCTTTTCCTGGTTGGGTTCCCCCTCATTTCCATGGCCCTGCCCATTTGATTCTGATTCCCCGGGCTGCCGGTCATTTTTGGGTGATGCTGAGGCGTCTGCGTCCCCACTGGCTGTACTTTCCGCTGGCCTGGACGACTGTGGAAGAAGCAGAGGTAATGCATGGTCATACAGATGATGCACAGGAATGGGGCTGCGGTCATCATGGCAGTCTGCCCACACTAAGCCTAGGACTCAATCTGTGGCAGAGAGAGTGCCATGCAGATGTACCATGATCTAGGCTCGTTGGCACTGATAGAAGCACGTTGAAGCACTCACGGTTTGAGCTTGCGAGTAGGATGCAATGCTGGACGTGTTAAAGGTCCTGCGACATCAAACCGATGGAAAGGTGCATGTCGGTCTACACCGTCAGTATCTCAAACTCCAATTACAATTGCACAATTGAGGATATTACCTCTGTAATAACTCAAATGCTGGGGCGGCAGTCCTGAGCTGTGGTGGAATGGCTGGTTCCAGTATGTTCCGATTCTTTAGGACCGCAAGCTCAGCACATGACACGTTTGATAGCACCTGCATTACATCCCTGCCTGTTAAACTCCCAAGAAGTAGAGCAGCCAACAAGCAGTAACTCGCTAGTTGCCAACCTGCAAAAGCCGACGGGAAGCCATCATGCTATTCGTGTGAGGTGATATGCGATAAACGCAGCTGGAAGGATGATCCTAACGTGGCCGGCCGCGGCCGAGTACCTAAAACTTCACGAGTACGGAAGTGTTGAAAAGAATGGGAATACCGGTAGCGTGCTTCTTGTCGTGAGCAACAGTTGCCCGGGGTAAAATATAGAATTGCGCAAATATGAAAGTCTGAACTTCTAAACATGTCGAACATTGCTGCCCCAACTGCGGGCGGGCAGTATCCTGGTTTTAATGGAAATCCGAATCCTCAAATGGGACCAGCACTACAATTGCAGCCTCAGCAATCCATGCCATATAACGTTCAGCAGGTGGCACGCGATAGCCAGGGACGAGCAGCAAGACCAGCGGAGGCAACCCTGACCGCTGTTCCCGGAGCGACCACCCAAAATGCTCCGACGACAGCTGCTGCAGCCAATCATGCCAAACTTGGATTTTTTGCAAGACTTTTTGGACGAGGTGACATTGACTTTACAAATCGTTGTACGACAGCTGTCATGGTAGACACACACACAATGTGGGTTTACTCCATGCAGGGAGCCAGCAGCAGAACACGGGCGACATTGAAGCTGGTGCTGCAGCAGATGCATCAGCTGCACAGCCATTAGAACCCGACATGTTTCAGAACCAAGATGAAATGGAGAGCTCTGACATAATGATGGTGTCATACACAGACAGCTTCAAGGTTGGTAGACCTACTTTGGAGAAGCTCAGTCCTTCCGGAGTGAAAGTGTTCCTACGTTGTTAACATGTGTTCTCATTTGCAGTACACCAGCGACAACCCCAATTTACCAATTCTGGAAACAGCCCTTTTCCTGCAATTTGATGGGGTTCTCGGACCAAAGCCCATTCCAGCCCGTCAGCTGGCTATCGAGGTGACTGCAACTCATTTAGAGAACTAAGACATCTGCCGGCAATGTTTGAGCTGGCTGCTTACTTCCTTAACATATCTGCCCAAACTTTATGACTCTTCTCCTCAGAGCAATCATGTTCCCCGTGAGGACTACGGTTTATTTGTCGAGCGACCGGATGTCCTGGGGCGGAACTCCTTGTTTAAGATGGAGCAGCGTCTTGTCAGGCAGGGCATGCTGGATCGTGTGGCCCTGTCTGAGCTGACTGGCTCCGCCGGCGCTGGCCCCAGACTAGTGAATGCCTCTCGAGTCAAGCCGCCGCAGCTGCTGCAGCTCACTGAAGCCTCTCAAGTGCCTCCATCTCCCGCCCTGGCTCTCGGTGGGACACAAATCATTGACAGAAGCATGTTAACATTTGAAGTTTTGAATCAGTCTACCGGTATTTTTACCAATGTAGTTTCTGTATGATCCAATGTGACGATCCCACCCTTGCGTTGCCGGTTCTCCTACACAGGCAACCTTCCGACTGTCACTGAGGCACCTGAAGGGGAGGAGACTCAGCCTGTGGTGCCGTTCCCTGGTGGGCCTCAGGTTGTTCCTTCTAGCGTCCCTCTCGTACCTAATTTAACGGCGGCCCCTCCGCATTTCCAACTCCAGCCTTTTGGTCCTGAGGGCCAGCCACAGCCGTACATGCCCGACACCATGCCTGGTTTTGTCCCCGGAGCGGATCAGCAGCCCTGGCCTGTGGGCGTCTCCCCCGGTGGGCAGCAGCAGGCCATGCAGATGGGAGCAGGGATGTTCGACCCGGTGACAGGCGCCTACATGGGCAGCGGTCCAGAGATGATGATGCAGATCCTGCCAGATGGATCCATGGTTCAGATGACAGCGCCGGCCCCGCCCCCCATCCAGATCTCCAGATGGCTAGATGACACCGGTCTTATGGTGTATGAAGCAGAGCCATTGAAGGTGAGAGGTCTGGAATGGCACTCGGGGTATGATCATTGATGTTGAGGGCTCAGGAATGGAAGTAGGGCCATCAGCATGCAGGTTGAGGCTCAGGAATGGAAGTAGGGCCATCAGCATGCTGGTTGGGGGCTCAGGAATGGAAGTAGGGCCATCAGCATGCAGGTTGGGGGCTCAGGAATGGTAGTAGGACCATCAGCATGTAGGTTGGGGGCTCAGGAATGGTAGCAGGGCCATCAGCATGCAGATTGGGGGCTCAGGAATGGTAGTAGGGCCATCAGCATGCAGGTTGGGGGCTCAGGAATGGTAGTAGGGCCATCAGCATGCAGGTTGGGGGCTCAGGATTGGTAGTAGGACCATCAGCATTGCTCACCTATCCATGCTCTTGATCTGTACCAGTAGTGTGGCAAACAATATCATGGTTTGGGAAATGGGTCCCCTCCAAACGTTATTTAACCAGTTCCCTGAGCCGAGCTGTCTTTGCACTCTGTAGGCGGAGAAGGAGCGTCCCTGGCGGCGTTATGATCAGGATAAGGAGACGACCGCCACATTCCGCCGCGCGCCCATTGTGGAGATTGCGGGCGAGCAGAACTCAGAAGGCAGCAAGACCTACCGCTTGGACATCGAGCTGGGCAGGCTGGAGTTCCTGCTGCATCCAGGCATGGGCAAGGAGGACTTGCTGGTGAGTGACTGAAATGGAGCAGGCTTGCAATGCTTTGCCTGTTGCTGCTTAGAGTGGCCGTGGCCGGCTGGTTTTGGCTGCTGTGTGAGCTGGCTAGATCGGTGATGGTGCTGCTGTGCCATGCTGATGCAGGCTGCCCGCCTACTGGCTGCCTTCCGTGAGTTCAAGCGGCGGGAGAGCGTGGGGCTCATCCCCTTTTTCGCAAACAAGTTGGCGGCCCTCGAAGAAGCACTCCTCGGGTCCAGGTGCGCACTGGGACAGAGTTGGACAGGATGCAACTGCTGTTTATTTTAGGTCTTTCAGCTACACTGCAGCTGCAACACAGCCTACAGCATGCATAGCTGTGCAGCAAGTCTTGGTGCTTGGGCCACTGGCTGAAGGCCGGTCAAGGTTTGGTCCCAATCGGCACGGTCATAGCCACATGTCAGCCCACCAAAGATGGTCCGCTCTAGACTTACAGAAATATGAATCATGTGACTGTTTGATCCTTCAGTGGATCTGATGTTAGAGACTGACCGTTCAGGTCCCCACTTCCCCCTCCCCTCCGACATGCTCTGCTGTTGCAGAGAGAAGCTTTTCTCAGCAAGCATGGATGAGAGATGTGAGGATGCCGAGCTGAACATCTTAACAAGCCAGACGGCTCAGATTGAGAAGGAGGTGCGACCCTGGCTGGTGTTTCACCGGGTGTCCCCTTGCTGCCAGCATGCCAGGATATACAGCTGTCAGCTGTTCAATCCCCCTCTCCGATTCTGGTCATTTGCACCGACTCTTGAGTTCTGCTTGTTCCTGCCGCAGGTCGCTGAGACTAGGCAGCTGAAGGAGGAAGAAGAGGTGCTGATGTGGCGGGCTGCAAATGCAATGCAGTTGCTATACGGAGAGATCATGCAAGTGCGCCAATCCCAGGGCTACTGGATCACCAACCTGCAGCTGACGGTGCTTCAGAGGCCGCCCGAGGAGATGCTGTGGTCCATGGTGGGAAGATGCTTGCGTATCATGCACTGTGGGTGCTTTGAGGGGACCTGCTTTCATGTCTTTCATAATGGATAACTGGTGTAAGGGGGGGGGGTCGCATGAGCTCAAAGGAGGTCTTCTTGACTGTTTTGAAATGTTCTGCTAGCATTGCAGCCATTGCGGGGTAGCCCACTGGGTGGACCAGGAGGGAATGCAGCAGGGTCACTCAGATCTGATGGCCGCTTGCACAACACTCACCTATTGCTTCATGGTCTCACACTCGCTGCCCTTGCTCTATGAGCAGGGCATGGGCGTCTCCCGTGACCGCCTGGACCTGGAGCTGCTGCTGGCTGAAGATGATGCCGTCATGGGCTTTCCTCCGCCTCCTTATGCCTTCCCTGTACCGCAATGGGATCTCAACCCGGCAACTGGGAGCCTCGGCCTCTTCAGGCCCCGGCGGGTGGAGACCATGTGTGGTGCTCATATGTCAGCTGTGGAGACCTTGAAGAAGAGGCTGCAAGTGCTGCAGGTGAGCAGGCTTTGCTGATCAGGGCAGGGTGGACCAAGGAGAGCATGCTCCTCCTTTGTAGGATAATGCACATGATGGAGCGCCTGCCGTTTTTTGTTTTGCTACTATAATTGAAGCCTGGGATCGTGACGCACACTTTTGCAATTCTTGCTGACCTCGCTGTTGGCTTTTTGAGTCAGACTCCTTGACACCCCTCTCTCATTCTCTGCCATGTGCCTGTAGCTTGGAGAGGGCGCTGAGTACGATCTGAATGTGCAGCATTTGCAAGCCATGCTGGATGAGCTGGGTGCTGCGCCAAAGAGGCGGCCGCGCTCGCCTTCCGAGCAACAAGCGGCTCGACAGATGGCCATGCAGCGGCTGGCATCAGCAGATGTGAGATGAGATATTGCGCTCCCTCCCCACATCATCTGCATGCCCACCCTTCTTTAGATTCAACCCCCAATGCTTACTCTTCCCCACTGTTGCATTTTGGACTGTGCCAGTTTTCCAGCCCTCAGCCTCCATGCCTATGACGAGTCTGCCCTTCTGCCCTGCCTCTCACCACGCTGCAGGTGGGTGTATTGCGTGTGCCGGTTCTTCAGCCCATCCTCTCTGTAAATGCCGAGCCGGAGGGGCAGCATCTGCAAGGTGCACCCGATACAACGCCCCCATTGCGTCTGCCGGATGCCAAGCCTGCCAAGCGGTTGCGCTACTACTCCCGCCTGTACGTTAATGGGAAGCTGTTGGACTCCTCGGAAGATGCAACACTTGATGACGACTTTAATGTCCAATTCAAGGACACCTTCAGGTAAAGCATTAACCCAAGCTATCATGTGACCTGGGGGTGCTCACCCGCATCTGTGTAGCATGTTTCAGGGATGCTGTACTAGTGACTGTCAGTCTGTGGGCATCATTTTAAGTTCTGGCCAATATCAGGGTACCTCCTGAGTGGTGTGTCGAGCCCTGCTTATGTTTCGGCCACTTGTTCCTCTCCGCTGATTGCAGTGTCCAAGTGGTGCGGTGGCCCGAGTCGGTCTCTGTGCAGCTCTGGGAGAAGGGGACGATCAGCGACACATTTGTATCACAGGTGAGAAGTGCCTTCCTGTCTCACTCCCAATGCACATGTTGGCATGCCCCTTTTCAAGCCTGCTCCCCTTCTGCTGATATTCAGGTGTACATTGCAGTCCCAGGGGTCGCCGGATCCCCGCACATCGACAGCCAGGCCAAGCCATACCAGTTCACCTCTCAAACCCCCTTCAAGACCCGGGCGAACAGAGCGGCAACATTCACGCAAGGGCCAACGGGGTAAGTGCATCCTGTACATCGTTCACGAACGTTCACACTATTTGCACCCTTGTCGCCTTATCTAAGTATCTGACCAAGCTGTTTGAATTGTAGGGTGCCTGGAGGGATGGGCATGGTGCCCTCCGCTGGCCCTGGTGGCGAGGCCAATCCTCCCCACCTGGTGTACCCAGCTGGCCTGGTGTTTGTGCGGTGCGGCTGGGTAGCTGAGATGTTGGTGGTGGGCAGCAGCTTAGAGGAGGCCGTGGTGCGCAACGGCCACGCCATGCTGGCATATGAGAACCCCCTGGCTGACCTGTCTGCGGCGGACGACGTGGAGGCCGGCCGCTCCCTCATGCCGCCCCTGCCGCACCTGACCATCGACCGCATTCTGCGGCGGGCTGCCGAGCGCATAGGCATGCACAAGGTGTGGGGGCCGGGTGTAATCAGACGGCACAAGGTGCATGGGGCTGATTACATGGGAATGCAGATGGTGCAGGGGGGCAGGTACCAACAGGGGGCATAGCGTGTGGGCGGCTGGGTACTAACAAGCAGCATCATTGTATGGGGTGTATTGCCTCTGTGTGTTCCTTGCAACCTTTGTGGCAATCATGATTTATCCTTCGTAGTGATTGATGTGATCCTGTGCATATCTGCTGTTGTCCTGCCCGCCCTATGCAGGCGACTCGTGCTCAGCTGTTGAGGTGGCTGGGCAACAACCAAATTGACCCCAACGACCCTCGCAACGCGGCGCTGATGGAGCTCCTAAAGGCGCAGGAGGCACAGAGTGGAAATGCGCTGGTAGGCCGGAGGCAAACCGGGGGAGGAAAGGGTAGCTAAAGGGTAGCTGAATGGCAGTGCCTGTCCAGTTCTCCAGACATTGGCATTTGTTTTGGCCTACCTTTGTGCTTATAGCTATGATAACCCTGACCCATACTATGATTTGAGCCAAACCCTCAACATGGCATTCGCTGCTGGTGCAAATGCATGTCTGTTTGGCATGATATGCTTTTGTGACATAAGTGTGGAGCTGACCTCCAGGCTTGGCCCTGCATCCACAGGGGGGCCTTTTCCGCCTGGACGTACCACCAGCTGTCGCCCTGGTAGAAATTCGTGCACACAGCAAGAGGTTCAGCTTCCTGGCTCGACGCTGGGGCAGCGGACAGTACCGGAATCCAGACAAGAGCGTCCTCAAGGGTAAGGCAGGGCAAACAGGCATTCTTGCATTCGTGATCATCAAGGTAGATAAAGCCTGAGCTCTTGGCTTGTACAATTGCACACTGACTTTGCCGTCATTTGTGTAGAACCGATATTTGTTTCTTGTTGCTGCCCCTGTCCTGTTTCTGCTGCATGATTGCCCTGCAATGTTGGTTCCCTCATCGAAATTCAGCAGCAAGGCGGCCTGAGGCTGGCAGTGCTGGGTCCCCAACGGCTCTGTTGCTTGCGTCTGTGGCCTTTTGCCGGTCAAGGTTTATTCTTCATCGGCCCAGTTGTGTCTGCTCGGTGCCATCAAAGCGTGTCCAGGTGCGCACTGAAACTAACACTGCCCTATGCTGTCCTTTGTCCCGCAGCAACAAGGACGGTGAGGGCACCTGTTGCCCTGTCTGCAAAGGACACAGAGAGCTTGGAAAACCTCTACTTGGACTCCCTGTCGCTGTTTGAAATGGCTCCTGGAGGCGTTGGTCAGCCCGTCTCCCAGGCATTGCTTGCAAGGCAGGAGAGAGCGCTGCAGATGCAATCAGGTGCGCGCTGGTGGTAATTGACCTTGCTGGTGGTAACATTGTTTATTTCAGGGCTTTCAACTACATTTAAACTAAAACCCAAGCTAGGGCCAGTCAGACTTTGTGCAGGAAACCTGTTGCTTTGGCCACTGGCCATGAACCGGTCAAGGTCGTGTCCAATCGGCCAAGTGGTGGTCGCCCTGTAGTCCCCCCTGGGCAGTCTGGTTCCATCACGGAGCACAGGTCACAAGCTGTATTCATGTTCAATGTTTGCGCGCAGGCCCGCACCTGACGCATGCAATTGAGGAGCGCGAGAAGCGCCTGACCGAGTTTGCAAAGCGGATCCATGCGGCCGCAGTCCGGCTGGCAGGCGGGAAGCAGGTCGGTGCACTCCTCACCCTGCTGAAGCCACGGCCCGCAAGCTCATGCAGCCTACATGCATCCCATGTGACATCCCGGTTCCGACACACATCTTTGTATTTTTTTTCTTTCAGGCTCGCCGCAAGTTCACCACTGACGAGGTTGTGAAGGACGTCCCCCTTCCCGAATGGAAGCTGGACTGGTCGTTCTGGAGCTGGAGTGTGTGGGACGAGCGGCGGCCGCTGAAGCCCACCAAACGGGTGAGAGGGCACTCGTGTTCATTGAACTGCGCACTATACTAATTTGGGCAGGCTGCTGGGCAGACGTCACTGGGCCAAAGGGGATCAAAGTGTAGTCCTCACCAAACCTGGACCGGCCCACGGCCAGTGGCCAAAGTGGTAGGGATCACTGCACCAATGTGTCCAGCGCCATATGCCGTGTTGTAGCTGTGCCCTTAAGACACCATTCTGTAGCTGAACCCTAAAGAAACTGTGCTGTAGCTGAGCCTTAAAGACACCATGCTGTAGCTGAGCCTTAAAGACACCATGCTGAAGCTGAACCCTAAAGAAACCATGCTGTAGCTGAGCCCTGAAGAAACTGTGGAGGGCACAGTTGGACGTGTTGGAGGTGTGCACCTTGTGTTGCCTGATGTCCTGGACCCTGCTGGATGGTGTGCCCCTCAGGAGAAGGGCCGGAACGAGGGCTTGCCGTACATCCCTGAGGACCTGGAGCTCCTGATCACGGTGCAGCGCTGCAGCAACCTCCCGGCACGCGCTTCGGCCACAACCGCCGCCTTGCCACCGCCTCCACGGGGTAAGTGTCGGCCTCTGCATAAGCGCCACCCTGCGCTCCGCTGTAGGGGTGCTCCCTTATGCCTGATAGGGGTGTCCTGGGTGGTCCACTGTCAGGCTTGTTAGGCTCCTTCGGCGCATGCCTCTTGGGCATGCTTCTTCACTCGCACCGCATCAACTCAACATTGTTTGACCTTCATGTCCAGCTATGCACTTTGTTCCTGCCTGCCCCTCCAAATCCACATGCCCTATGGCTGATGTGCATCCTGCAGCCGACGACCTGCGGCATGATGGAGATCTTGCAGATCCGGATGTCACCCGTGGCGGCAGCAAGGGCCTACAGTGCTTTGTGGAAGTGGTGTACCGCACATCTGTCTTGCGGCGAGATGAACATGGCAACTCGATGGAGGAGGAGCGTGTGCTGCGGCGGCGGACTGCCTCCACTGAGGTGGATGAGTTCCCCGTCTTCAATGAGCAGCTGTCCCTGCCTGTGTTTGGGCCCGGGCTAGAAGCTACGTCCTCCGCAATCAACGAGACCAACAACTTCATCACCATCAATGTGTTTGATGAGTTCATCAACCACCGCGTGACAGACCTGCGGAGCGTTCAGCAAGGGTGAGTGCAGCATACGGGGGTGCGCAACTTAGTGTGGAGGCAATGGAATGCAGCGTGATTGTATCTTCATCCCTTTCTTGTGTCCCCTTTCACACTGCCTCCTCCCCCTGGACTGTGTTTAATGCTCTCACCCCCTGGACTGTGTCATCACCTGGTGTGACAGGGATGGGATCAGTGACCCGCTGCGATACCCGGAGCGAGAACGTCGCTTCCTGGGTTGCATCCGCATGCCGCTCTCAGCCATTTATCAGATGCAGGTGAGACTGGGTCATGCTCAGGCATTGTGAGAATCAACAATCCACCGGTGTTGAAGGTTGGGCAAGTGCAGTATCTACTCGGGACTCAGCTTACGTGGCAATATGGGGATGTGTGTCAATACGGTTGGGCGAGTCTGCCCTGCTTTTCGTCTCCTCTTCTGGACAAGAAATGTCCCTTCAGGCTCTCCCTTAGCCTGGCTCGTGAATTCCTCGTTTTTCTGATGATCCCTGATGCTCATGAATCGACACCGACTTACCCCCGGGCTGTCCCCTGCCGCTTCCCTGATGCTCAGGTGCTGGAAGGCATCTTCAAGCTGGAGTCCCCCCCCGTCATACTGGGATATCAACAAGCAAGCGACCGACCCGCATGCGTCCACCTCTGCATGGCCCTGCGGCCTCAGGTGGTCCCGCCCACCATGCTGGAGGAGGAGCGGATCAGCGGGGAGGCGGAGGACATCACCCTCCTGGCTACGAGGCAAGCAGCAACATACATGACCCTGAGCTGCTCCCTGTTGATGCTTTATGGCGTCCAGATAAGCAAAGTGACCCTCTGCCTTGCCCATGCCCTCTTGTTTGTGCAGGTGGCAGGCGAATGCGCTGGAGCTGCCTCAGTGCAGCCGGAGAGTCATCAAAGCTCTGGCCATTGATGCAGATGGCACATCCATTCTCGTGACTCGCTTCATATCTCCGACGCCTCTGCCTCCAACGTTGGCGCAGCTTGCCTCCAACCCTCAATCTGCTGCTGAGGGGATGCCTCTGATCAGCATCACGGAGCTGGTCATGCTCAAGGTGAGCGTCTGGATGCCGCCTCATGGTCTTGGCATGGCATGCTCAAGTATGGCATTGTCATGGCCTTATCACGTTGTGCTTATGCAAGGTCTTGTCATGGTCTAGTCATGGCCTTATCACGTTGTGCTTATGCATGGTCTTGACATAATGCGCTCTTGCAGCAATTGATTAGTTCTTGCCAACCTGTAGATTGCTCGGTTTGTGTCCCTCATACCTTATGTGGAGGACTCCAGCCTGGCCAAGCGCCGAACAGATGTCTGGTGCACCACATCAGAGTTCATTCATCTCACAGCCGGCGACAGTGAGGAGCACGCCCACCTGCTGGCTGGCTACTTCCTGGAGATTGGTCAGCAGGTCAGAAGCAGGGAGCTGCAACAGGCCTTGATGCTCATGCAGTCATGCACCCTTGCCTCCTCATACAAATCGAAGCACATGCACCATTGCACCCTTGCATCCATACACGAATTGAAGCTTATGCACCCTCTCCTCTGCTAGACTGGGAGTCTTTCATATCCGCATGATCCTGGATGGCTTAACACGCTGACTCTTGGACTCTTTGCTGGATGTGCTTGGGACAGGCGTTTGTGATTCTGGGCGCCTCCACCCTGGGGGGGCGTTCGGCCTTTGTCATGACGACAGGACAGGCGTCCTTCGACCCCAACAACCCTCAGAACCCTCCGCCAAGCGTTGACCTGGACGAGTCACGGCTGCGCTTGTGGAACCCTCTCACAGGAGTGTGCTCTTCAGTCAAGGATGCCACATGCGAGATGCGGCAGGTGTGAAGCATCCCACCCTCCTGCACAAGGATGGCATGGTCTGATGGGTCAACAGGGAGCACATGGTTTGTTTTTTTGTCAGGCCTTCTGCTGTGGCTTTGCCCATCCAGCTCATCCCCCCTGGTGTTCATTCCCCTGCAGGTGGGGACACTGTATGACCATACCAACATGTGGGCGAACACTCAGATCACCGCTCAGCCCTGGGAGATGGAGTGGAAGCTGGGGAACAACCAGGCCTGGCTGCCGTTCTTTGGAACCTACTTGCCTCAGCGGGAGCTTGCGACCCTGCAGGTGAGCCATTCGTACATCAGACAAGCATTCCAAACAAAGCGTGGAGCAGGCAACTCCGTTTGGAACTTGACGCAGGTCCCGCCCACCTACGAGGAGCTGGACAGCAAGTTTTATGACGAGCTTGGGAAGCAAGTTGAGGAAGCTGTGCGAGATGCAATACAGAGTGAGGACCTGCGCAGTTACTGTAGTATGATGGTTTATCAAGTAATCATTTGTTGAAATAAGGGTATGTACGGGTGTTCATTACTCATAGCTGGAAATGTATGTGGAAGGTATCCACTCCTAATTGTTCCCTTGACCTTGTCGAGCAGAGGCGCGGAGCAGTGCCGCCTACGTCACCAAGCCAGACAATAAGATCAGCCGCCTCCTCAAGGAGCTCCTCATGCAGGTGCCAACAGCACTGGACCAGGTTGCAGTGGCCAGCTTGGGCGCTAGCTTGGCGTTAGCAGGGGCTCCAGAAGACACCCCTGGAGAGGCACTGGCCAGACTGGGCGAGAGACACAAATACATCGTCCAGTTACAGGTGGGCCACGAGCGGCTTTGCAAGGTTGCCATGTTGCCTGGAGCAGATCCATGGCTGGCGCATTCTCACTATCTGATATCTTGATTTCCCTCAATGCATCGCAATTTCAATCACATGTAACGGTATAGTGCAGGTGCCTGACTATTCTCCTGGAATTTTGCTGCATCTATTCCTCAAGCACAATTGATTGCGTTCATCTTGGCAGTGACAGCTGTCTGCATGTAAGAATTGTCATGTTCTATGCATCAGAATAAGCATAATGAGGAGGTCAGCAAGCAATCACGAGCTGACATGATCAGCGGCCACATCCTTGCACTCCCGTTCAGTGACAGGTGAGAGTTGCTTCTGAATATGCTCATGATTTATGTTGGTTTCTTGCGGATTGTGGTCATATTTACATTTATGCGGCAATAGCTGGCGAAGCATCTTGTCATTGTAGCTTACTTGACCTCTTCACTTAACAGGTATGTCGATGCTGTTTCGGAGGCTGTTCTGAACACAGGCATCCACAGAATAGCTGACGAGCGGGTCAAGTACTCCATGGCAGCTTATGTGGAGCGGGGTGGGGCCTCATTTGCTTGTTGCGTTTGGATATATGTGGCGGCTATGCGAGACATTCGAGCATAGACAACTGAAGCTGTCAGCGTATTTTTTGCCAAGGCCACCATAATTGACTTATTACGTTTGGTTACTATTTGTATGTACTTGTATGCCATGCTGAAGATTTTCGGCTTATGGTTAAGTAATGGCTTGAAAATACTAGGGGTAAGCCAGCCCCCAATTGCGTACTGTAATGTAAAGCTGACGGTAATGTATTTAAATGTATAATCTGTGAAATCCTAAGCCTGCAGACCTCAACGAGGCGATTGTATGTAAGGATCTATGAAGCCACATGACAGTCCATGTTGAGGGTGCAAAATAACGATACAACAGAATAGAGAGCTGTATGAGCTGTTTCTTGACAAGCGAATCCCATGATAGCAAGAACACTAGGAAATTGCGAAGGGGTGCTCACTCAAGGGGTGACTCACCCATAAGTGGAGGACAGCATGCGATGAGTCTGGAATACTTCAAACTTCCTAACAAAGGGGGGGGGTAGGGCTAAACCCTTAACCCTACTACTTTGTTTAATACTACAAACGGGCATGTGAGACCTTCATCATTGCCCACTTTACCTAGGGG
This sequence comes from Limnomonas spitsbergensis, assembly GCA_037349105.1. NCBI lineage: Eukaryota > Viridiplantae > Chlorophyta > Chlorophyceae > Chlamydomonadales > Limnomonas > Limnomonas spitsbergensis. The sequence continues at coordinate 1,641,464 of JAYJMM010000029.1, forward strand.
TCCACACCACCTCTGATGCTGATATCGATCTTGTTATATAGAGAAGTTTTTACACTCCGCAGAGCGTTTGATGCATGGGACATTTGCCCGTAATCCGGGCTAGGACAGCGTGCGAAGCCCAGTGACCTCTGGACAAGCAACCAACATACATCCAATAGTGATACAGGCGTGATAATTGTAGACCGAATTGTAGACCGCCATGGTACCAGTTTTTATTTTAGTGTGCAGAGGCTTCTTCAGCAGGTCACAGGGCGGCCACCACCTTGACTGGCCTCAGGACTGCACAAGTAGCATGACTGCATGAGTGCATGATCCGCTGCAACAGATCCCCAGGGCCGTAGACCATGATTTAGATCATTGATTTCAGAATCTTCAGGGTCTTCACATACCGTATGAATGGCGAGACCTCCCAATTAACAGCTATGATGTATGATTGGTGGCATTCTGGCTGTTTGAGGACGAACAAAGTTGAAAGTTGTGTAAATTAATTAATTGAATGACAGGCCTCACGTAGCAACTAACGTTTTTGCTTGGTGGCGTTTGAATGTTCCAGGTTTGCTTTGGTGAATGATTTTTTGAGCTGTGGTTCTGGATTTAAGTCCGGCGAGCACGGTCGCCATCCCCTAATTTGACCCACAGGTTTCTCCAATTATACTGGGACAGCAGTAGAATGAAAATCGCCCATGTTTAGTTTGGCTGCCTCATTTGCTCGCACTCAACAAAGTGTGAGGCTGGCTGCCCACCCCTTGAAAACCTGCGCTAACACATAAAAACAGCTCGGATGCCTTTACGGCCCTCGTCGTCGGTGCAGGAACAAGACGGGGACACGACCGACAAGCGCACACACGACCGCAACAACGTTCGCGTAAAAAGTCAGAATGAAGTCCCCACCGAAAGCATCTATCCGAACATCCGAACGCTGTTGTTTGAAGACGATGGAAAAGTGTGGGACCGACCGCCCCCATTTTAGCCTAGCACTCTAGTGTGGAACGTGAACAAATGTGAGGTCATTTCGAGTGAAATATATGACTGCAATGCCCGTATCCTTGAGGCATCTACGCTGTCAGATAAAATCTGCATGGCGATCTAATTGTTTCAATCAAATACGTGAGGAGGTGTGCCACTAGGACTGGGCCCTTACTTGCTATGGCGTCTGTTGCCGCTTCATCGCCTGATTCACCTTTCCGAGAGTACCTCAGTGGAGCTTTTGCCGGAGCTGCAAATGTGGTCACCGGGTAATGCATAGTGTGGACAGCACCCAGGAGAACAACAAGAGTAATGTGAAGTCATGATCTGCACCCCTGCATCTTTGTAGGCACCCGGCAGACACTGTGAAGGTCCGCCTTCAGTCCAGCCCAGGTTCATACCACGGCATGATGCATTGCGCTAGGACGATGATGAAACACGAAGGGGTGAGGTTACTGCATGTGCTTTAAATTGGTTGCAACAGCTGATATTTTGCGGTTCAGTACCGGTAATGGTACCGGTATCTACCCTTACTTATTTTGTTGCTGGTTGCTGCAATCAGATTCAGGTCCCTGTACGCCATGGGGAAATGCAATGCCTGTTGAAACCTGGGTGCCTTGCCATGCAGATACGAAGCTTCTACAAGGGCATGTCGCCCCCGCTGATTGGGGGCGCAGTCGAATCTGGCATAAACTTTTTGGTATGATGGTTTTTCATTCCCGTTGATTCTCCCTGAGGTGGTGAATGGACTGTCAGTAGGATGACTTCTGCAGGTGTACTCCCGAGCTCTTTCAGCTCTCGCAGAGATAGATCCACGGGTAAGAATCTGAGAAATTTACTTCAAGGAAGCATGAACTTACGTCTCCATGCTGGTATCTTAAGATTTTGTATTATTTTGTTTAAATCGTCCAATACCTCGCCTTAAATCGCCAGGCAGCATTTTATGAAAGAAAGCTTCAATGTCACGTTGTTCAAGCATATGCTTGCCTCTCACTCTCGGGTTTTTCTGACTTCCTTGTTTTCACCTGCATGTCAATCCAGCAAGGCAAGTCTGACAATCCAAGAGAATTGTCTCGGAGGCCCAGCCTGGCACATGTTCCTATAGCAGCGGCCGGTGCTGGTGTAGCTCTCAGTGTGGTTCTGGGTCCCGTAGAACTCATCAAGGTGGGTGACGAACGGGACACATTAGGGTATCCTCTCATGTGCGGTTGCACATTTGTTTGAAGGCATTGAACTTCCAGGCTGATCATCATCCACTTCTGAATACATGTGTACTCTCCCCAGGCTATGAAGCATACATTCACCAAGCCTCTCGTGCTCAGTGTTGCTGAATATTACTGACTCACTACCTCTTGTCTTAATGTTTTGCATGCCCCTCGTGTGCTACAGTGCCGTTTGCAGGTGGCTGGAAGTGTTTACAAGGGTCCTTATGAGTGTGTTAAGGCCATATTGCACTCTGAAGGCCCATGGGGTCTGACCAGGGGCTTTGGAGCCACGGTGATACGAGAGGTACGACGCCTGCGGCATGAACACAATCCGCATAAATCATGCTGTTGAACATGGCCTCAACATGTTGCCTTTATGATCATCTGCAGGTACCTGGAAACATGGTCTATTTCACCGTTTACGAGGCATGCAAGAGGCTCATACGGAACTCCTCTGCAACCTTGAATCAAGCGGACAGGAAGTCCCCTTCTAGTAGTGTCTGGGCTGAAGCTGGTGCTACCATCATCAGCGGGGGCATTGCAGGATGTGTGGTGAGTCTGGCTTGAACACACGTGTGCACAACTTTGCCCTCTCAAAGCATGTGGCCATGTTCTTTTTACTTCTGACTGAAACTCCAGTGATAGGCTTGGTAACGACTGAGGACGGTGACTTGATGTTGAGTCATTCAGTACCATCATGTTTTTCGGCATACAATCATTATCTGTACCATACACTGCAGATGTGGGCTGCCATCCTTCCCCTAGATGCTGCGAAGACCCGCTTGCAGACAGCTCATCCAGGATCCAAATGGGATGTTGGAGTTGCAGAGCATATGAAAATGGTGAGCCTCTCAAAGCATAATTCCCCCCTAGGTATACCCCAGGGTTGTGTGTTCGACAATGCCCCATACCGGTACGTACATATCTGACAGAATATATGAGGTGCTCTTTCTTACGCACTGATGCCTACCAATTGGGTCAGATATGTGGAGTATATGGTTTGGCTGGTTTAAGGCGGGTTTAATTCAGTCCTTCATGGATTCGGTATGATGATTATTCATGAAGGATTGATGGATGTAGGCTTTTCCCATGGATCTCGGGTTCGATCGTCCTGAAGTCATTCTGATTGCTGCATGCAGATGTGGAAAGAAGGTGGAATCAGAGTCATGTTCTCAGGTCTTGGTGCAACATTGATCAGAGCCTTTCCTACAAACAGCGTTCAATTTGCCGTGTGGGAGCTTTCAATGCATCTTCTAGATAAAAGTCAGTCACCCTCGTAACATGTAGAAGTTCTGTTTTAGTTTGAAGTAGCAAGGAAATGAGTGCTTCAATACGGTATCTGAATCTCTCTCGGACATTGTCATTGACTGCCTGATTCATGTGGAACGCACAAGGAGCAGCACAGCCGCTATGTAGCTCAAGCTGAAAACACACACTATTTTTTCAACATTACACAACTTGGGCATGTTGATTTCTTATGTACTGGAAGAGCAGGGGATTGGTGAAAGAGAGTGATAGTGCCTGGTGCTAGGTGCCTGGTGATAGTGGCTAGTGCCTGGATTTGGGGAATGTTAGGGGAGTGCTAGTGTCTGTATTGCGCTATACCGGTACTTTATCTTTCCTTTTATTTGCATTGGAAATTGTAGCCTGAGTTTCCATGGAAGTAGGCTCTGTGCCCAGAGCATGTAATTTGTTTTCATCGCTCGTATGGTAGTAGTAGTGATCCATGGATTTCGTCCGTCATCCCAGCATTCATTTTGGCAAGGCCGAGCTCCTTTCCTCATCAGTTGACAGGTATGGCACACCCTGTTGGACCCCTTCTCGCACCTGAACTTGAACTGCACCAAGTTTTTTCTGTTGTTGTTCGTGTATTTTTGTTGTTGCGTTTTTATGAATAATTTATGGCATGGTTTTCGATCGTGCCTCCCCAGCATTTTCGAAGTGATTTCATTTCCCTTGAGGCTAATGCCCCTCTTGTGTAGTGATTGTACCTTCGCAATGCCAATGCACGTGAATCCAGCAGCAACATATGGATGACGTGGTGTATCAGTAGCCAGAATACCGTACCGGTAGTGAAACCAAGAAAATAAATGATTTTGTATGCCAGTTTACTTGGTGACAGCCTTGCGGCCTGCCATTTGGCATGTTGCCTTTTGAACACCGGGATGAGTGACATGGGACATGTTTCTTTTCAGAAAAGACACAATACCCAAACCCCATTCCATCTTAGTTGACAATGTGCAAGCAAGCTTTCTCTCCAGGGAACTGGGTGCCGATCGGGCGGATTGCACATGCCTCCGTCTCCTACGTCCTAGTGCACCATGCAAGTCTGGACGGGTGGACGACATTCCATGCATGTTTATAGATGGGGCCTGGGGCTGCATGGATGGTTGAGTACACTTGATTGCCTGGTTCTATGTCTCCAGCAGAGTGAGCAAGCAATGGCTTTGCCCATGCATGCGACTAGTAGGCCAGGTATTTCGCTGGGACCCCCATTCTTGCGGCTAGACTGAGTGGCAGCGATCTTTCCTTCGAATACCTTAATTGTTTGTGACGCATCCATTGTCGGCTTGCTTGCACAATGCTGCGGAGCCTTGCATCGCCTGCGACCCTGCCTGCTCCGACCGGGTCCTCATCGCTCCGACTCGCTGGCAGTGATCTCGATTGCGACTTGCAATCTGAAGGCCTCAATCGTTATATGCATCACCAGCGCAATGCCGAGGTGCCGTGCACAACTTGCACCCCTGTCTGACTCCGACCAGGCCGCCTTCGGCTTATCGTAGGTTTGCTCGAACTCGCCCGCTGACCTTGGAAATCAATTTCCGAGGTACACATAACTCATGATCGGTATTGCAATGTCTGCGTGAGGTGCAATATTTTGAGTTCGTTGCCTGTCACCACCGCCCTCGACCCCCGCCTGCTAGGCTGGATGAGTGATCGAGTGATAAGTGGAGCCGGGGGAAAGTTATCTTCTCGCACAGTGTATGCAACTGGCATATCTTACAAATCCTAGAGAACAAATCGTTATCTTGTCCCATTCCTGATCTCAGACCTTGATTCTCTGAACTCAGTGCGCCCGAGTAGTTGTTATCTTTGTCGGGGTCGTGGTCTCTATTGTACGGAAATACTGTATGGCTATATCACGAAAACGTAGCTTAGTTAACTGTCATAACAACTGAAGGTCATCTGGGCGGAAGGGATTATGCGCTGCATAATTTTTTATTGAACAACGTTATGAACTAAAAAACTAATTTCCAAGACACGCGGACAGGGCGGGCAAATGTTATATGACTAAGAGCGGATTCACACCTGATTCCCATCTATCGGTTTCGCATGGTTTCGCGTGGTTTCGCGTGGTTTCAGTTCGGTTCAGTTCGACGAAACCACGCCAACTGAAACCGGTCTCGGACCACCAGTTTCAGTTCGCTGGTTTCGCAAGGTTGGCTGGTTTCGTAAGTTTCGTCACGATTTGTCGGCATTGCTCGCAGCGGTCTACATACCGCGCCCTGATTTTCAAATTACAGCTTCCTTAACTGTAGTTCTTTCTATACCTCCAACTGCTCGTTGCCATAAAGGTTGTCGGCAGAAATCAGACCCCAACTACGAGGCAAGGGCGCATCGAACAGCCTGCTAGGAACGTCATGCCGAATGAGAAGGCACAGGAGTAAAGGAATGTGTTATTTGATTGAATATCTCCAATTGTCCCACCCTGAGGATGGGGTTGAGTCGGCTGAGGACGACATGCCATCCGATGTGCTCATCAGATCAGCATGGCAATGACGACCATGCTGTCATGCTAGCCCGTGCTGTATTGTCTGTTGTTGTATGTTGCTTTCCTGGCCACTTCACTGCATAAGCTGACGTCTAAGCATGCGACGGCCGCAAGGTTTAGTTTTTCTGATGTGAATTAGGTGAGAACGCAGGTTGCAAAACCAGTCGCCAAACTGACGAACTGAACCGAACCGAACTCGACGAACTGAACTAGGTGTGAATCGGCTCTAAGAGGCGATTCACACCGGCCGACTGAAAGCGACTTTCGGTCGAACTGAACTACTGTCACTTCGCGATCCCAACCTCGACGGCTGGACGACCGATTCACACCAGATAAATCTCTGAAAACGGCGAAAGCCGTATCCTGCTTCTTTCAAAATGGCCCATCCCCTTTCTTGCCTGCTTTACGTAATGCTTCTTGCCCTTGAATCGACATCGAACTGCCAGTCGAACCTCTGGTACTCAGTGAGCAGTCCACCACCTGAAGTAGTGCTATCATCACCATGCACCTGCCTACCAGCATCAGTGCGAGTGCTCGCTCGGTATGCTTGCGGCTTGCCATGTGCCCATGTCAACCACTACGGTAGATTACTGAGCCAAAATCTGAAGCTGTCTTTACTCAGCCAGTTTGTCTTATTCTGGACGTGTTTTTCAGGGGGCGTGGTACGTCTGCAGACGTGTCTGCTAGTATCTGGTCGTGGGATCATAGATATAGTGCTAACGTACTCAATCGTCCGCACAGAATAGCAGGCGACAGACGGGGCAAAGAAACAGAGAAGCGGCACAAGATGCCCGTCGGAAATGGCCAGCGCGAACTGAAAGTTGCCAACGTGAACTGAAAGTGATTGACGCGAACTGAAAGTGGGGTCCAGACCCCGCTTTCAGTTCGTGCGCGAAAGGTGCCCAACCCCCGGGGTTGGCCGAACTGAACTGAACGGAAATTCGCGCGAAAGGTGACGAAAGTGGCGAAAGTGCCCCGGTGTGAATCGCCTCTAAGATACAAAAAAATCATTGCTTGATAAGCATGGAAGTAATCAGCAATTCACTACAAGCACCCATGTCTCTTACAGGGAGACAGAGATGAATGGCATATGACTGAGTACATGTCTCATCGCTCTCTTGCACCAAAGAGAGGTCGCCAAGGATTAATATGTGGCATGCGGCTTCATTGGTGAGGCACTTCCACCCAACCATGCAACAAACATCTCTCATCGTCATCCTGCCAACGTCATTCTAAATAAGATAGATCCCTACATGTTCAGATACAGGAACTATAATCGATATTGTAACATACGGGCATCAGAAAAGCATCGGGATGGCAACTGAGCGTTAGGGCATCAGGGCATCAAGAAACAGGGCATCGGAGCATCCGGACTTCAGGGCATCAGCCATCAGGGCATCGAGCCAACAGGGCATCGGGCAAGGCATCCAGAAATCTGGGATTCTGGGCATCGAGCCAACAGGGCATCGGGCAAGGCATCCAGAAATCTGGGATTCTGGGCATCGGGGCATCGTCGGCAACGGGGCCGGGGCATCGAGCATCGGGGCATCGGGGCATCGGGGCATCGGGGCATCGGGGCATCGGGGCATCGGGGCATCGGGGCATCGGGGCATCGGGGCATTGGGGCATCGGGGCATCGATGCATCGTGACATTGGGGCATCGGGGCATCGGGGCATCGGGGCATCGGGGCATGGGTGCATCGGGGCATCGGGGCTTTGGGGCATCAAGGTATTGGGGCATCGAGGCATCAAGGCATCGGGGCATCAGGGCATTGGTGCATCGGGGCATCGGGGCATCGGGGCATTGGTGCATCGGGGCATCGGGGCTTTGGGGCATCAGGGTATTGGGGCAATGGGGCATCGGGGCATCGGGGAATCGGTACATCAGGCATCGGGGCATCGGGGCATTGGGGCATCGGGGCATCGGGGCATCGGGGCATCGGGGCATCGGGGCATCTGGGCATCGGGGCATCGGGGCATCTGGGAATCTGGGCATCCGTGAATTGGGGCATTGGGGCATCGGGGTATCGGGGCATCGGGGCATCGGGGTATCGGGGCATTGGTGCATCGGGGCATTGGGGCTTTGGGGCATCGGGGTATTGGGGCATCGAGGCATCGGGGCATCGGGGCATTGGGGCATTGGAGCATCGGGGCATCAGGCATCGGGGTATAGGGGCAATGGGGCATCGGGGCATCGGGGCATCGGGGCATCAGGCATCGGAGCATCGAGGCATCGGGGCATCAGGGCATCGGGGCATCGGGGCATCGGGGCATCGGGGCATCGGGGCATCGGGGCATCGGGGCATCAGGCATCTGGGCATCGAGGCATCGGGGCATCGGGGCATCGGGGCATCGGGCCATCGGGCCATCGAAGCATCGGGGCATCGGGGCATCAGGGCATCGAGGCATCGGGGCATCGGGGCATCGGGGCATCGGGGCATTGGGGCATCAGGCATCTGGGCATCGGGGCATCGTGGCATTAGGCATCTGGGCATCTGGGCATCGTGTTGTTGGGGCATTGGGGCATCAGGGCATCGGGGCATCGGGGCATTGGGGCTTTGGGGCATCGGGATATTGGGGCATCGAGACATCGGGGCATCGGGGCATCGGGGCATCGGAGCATCGGAGCATCGGGGCATCGGGGCATCGGGTCATCGGGGCATCGGGGTATGGGGGCATTGGGGCATCGGGTCATCAGGGCGTCGGGGCATCGGATAAGGCATCCAGAAATCTAGGCTTCTGGGCATCGGGGCATCTGGGCATGGGGGCATGGGGGCATAGGGGCATCGGGGCATCAGGGCATCAGGGCAACGGGGCATCGGGGCATCAGGGCTTCGGGGCATCGGGGCATCGGGGCATCCAGGCATCGGGGCATCAGGGCATCGGGGCATCGGAGCGTTGAGGTATTGGGGTATCTGAGCATCGGGGCATCGGGGCATCGGTGCATCGGGGCGTCGGAGCATCGGGGCAACAAGGCATCGGGGCATCGAGGCATCGGGGCATCGGAACATCGGTGCACCGGGGTATCGGGGCATCAGGCATCGGGGCATCGGGGCATAGGGGCATTGGTGCATCAGGCATCGGGGCATCGGGGCATCGGGGCATCGAGGCATCGGGGCATCGGGGCATCGGGGCATCGGGGCATCGAGGCATCGGGGCATCGGGGCATCGGGGCATCGGGGCATCGGGGCATCGGGGCATCGGGGCATCGGGGCATCGGGGCATCGGGGCATCGGGGCATTGGTGCATCGGGGCATTGGGGTATCGGAGCATTAAGGGCATCGGGTCATAGAGCATAGGGGCATCGGGGCATCGGGGCATCGAGGCATCGGGGCATCGAGGCATCGGGCATGGGGGCGTGGGTGCATCGGGGCATCGGGGCGTTGAGGCATTGGGGTATCGGAGGTTCGGGGCATCGGGGCATCGGGGCATCGGGGCGTCGGAGCATCGGGGCATCTGGGCATCCGGCCATTGGTGCATCAGGGTATCGTGGCATCGGGGCATTGGGGAATCGGGGCATTGGGGCATCGGGGCATCAGGGAATCGGGGCATTGGGGTATCAGGGCATCGGGGCATCGGTGCATTGAGGCATCGGGGCGTTGAGGTATTGGGGTATCAGAGCATCAGGGCATCGGGGCATCGAGGCATCGGCATCGGCATCGGCATCGGCATCGGCATCGGCATCGGCATCGGCATCGGCATCGGCATCGGCATCGGCATCGGCATCGGCATCGGCATCGGCATCGGCATCGGCATCGGCATCGGCATCGGCATCGGCATCGGCATCGGCATCGGCATCGGCATCGGCATCGGCATCGGCATCGGCATCGGCATCGGCATCGGCATCGGCATCGGCATCGGCATCGGCATCGGCATCGGCATCGGCATCGGCATCGGCATCGGCATCGGCATCGGCATCGGCATCGGCATCGGCATCGGCATCGGCATCGGCATCGGCATCGGCATCGGCATCGGCATCGGCATCGGCATCGGCATCGGCATCGGCATCGGCATCGGCATCGGCATCGGCATCGGCATCGGCATCGGCATCGGCATCGGCATCGGCATCGGCATCGGCATCGGCATCGGCATCGGCATCGGCATCGGCATCGGCATCGGCATCGGCATCGGCATCGGCATCGGCATCGGCATCGGCATCGGCATCGGCATCGGCATCGGCATCGGCATCGGCATCGGCATCGGCATCGGCATCGGCATCGGCATCGGCATCGGCATCGGCATCGGCATCGGCATCGGCATCGGCATCGGCATCGGCATCGGCATCGGCATCGGCATCGGCATCGGCATCGGCATCGGCATCGGCATCGGCATCGGCATCGGCATCGGCATCGGCATCGGCATCGGCATCGGCATCGGCATCGGCATCGGCATCGGCATCGGCATCGGCATCGGCATCGGCATCGGCATCGGCATCGGCATCGGCATCGGCATCGGCATCGGCATCGGCATCGGCATCGGCATCGGCATCGGCATCGGCATCGGCATCGGCATCGGCATCGGCATCGGCATCGGCATCGGCATCGGCATCGGCATCGGCATCGGCATCGGCATCGGCATCGGCATCGGCATCGGCATCGGCATCGGCATCGGCATCGGCATCGGCATCGGCATCGGCATCGGCATCGGCATCGGCATCGGCATCGGCATCGGCATCGGCATCGGCATCGGCATCGGCATCGGCATCGGCATCGGCATCGGCATCGGCATCGGCATCGGCATCGGCATCGGCATCGGCATCGGCATCGGCATCGGCATCGGCATCGGCATCGGCATCGGCATCGGCATCGGCATCGGCATCGGCATCGGCATCGGCATCGGCATCGGCATCGGCATCGGCATCGGCATCGGCATCGGCATCGGCATCGGCATCGGCATCGGCATCGGCATCGGCATCGGCATCGGCATCGGCATCGGCATCGGCATCGGCATCGGCATCGGCATCGGCATCGGCATCGGCATCGGCATCGGCATCGGCATCGGCATCGGCATCGGCATCGGCATCGGCATCGGCATCGGCATCGGCATCGGCATCGGCATCGGCATCGGCATCGGCATCGGCATCGGCATCGGCATCGGCATCGGCATCGGCATCGGCATCGGCATCGGCATCGGCATCGGCATCGGCATCGGCATCGGCATCGGCATCGGCATCGGCATCGGCATCGGCATCGGCATCGGCATCGGCATCGGCATCGGCATCGGCATCGGCATCGGCATCGGCATCGGCATCGGCATCGGCATCGGCATCGGCATCGGCATCGGCATCGGCATCGGCATCGGCATCGGCATCGGCATCGGCATCGGCATCGGCATCGGCATCGGCATCGGCATCGGCATCGGCATCGGCATCGGCATCGGCATCGGCATCGGCATCGGCATCGGCATCGGCATCGGCATCGGCATCGGCATCGGCATCGGCATCGGCATCGGCATCGGCATCGGCATCGGCATCGGCATCGGCATCGGCATCGGCATCGGCATCGGCATCGGCATCGGCATCGGCATCGGCATCGGCATCGGCATCGGCATCGGCATCGGCATCGGCATCGGCATCGGCATCGGCATCGGCATCGGCATCGGCATCGGCATCGGCATCGGCATCGGCATCGGCATCGGCATCGGCATCGGCATCGGCATCGGCATCGGCATCGGCATCGGCATCGGCATCGGCATCGGCATCGGCATCGGCATCGGCATCGGCATCGGCATCGGCATCGGCATCGGCATCGGCATCGGCATCGGCATCGGCATCGGCATCGGCATCGGCATCGGCATCGGCATCGGCATCGGCATCGGCATCGGCATCGGCATCGGCATCGGCATCGGCATCGGCATCGGCATCGGCATCGGCATCGGCATCGGCATCGGCATCGGCATCGGCATCGGCATCGGCATCGGCATCGGCATCGGCATCGGCATCGGCATCGGCATCGGCATCGGCATCGGCATCGGCATCGGCATCGGCATCGGCATCGGCATCGGCATCGGCATCGGCATCGGCATCGGCATCGGCATCGGCATGGCATCGGCATCGGCATCGGCATCGGCATCGGCATCGGCATCGGCATCGGCATCGGCATCGGCATCGGCATCGGCATCGGCATCGGCATCGGCATCGGCATCGGCATCGGCATCGGCATCGGCATCGGCATCGGCATCGGCATCGGCATCGGCATCGGCATCGGCATCGGCATCGGCATCGGCATCGGCATCGGCATCGGCATCGGCATCGGCATCGGCATCGGCATCGGCATCGGCATCGGCATCGGCATCGGCATCGGCATCGGCATCGGCATCGGCATCGGCATCGGCATCGGCATCGGCATCGGCATCGGCATCGGCATCGGCATCGGCATCGGCATCGGCATCGGCATCGGCATCGGCATCGGCATCGGCATCGGCATCGGCATCGGCATCGGCATCGGCATCGGCATCGGCATCGGCATCGGCATCGGCATCGGCATCGGCATCGGCATCGGCATCGGCATCGGCATCGGCATCGGCATCGGCATCGGCATCGGCATCGGCATCGGCATCGGCATCGGCATCGGCATCGGCATCGGCATCGGCATCGGCATCGGCATCGGCATCGGCATCGGCATCGGCATCGGCATCGGCATCGGCATCGGCATCGGCATCGGCATCGGCATCGGCATCGGCATCGGCATCGGCATCGGCATCGGCATCGGCATCGGCATCGGCATCGGCATCGGCATCGGCATCGGCATCGGCATCGGCATCGGCATCGGCATCGGCATCGGCATCGGCATCGGCATCGGCATCGGCATCGGCATCGGCATCGGCATCGGCATCGGCATCGGCATCGGCATCGGCATCGGCATCGGCATCGGCATCGGCATCGGCATCGGCATCGGCATCGGCATCGGCATCGGCATCGGCATCGGCATCGGCATCGGCATCGGCATCGGCATCGGCATCGGCATCGGCATCGGCATCGGCATCGGCATCGGCATCGGCATCGGCATCGGCATCGGCATCGGCATCGGCATCGGCATCGGCATCGGCATCGGCATCGGCATCGGCATCGGCATCGGCATCGGCATCGGCATCGGCATCGGCATCGGCATCGGCATCGGCATCGGCATCGGCATCGGCATCGGCATCGGCATCGGCATCGGCATCGGCATCGGCATCGGCATCGGCATCGGCATCGGCATCGGCATCGGCATCGGCATCGGCATCGGCATCGGCATCGGCATCGGCATCGGCATCGGCATCGGCATCGGCATCGGCATCGGCATCGGCATCGGCATCGGCATCGGCATCGGCATCGGCATCGGCATCGGCATCGGCATCGGCATCGGCATCGGCATCGGCATCGGCATCGGCATCGGCATCGGCATCGGCATCGGCATCGGCATCGGCATCGGCATCGGCATCGGCATCGGCATCGGCATCGGCATCGGCATCGGCATCGGCATCGGCATCGGCATCGGCATCGGCATCGGCATCGGCATCGGCATCGGCATCGGCATCGGCATCGGCATCGGCATCGGCATCGGCATCGGCATCGGCATCGGCATCGGCATCGGCATCGGCATCGGCATCGGCATCGGCATCGGCATCGGCATCGGCATCGGCATCGGCATCGGCATCGGCATCGGCATCGGCATCGGCATCGGCATCGGCATCGGCATCGGCATCGGCATCGGCATCGGCATCGGCATCGGCATCGGCATCGGCATCGGCATCGGCATCGGCATCGGCATCGGCATCGGCATCGCATCGGCATCGGCATCGGCATCGGCATCGGCATCGGCATCGGCATCGGCATCGGCATCGGCATCGGCATCGGCATCGGCATCGGCATCGGCATCGGCATCGGCATCGGCATCGGCATCGGCATCGGCATCGGCATCGGCATCGGCATCGGCATCGGCATCGGCATCGGCATCGGCATCGGCATCGGCATCGGCATCGGCATCGGCATCGGCATCGGCATCGGCATCGGCATCGGCATCGGCATCGGCATCGGCATCGGCATCGGCATCGGCATCGGCATCGGCATCGGCATCGGCATCGGCATCGGCATCGGCATCGGCATCGGCATCGGCATCGGCATCGGCATCGGCATCGGCATCGGCATCGGCATCGGCATCGGCATCGGCATCGGCATCGGCATCGGCATCGGCATCGGCATCGGCATCGGCATCGGCATCGGCATCGGCATCGGCATCGGCATCGGCATCGGCATCGGCATCGGCATCGGCATCGGCATCGGCATCGGCATCGGCATCGGCATCGGCATCGGCATCGGCATCGGCATCGGCATCGGCATCGGCATCGGCATCGGCATCGGCATCGGCATCGGCATCGGCATCGGCATCGGCATCGGCATCGGCATCGGCATCGGCATCGGCATCGGCATCGGCATCGGCATCGGCATCGGCATCGGCATCGGCATCGGCATCGGCATCGGCATCGGCATCGGCATCGGCATCGGCATCGGCATCGGCATCGGCATCGGCATCGGCATCGGCATCGGCATCGGCATCGGCATCGGCATCGGCATCGGCATCGGCATCGGCATCGGCATCGGCATCGGCATCGGCATCGGCATCGGCATCGGCATCGGCATCGGCATCGGCATCGGCATCGGCATCGGCATCGGCATCGGCATCGGCATCGGCATCGGCATCGGCATCGGCATCGGCATCGGCATCGGCATCGGCATCGGCATCGGCATCGGCATCGGCATCGGCATCGGCATCGGCATCGGCATCGGCATCGGCATCGGCATCGGCATCGGCATCGGCATCGGCATCGGCATCGGCATCGGCATCGGCATCGGCATCGGCATCGGCATCGGCATCGGCATCGGCATCGGCATCGGCATCGGCATCGGCATCGGCATCGGCATCGGCATCGGCATCGGCATCGGCATCGGCATCGGCATCGGCATCGCATCGGCATCGGCATCGGCATCGGCATCGGCATCGGCATCGGCATCGGCATCGGCATCGGCATCGGCATCGGCATCGGCATCGGCATCGGCATCGGCATCGGCATCGGCATCGGCATCGGCATCGGCATCGGCATCGGCATCGGCATCGGCATCGGCATCGGCATCGGCATCGGCATCGGCATCGGCATCGGCATCGGCATCGGCATCGGCATCGGCATCGGCATCGGCATCGGCATCGGCATCGGCATCGGCATCGGCATCGGCATCGGCATCGGCATCGGCATCGGCATCGGCATCGGCATCGGCATCGGCATCGGCATCGGCATCGGCATCGGCATCGGCATCGGCATCGGCATCGGCATCGGCATCGGCATCGGCATCGGCATCGGCATCGGCATCGGCATCGGCATCGGCATCGGCATCGGCATCGGCATCGGCATCGGCATCGGCATCGGCATCGGCATCGGCATCGGCATCGGCATCGGCATCGGCATCGGCATCGGCATCGGCATCGGCATCGGCATCGGCATCGGCATCGGCATCGGCATCGGCATCGGCATCGGCATCGGCATCGGCATCGGCATCGGCATCGGCATCGGCATCGGCATCGGCATCGGCATCGGCATCGGCATCGGCATCGGCATCGGCATCGGCATCGGCATCGGCATCGGCATCGGCATCGGCATCGGCATCGGCATCGGCATCGGCATCGGCATCGGCATCGGCATCGGCATCGGCATCGGCATCGGCATCGGCATCGGCATCGGCATCGGCATCGGCATCGGCATCGGCATCGGCATCGGCATCGGCATCGGCATCGGCATCGGCATCGGCATCGGCATCGGCATCGGCATCGGCATCGGCATCGGCATCGGCATCGGCATCGGCATCGGCATCGGCATCGGCATCGGCATCGGCATCGGCATCGGCATCGGCATCGGCATCGGCATCGGCATCGGCATCGGCATCGGCATCGGCATCGGCATCGGCATCGGCATCGGCATCGGCATCGGCATCGGCATCGGCATCGGCATCGGCATCGGCATCGGCATCGGCATCGGCATCGGCATCGGCATCGGCATCGGCATCGGCATCGGCATCGGCATCGGCATCGGCATCGGCATCGGCATCGGCATCGGCATCGGCATCGGCATCGGCATCGGCATCGGCATCGGCATCGGCATCGGCATCGGCATCGGCATCGGCATCGGCATCGGCATCGGCATCGGCATCGGCATCGGCATCGGCATCGGCATCGGCATCGGCATCGGCATCGGCATCGGCATCGGCATCGGCATCGGCATCGGCATCGGCATCGGCATCGGCATCGGCATCGGCATCGGCATCGGCATCGGCATCGGCATCGGCATCGGCATCGGCATCGGCATCGGCATCGGCATCGGCATCGGCATCGGCATCGGCATCGGCATCGGCATCGGCATCGGCATCGGCATCGGCATCGGCATCGGCATCGGCATCGGCATCGGCATCGGCATCGGCATCGGCATCGGCATCGGCATCGGCATCGGCATCGGCATCGGCATCGGCATCGGCATCGGCATCGGCATCGGCATCGGCATCGGCATCGGCATCGGCATCGGCATCGGCATCGGCATCGGCATCGGCATCGGCATCGGCATCGGCATCGGCATCGGCATCGGCATCGGCATCGGCATCGGCATCGGCATCGGCATCGGCATCGGCATCGGCATCGGCATCGGCATCGGCATCGGCATCGGCATCGGCATCGGCATCGGCATCGGCATCGGCATCGGCATCGGCATCGGCATCGGCATCGGCATCGGCATCGGCATCGGCATCGGCATCGGCATCGGCATCGGCATCGGCATCGGCATCGGCATCGGCATCGGCATCGGCATCGGCATCGGCATCGGCATCGGCATCGGCATCGGCATCGGCATCGGCATCGGCATCGGCATCGGCATCGGCATCGGCATCGGCATCGGCATCGGCATCGGCATCGGCATCGGCATCGGCATCGGCATCGGCATCGGCATCGGCATCGGCATCGGCATCGGCATCGGCATCGGCATCGGCATCGGCATCGGCATCGGCATCGGCATCGGCATCGGCATCGGCATCGGCATCGGCATCGGCATCGGCATCGGCATCGGCATCGGCATCGGCATCGGCATCGGCATCGGCATCGGCATCGGCATCGGCATCGGCATCGGCATCGGCATCGGCATCGGCATCGGCATCGGCATCGGCATCGGCATCGGCATCGGCATCGGCATCGGCATCGGCATCGGCATCGGCATCGGCATCGGCATCGGCATCGGCATCGGCATCGGCATCGGCATCGGCATCGGCATCGGCATCGGCATCGGCATCGGCATCGGCATCGGCATCGGCATCGGCATCGGCATCGGCATCGGCATCGGCATCGGCATCGGCATCGGCATCGGCATCGGCATCGGCATCGGCATCGGCATCGGCATCGGCATCGGCATCGGCATCGGCATCGGCATCGGCATCGGCATCGGCATCGGCATCGGCATCGGCATCGGCATCGGCATCGGCATCGGCATCGGCATCGGCATCGGCATCGGCATCGGCATCGGCATCGGCATCGGCATCGGCATCGGCATCGGCATCGGCATCGGCATCGGCATCGGCATCGGCATCGGCATCGGCATCGGCATCGGCATCGGCATCGGCATCGGCATCGGCATCGGCATCGGCATCGGCATCGGCATCGGCATCGGCATCGGCATCGGCATCGGCATCGGCATCGGCATCGGCATCGGCATCGGCATCGGCATCGGCATCGGCATCGGCATCGGCATCGGCATCGGCATCGGCATCGGCATCGGCATCGGCATCGGCATCGGCATCGGCATCGGCATCGGCATCGGCATCGGCATCGGCATCGGCATCGGCATCGGCATCGGCATCGGCATCGGCATCGGCATCGGCATCGGCATCGGCATCGGCATCGGCATCGGCATCGGCATCGGCATCGGCATCGGCATCGGCATCGGCATCGGCATCGGCATCGGCATCGGCATCGGCATCGGCATCGGCATCGGCATCGGCATCGGCATCGGCATCGCATCGGCATCGGCATCGGCATCGGCATCGGCATCGGCATCGGCATCGGCATCGGCATCGGCATCGGCATCGGCATCGGCATCGGCATCGGCATCGGCATCGGCATCGGCATCGGCATCGGCATCGGCATCGGCATCGGCATCGGCATCGGCATCGGCATCGGCATCGGCATCGGCATCGGCATCGGCATCGGCATCGGCATCGGCATCGGCATCGGCATCGGCATCGGCATCGGCATCGGCATCGGCATCGGCATCGGCATCGGCATCGGCATCGGCATCGGCATCGGCATCGGCATCGGCATCGGCATCGGCATCGGCATCGGCATCGGCATCGGCATCGGCATCGGCATCGGCATCGGCATCGGCATCGGCATCGGCATCGGCATCGCATCGGCATCGGCATCGGCATCGGCATCGGCATCGGCATCGGCATCGGCATCGGCATCGGCATCGGCATCGGCATCGGCATCGGCATCGGCATCGGCATCGGCATCGGCATCGGCATCGGCATCGGCATCGGCATCGGCATCGGCATCGGCATCGGCATCGGCATCGGCATCGGCATCGGCATCGGCATCGGCATCGGCATCGGCATCGGCATCGGCATCGGCATCGGCATCGGCATCGGCATCGGCATCGGCATCGGCATCGGCATCGGCATCGGCATCGGCATCGGCATCGGCATCGGCATCGGCATCGGCATCGGCATCGGCATCGGCATCGGCATCGGCATCGGCATCGGCATCGGCATCGGCATCGGCATCGGCATCGGCATCGGCATCGGCATCGGCATCGGCATCGGCATCGGCATCGGCATCGGCATCGGCATCGGCATCGGCATCGGCATCGGCATCGGCATCGGCATCGGCATCGGCATCGGCATCGGCATCGGCATCGGCATCGGCATCGGCATCGGCATCGGCATCGGCATCGGCATCGGCATCGGCATCGGCATCGGCATCGGCATCGGCATCGGCATCGGCATCGGCATCGGCATCGGCATCGGCATCGGCATCGGCATCGGCATCGGCATCGGCATCGGCATCGGCATCGGCATCGGCATCGGCATCGGCATCGGCATCGGCATCGGCATCGGCATCGGCATCGGCATCGGCATCGGCATCGGCATCGGCATCGGCATCGGCATCGGCATCGGCATCGGCATCGGCATCGGCATCGGCATCGGCATCGGCATCGGCATCGGCATCGGCATCGGCATCGGCATCGGCATCGGCATCGGCATCGGCATCGGCATCGGCATCGGCATCGGCATCGGCATCGGCATCGGCATCGGCATCGGCATCGGCATCGGCATCGGCATCGGCATCGGCATCGGCATCGGCATCGGCATCGGCATCGGCATCGGCATCGGCATCGGCATCGGCATCGGCATCGGCATCGGCATCGGCATCGGCATCGGCATCGGCATCGGCATCGGCATCGGCATCGGCATCGGCATCGGCATCGGCATCGGCATCGGCATCGGCATCGGCATCGGCATCGGCATCGGCATCGGCATCGGCATCGGCATCGGCATCGGCATCGGCATCGGCATCGGCATCGGCATCGGCATCGGCATCGGCATCGGCATCGGCATCGGCATCGGCATCGGCATCGGCATCGGCATCGGCATCGGCATCGGCATCGGCATCGGCATCGGCATCGGCATCGGCATCGGCATCGGCATCGGCATCGGCATCGGCATCGGCATCGGCATCGGCATCGGCATCGGCATCGGCATCGGCATCGGCATCGGCATCGGCATCGGCATCGGCATCGGCATCGGCATCGGCATCGGCATCGGCATCGGCATCGGCATCGGCATCGGCATCGGCATCGGCATCGGCATCGGCATCGGCATCGGCATCGGCATCGGCATCGGCATCGGCATCGGCATCGGCATCGGCATCGGCATCGCATCGGCATCGGCATCGGCATCGGCATCGGCATCGGCATCGGCATCGGCATCGGCATCGGCATCGGCATCGGCATCGGCATCGGCATCGGCATCGGCATCGGCATCGGCATCATCATCGGCATCGGCATCGGCATCGGCATCGGCATCGGCATCGGCATCGGCATCGGCATCGGCATCGGCATCGGCATCGGCATCGGCATCGGCATCGGCATCGGCATCGGCATCGGCATCGGCATCGGCATCGGCATCGGCATCGGCATCGGCATCGGCATCGGCATCGGCATCGGCATCGGCATCGGCATCGGCATCGGCATCGGCATCGGCATCGGCATCGGCATCGGCATCGGCATCGGCATCGGCATCGGCATCGGCATCGGCATCGGCATCGGCATCGGCATCGGCATCGGCATCGGCATCGGCATCGGCATCGGCATCGGCATCGGCATCGGCATCGGCATCGGCATCGGCATCGGCATCGGCATCGGCATCGGCATCGGCATCGGCATCGGCATCGGCATCGGCATCGGCATCGGCATCGGCATCGGCATCGGCATCGGCATCGGCATCGGCATCGGCATCGGCATCGGCATCGGCATCGGCATCGGCATCGGCATCGGCATCGGCATCGGCATCGGCATCGGCATCGGCATCGGCATCGGCATCGGCATCGGCATCGGCATCGGCATCGGCATCGGCATCGGCATCGGCATCGGCATCGGCATCGGCATCGGCATCGGCATCGGCATCGGCATCGGCATCGGCATCGGCATCGGCATCGGCATCGGCATCGCATCGGCATCGGCATCGGCATCGGCATCGGCATCGGCATCGGCATCGGCATCGGCATCGGCATCGGCATCGGCATCGGCATCGGCATCGGCATCGGCATCGGCATCGGCATCGGCATCGGCATCGGCATCGGCATCGGCATCGGCATCGGCATCGGCATCGGCATCGGCATCGGCATCGGCATCGGCATCGGCATCGGCATCGGCATCGGCATCGGCATCGGCATCGGCATCGGCATCGGCATCGGCATCGGCATCGGCATCGGCATCGGCATCGGCATCGGCATCGGCATCGGCATCGGCATCGGCATCGGCATCGGCATCGGCATCGGCATCGGCATCGGCATCGGCATCGGCATCGGCATCGGCATCGGCATCGGCATCGGCATCGGCATCGGCATCGGCATCGGCATCGGCATCGGCATCGGCATCGGCATCGGCATCGGCATCGGCATCGGCATCGGCATCGGCATCGGCATCGGCATCGGCATCGGCATCGGCATCGGCATCGGCATCGGCATCGGCATCGGCATCGGCATCGGCATCGGCATCGGCATCGGCATCGGCATCGGCATCGGCATCGGCATCGGCATCGGCATCGGCATCGGCATCGGCATCGGCATCGGCATCGGCATCGGCATCGGCATCGGCATCGGCATCGGCATCGGCATCGGCATCGGCATCGGCATCGGCATCGGCATCGGCATCGGCATCGGCATCGGCATCGGCATCGGCATCGGCATCGGCATCGGCATCGGCATCGGCATCGGCATCGGCATCGGCATCGGCATCGGCATCGGCATCGGCATCGGCATCGGCATCGGCATCGGCATCGGCATCGGCATCGGCATCGGCATCGGCATCGGCATCGGCATCGGCATCGGCATCGGCATCGGCATCGGCATCGGCATCGGCATCGGCATCGGCATCGGCATCGGCATCGGCATCGGCATCGGCATCGGCATCGGCATCGGCATCGGCATCGGCATCGGCATCGGCATCGGCATCGGCATCGGCATCGGCATCGGCATCGGCATCGGCATCGGCATCGGCATCGGCATCGGCATCGGCATCGGCATCGGCATCGGCATCGGCATCGGCATCGGCATCGGCATCGGCATCGGCATCGGCATCGGCATCGGCATCGGCATCGGCATCGGCATCGGCATCGGCATCGGCATCGGCATCGGCATCGGCATCGGCATCGGCATCGGCATCGGCATCGGCATCGGCATCGGCATCGGCATCGGCATCGGCATCGGCATCGGCATCGGCATCGGCATCGGCATCGGCATCGGCATCGGCATCGGCATCGGCATCGGCATCGGCATCGGCATCGGCATCGGCATCGGCATCGGCATCGGCATCGGCATCGGCATCGGCATCGGCATCGGCATCGGCATCGGCATCGGCATCGGCATCGGCATCGGCATCGGCATCGGCATCGGCATCGGCATCGGCATCGGCATCGGCATCGGCATCGGCATCGGCATCGGCATCGGCATCGGCATCGGCATCGGCATCGGCATCGGCATCGGCATCGGCATCGGCATCGGCATCGGCATCGGCATCGGCATCGGCATCGGCATCGGCATCGGCATCGGCATCGGCATCGGCATCGGCATCGGCATCGGCATCGGCATCGGCATCGGCATCGGCATCGGCATCGGCATCGGCATCGGCATCGGCATCGGCATCGGCATCGGCATCGGCATCGGCATCGGCATCGGCATCGGCATCGGCATCGGCATCGGCATCGGCATCGGCATCGGCATCGGCATCGGCATCGGCATCGGCATCGGCATCGGCATCGGCATCGGCATCGGCATCGGCATCGGCATCGGCATCGGCATCGGCATCGGCATCGGCATCGGCATCGGCATCGGCATCGGCATCGGCATCGGCATCGGCATCGGCATCGGCATCGGCATCGGCATCGGCATCGGCATCGGCATCGGCATCGGCATCGGCATCGGCATCGGCATCGGCATCGGCATCGGCATCGGCATCGGCATCGGCATCGGCATCGGCATCGGCATCGGCATCGGCATCGGCATCGGCATCGGCATCGGCATCGGCATCGGCATCGGCATCGGCATCGGCATCGGCATCGGCATCGGCATCGGCATCGGCATCGGCATCGGCATCGGCATCGGCATCGGCATCGGCATCGGCATCGGCATCGGCATCGGCATCGGCATCGGCATCGGCATCGGCATCGGCATCGGCATCGGCATCGGCATCGGCATCGGCATCGGCATCGGCATCGGCATCGGCATCGGCATCGGCATCGGCATCGGCATCGGCATCGGCATCGGCATCGGCATCGGCATCGGCATCGGCATCGGCATCGGCATCGGCATCGGCATCGGCATCGGCATCGGCATCGGCATCGGCATCGGCATCGGCATCGGCATCGGCATCGGCATCGGCATCGGCATCGGCATCGGCATCGGCATCGGCATCGGCATCGGCATCGGCATCGGCATCGGCATCGGCATCGGCATCGGCATCGGCATCGGCATCGGCATCGGCATCGGCATCGGCATCGGCATCGGCATCGGCATCGGCATCGGCATCGGCATCGGCATCGGCATCGGCATCGGCATCGGCATCGGCATCGGCATCGGCATCGGCATCGGCATCGGCATCGGCATCGGCATCGGCATCGGCATCGGCATCGGCATCGGCATCGGCATCGGCATCGGCATCGGCATCGGCATCGGCATCGGCATCGGCATCGGCATCGGCATCGGCATCGGCATCGGCATCGGCATCGGCATCGGCATCGGCATCGGCATCGGCATCGGCATCGGCATCGGCATCGGCATCGGCATCGGCATCGGCATCGGCATCGGCATCGGCATCGGCATCGGCATCGGCATCGGCATCGGCATCGGCATCGGCATCGGCATCGGCATCGGCATCGGCATCGGCATCGGCATCGGCATCGGCATCGGCATCGGCATCGGCATCGGCATCGGCATCGGCATCGCATCGGCATCGGCATCGGCATCGGCATCGGCATCGGCATCGGCATCGGCATCGGCATCGGCATCGGCATCGGCATCGGCATCGGCATCGGCATCGGCATCGGCATCGGCATCGGCATCGGCATCGGCATCGGCATCGGCATCGGCATCGGCATCGGCATCGGCATCGGCATCGGCATCGGCATCGGCATCGGCATCGGCATCGGCATCGGCATCGGCATCGGCATCGGCATCGGCATCGGCATCGGCATCGGCATCGGCATCGGCATCGGCATCGGCATCGGCATCGGCATCGGCATCGGCATCGGCATCGGCATCGGCATCGGCATCGGCATCGGCATCGGCATCGGCATCGGCATCGGCATCGGCATCGGCATCGGCATCGGCATCGGCATCGGCATCGGCATCGGCATCGGCATCGGCATCGGCATCGGCATCGGCATCGGCATCGGCATCGGCATCGGCATCGGCATCGGCATCGGCATCGGCATCGGCATCGGCATCGGCATCGGCATCGGCATCGGCATCGGCATCGGCATCGGCATCGGCATCGGCATCGGCATCGGCATCGGCATCGGCATCGGCATCGGCATCGGCATCGGCATCGGCATCGGCATCGGCATCGGCATCGGCATCGGCATCGGCATCGGCATCGGCATCGGCATCGGCATCGGCATCGGCATCGGCATCGGCATCGGCATCGGCATCGGCATCGGCATCGGCATCGGCATCGGCATCGGCATCGGCATCGGCATCGGCATCGGCATCGGCATCGGCATCGGCATCGGCATCGGCATCGGCATCGGCATCGGCATCGGCATCGGCATCGGCATCGGCATCGGCATCGCATCGGCATCGGCATCGGCATCGGCATCGGCATCGGCATCGGCATCGGCATCGGCATCGGCATCGGCATCGGCATCGGCATCGGCATCGGCATCGGCATCGGCATCGGCATCGGCATCGGCATCGGCATCGGCATCGGCATCGGCATCGGCATCGGCATCGGCATCGGCATCGGCATCGGCATCGGCATCGGCATCGGCATCGGCATCGGCATCGGCATCGGCATCGGCATCGGCATCGGCATCGGCATCGGCATCGGCATCGGCATCGGCATCGGCATCGGCATCGGCATCGGCATCGGCATCGGCATCGGCATCGGCATCGGCATCGGCATCGGCATCGGCATCGGCATCGGCATCGGCATCGGCATCGGCATCGGCATCGGCATCGGCATCGGCATCGGCATCGGCATCGGCATCGGCATCGGCATCGGCATCGGCATCGGCATCGGCATCGGCATCGGCATCGGCATCGGCATCGGCATCGGCATCGGCATCGGCATCGGCATCGGCATCGGCATCGGCATCGGCATCGGCATCGGCATCGGCATCGGCATCGGCATCGGCATCGGCATCGGCATCGGCATCGGCATCGGCATCGGCATCGGCATCGGCATCGGCATCGGCATCGGCATCGGCATCGGCATCGGCATCGGCATCGGCATCGGCATCGGCATCGGCATCGGCATCGGCATCGGCATCGGCATCGGCATCGGCATCGGCATCGGCATCGGCATCGGCATCGGCATCGGCATCGGCATCGGCATCGGCATCGGCATCGGCATCGGCATCGGCATCGGCATCGGCATCGGCATCGGCATCGGCATCGGCATCGGCATCGGCATCGGCATCGGCATCGGCATCGGCATCGGCATCGGCATCGGCATCGGCATCGGCATCGGCATCGGCATCGGCATCGGCATCGGCATCGGCATCGGCATCGGCATCGGCATCGGCATCGGCATCGGCATCGGCATCGGCATCGGCATCGGCATCGGCATCGGCATCGGCATCGGCATCGGCATCGGCATCGGCATCGGCATCGGCATCGGCATCGGCATCGGCATCGGCATCGGCATCGGCATCGGCATCGGCATCGGCATCGGCATCGGCATCGGCATCGGCATCGGCATCGGCATCGGCATCGGCATCGGCATCGGCATCGGCATCGGCATCGGCATCGGCATCGGCATCGGCATCGGCATCGGCATCGGCATCGGCATCGGCATCGGCATCGGCATCGGCATCGGCATCGGCATCGGCATCGGCATCGGCATCGGCATCGGCATCGGCATCGGCATCGGCATCGGCATCGGCATCGGCATCGGCATCGGCATCGGCATCGGCATCGCATCGGCATCGGCATCGGCATCGGCATCGGCATCGGCATCGGCATCGGCATCGGCATCGGCATCGGCATCGGCATCGGCATCGGCATCGGCATCGGCATCGGCATCGGCATCGGCATCGGCATCGGCATCGGCATCGGCATCGGCATCGGCATCGGCATCGGCATCGGCATCGGCATCGGCATCGGCATCGGCATCGGCATCGGCATCGGCATCGGCATCGGCATCGGCATCGGCATCGGCATCGGCATCGGCATCGGCATCGGCATCGGCATCGGCATCGGCATCGGCATCGGCATCGGCATCGGCATCGGCATCGGCATCGGCATCGGCATCGGCATCGGCATCGGCATCGGCATCGGCATCGGCATCGGCATCGGCATCGGCATCGGCATCGGCATCGGCATCGGCATCGGCATCGGCATCGGCATCGGCATCGGCATCGGCATCGGCATCGGCATCGGCATCGGCATCGGCATCGGCATCGGCATCGGCATCGGCATCGGCATCGGCATCGGCATCGGCATCGGCATCGGCATCGGCATCGGCATCGGCATCGGCATCGGCATCGGCATCGGCATCGGCATCGGCATCGGCATCGGCATCGGCATCGGCATCGGCATCGGCATCGGCATCGGCATCGGCATCGGCATCGGCATCGGCATCGGCATCGGCATCGGCATCGGCATCGGCATCGGCATCGGCATCGGCATCGGCATCGGCATCGGCATCGGCATCGGCATCGGCATCGGCATCGGCATCGGCATCGGCATCGGCATCGGCATCGGCATCGGCATCGGCATCGGCATCGGCATCGGCATCGGCATCGGCATCGGCATCGGCATCGGCATCGGCATCGGCATCGGCATCGGCATCGGCATCGGCATCGGCATCGGCATCGGCATCGGCATCGGCATCGGCATCGGCATCGGCATCGGCATCGGCATCGGCATCGGCATCGGCATCGGCATCGGCATCGGCATCGGCATCGGCATCGGCATCGGCATCGGCATCGGCATCGGCATCGGCATCGGCATCGGCATCGGCATCGGCATCGGCATCGGCATCGGCATCGGCATCGGCATCGGCATCGGCATCGGCATCGGCATCGGCATCGGCATCGGCATCGGCATCGGCATCGGCATCGGCATCGGCATCGGCATCGGCATCGGCATCGGCATCGGCATCGGCATCGGCATCGGCATCGGCATCGGCATCGGCATCGGCATCGGCATCGGCATCGGCATCGGCATCGGCATCGGCATCGGCATCGGCATCGGCATCGGCATCGGCATCGGCATCGGCATCGGCATCGGCATCGGCATCGGCATCGGCATCGGCATCGGCATCGGCATCGGCATCGGCATCGGCATCGGCATCGGCATCGGCATCGGCATCGGCATCGGCATCGGCATCGGCATCGGCATCGGCATCGGCATCGGCATCGGCATCGGCATCGGCATCGGCATCGGCATCGGCATCGGCATCGGCATCGGCATCGGCATCGGCATCGGCATCGGCATCGGCATCGGCATCGGCATCGGCATCGGCATCGGCATCGGCATCGGCATCGGCATCGGCATCGGCATCGGCATCGGCATCGGCATCGGCATCGGCATCGGCATCGGCATCGGCATCGGCATCGGCATCGGCATCGGCATCGGCATCGGCATCGGCATCGGCATCGGCATCGGCATCGGCATCGGCATCGGCATCGGCATCGGCATCGGCATCGGCATCGGCATCGGCATCGGCATCGGCATCGGCATCGGCATCGGCATCGGCATCGGCATCGGCATCGGCATCGGCATCGGCATCGGCATCGGCATCGGCATCGGCATCGGCATCGGCATCGGCATCGGCATCGGCATCGGCATCGGCATCGGCATCGGCATCGGCATCGGCATCGGCATCGGCATCGGCATCGGCATCGGCATCGGCATCGGCATCGGCATCGGCATCGGCATCGGCATCGGCATCGGCATCGGCATCGGCATCGGCATCGGCATCGGCATCGGCATCGGCATCGGCATCGGCATCGGCATCGGCATCGGCATCGGCATCGGCATCGGCATCGGCATCGGCATCGGCATCGGCATCGGCATCGGCATCGGCATCGGCATCGGCATCGGCATCGGCATCGGCATCGGCATCGGCATCGGCATCGGCATCGGCATCGGCATCGGCATCGGCATCGGCATCGGCATCGGCATCGGCATCGGCATCGGCATCGGCATCGGCATCGGCATCGGCATCGGCATCGGCATCGGCATCGGCATCGGCATCGGCATCGGCATCGGCATCGGCATCGGCATCGGCATCGGCATCGGCATCGGCATCGGCATCGGCATCGGCATCGGCATCGGCATCGGCATCGGCATCGGCATCGGCATCGGCATCGGCATCGGCATCGGCATCGGCATCGGCATCGGCATCGGCATCGGCATCGGCATCGGCATCGGCATCGGCATCGGCATCGGCATCGGCATCGGCATCGGCATCGGCATCGGCATCGGCATCGGCATCGGCATCGGCATCGGCATCGGCATCGGCATCGGCATCGGCATCGGCATCGGCATCGGCATCGGCATCGGCATCGGCATCGGCATCGGCATCGGCATCGGCATCGGCATCGGCATCGGCATCGGCATCGGCATCGGCATCGGCATCGGCATCGGCATCGGCATCGGCATCGGCATCGGCATCGGCATCGGCATCGGCATCGGCATCGGCATCGGCATCGGCATCGGCATCGGCATCGGCATCGGCATCGGCATCGGCATCGGCATCGGCATCGGCATCGGCATCGGCATCGGCATCGGCATCGGCATCGGCATCGGCATCGGCATCGGCATCGGCATCGGCATCGGCATCGGCATCGGCATCGGCATCGGCATCGGCATCGGCATCGGCATCGGCATCGGCATCGCATCGGCATCGGCATCGGCATCGGCATCGGCATCGGCATCGGCATCGGCATCGGCATCGGCATCGGCATCGGCATCGGCATCGGCATCGGCATCGGCATCGGCATCGGCATCGGCATCGGCATCGGCATCGGCATCGGCATCGGCATCGGCATCGGCATCGGCATCGGCATCGGCATCGGCATCGGCATCGGCATCGGCATCGGCATCGGCATCGGCATCGGCATCGGCATCGGCATCGGCATCGGCATCGGCATCGGCATCGGCATCGGCATCGGCATCGGCATCGGCATCGGCATCGGCATCGGCATCGGCATCGGCATCGGCATCGGCATCGGCATCGGCATCGGCATCGGCATCGGCATCGGCATCGGCATCGGCATCGGCATCGGCATCGGCATCGGCATCGGCATCGGCATCGGCATCGGCATCGGCATCGGCATCGGCATCGGCATCGGCATCGGCATCGGCATCGGCATCGGCATCGGCATCGGCATCGGCATCGGCATCGGCATCGGCATCGGCATCGGCATCGGCATCGCATCGGCATCGGCATCGGCATCGGCATCGGCATCGGCATCGGCATCGGCATCGGCATCGGCATCGGCATCGGCATCGGCATCGGCATCGGCATCGGCATCGGCATCGGCATCGGCATCGGCATCGGCATCGGCATCGGCATCGGCATCGGCATCGGCATCGGCATCGGCATCGGCATCGGCATCGGCATCGGCATCGGCATCGGCATCGGCATCGGCATCGGCATCGGCATCGGCATCGGCATCGGCATCGCATCGGCATCGGCATCGGCATCGGCATCGGCATCGGCATCGGCATCGGCATCGGCATCGGCATCGGCATCGGCATCGGCATCGGCATCGGCATCGGCATCGGCATCGGCATCGGCATCGGCATCGGCATCGGCATCGGCATCGGCATCGGCATCGGCATCGGCATCGGCATCGGCATCGGCATCGGCATCGGCATCGGCATCGGCATCGGCATCGGCATCGGCATCGGCATCGGCATCGGCATCGGCATCGGCATCGGCATCGGCATCGGCATCGGCATCGGCATCGGCATCGGCATCGGCATCGGCATCGGCATCGGCATCGGCATCGGCATCGGCATCGGCATCGGCATCGGCATCGGCATCGGCATCGGCATCGGCATCGGCATCGGCATCGGCATCGGCATCGGCATCGGCATCGGCATCGCATCGGCATCGGCATCGGCATCGGCATCGGCATCGGCATCGGCATCGGCATCGGCATCGGCATCGGCATCGGCATCGGCATCGGCATCGGCATCGGCATCGGCATCGGCATCGGCATCGGCATCGGCATCGGCATCGGCATCGGCATCGGCATCGGCATCGGCATCGGCATCGGCATCGGCATCGGCATCGGCATCGGCATCGGCATCGGCATCGGCATCGGCATCGGCATCGGCATCGGCATCGGCATCGGCATCGGCATCGGCATCGGCATCGGCATCGGCATCGGCATCGGCATCGGCATCGGCATCGGCATCGGCATCGGCATCGGCATCGGCATCGGCATCGGCATCGGCATCGGCATCGGCATCGGCATCGGCATCGGCATCGGCATCGGCATCGGCATCGGCATCGGCATCGGCATCGGCATCGGCATCGGCATCGGCATCGGCATCGGCATCGGCATCGGCATCGGCATCGGCATCGGCATCGGCATCGGCATCGGCATCGGCATCGGCATCGGCATCGGCATCGGCATCGGCATCGGCATCGGCATCGGCATCGGCATCGGCATCGGCATCGGCATCGGCATCGGCATCGGCATCGGCATCGGCATCGGCATCGGCATCGGCATCGGCATCGGCATCGGCATCGGCATCGGCATCGGCATCGGCATCGGCATCGGCATCGGCATCGGCATCGGCATCGGCATCGGCATCGGCATCGGCATCGGCATCGGCATCGGCATCGGCATCGGCATCGGCATCGGCATCGGCATCGGCATCGGCATCGGCATCGGCATCGGCATCGGCATCGGCATCGGCATCGGCATCGGCATCGGCATCGGCATCGGCATCGGCATCGGCATCGGCATCGGCATCGCATCGGCATCGGCATCGGCATCGGCATCGGCATCGGCATCGGCATCGGCATCGGCATCGGCATCGGCATCGGCATCGGCATCGGCATCGGCATCGGCATCGGCATCGGCATCGGCATCGGCATCGGCATCGGCATCGGCATCGGCATCGGCATCGGCATCGGCATCGGCATCGGCATCGGCATCGGCATCGGCATCGGCATCGGCATCGGCATCGGCATCGGCATCGGCATCGGCATCGGCATCGGCATCGGCATCGGCATCGGCATCGGCATCGGCATCGGCATCGGCATCGGCATCGGCATCGGCATCGGCATCGGCATCGGCATCGGCATCGGCATCGGCATCGGCATCGGCATCGGCATCGGCATCGGCATCGGCATCGGCATCGGCATCGGCATCGGCATCGGCATCGGCATCGGCATCGGCATCGGCATCGGCATCGGCATCGGCATCGGCATCGGCATCGGCATCGGCATCGGCATCGGCATCGGCATCGGCATCGGCATCGGCATCGGCATCGGCATCGGCATCGGCATCGCATCGGCATCGGCATCGGCATCGGCATCGGCATCGGCATCGGCATCGGCATCGGCATCGGCATCGGCATCGGCATCGGCATCGGCATCGGCATCGGCATCGGCATCGGCATCGGCATCGGCATCGGCATCGGCATCGGCATCGGCATCGGCATCGGCATCGGCATCGGCATCGGCATCGGCATCGGCATCGGCATCGGCATCGGCATCGGCATCGGCATCGGCATCGGCATCGGCATCGGCATCGGCATCGGCATCGGCATCGGCATCGGCATCGGCATCGGCATCGGCATCGGCATCGGCATCGGCATCGGCATCGGCATCGGCATCGGCATCGGCATCGGCATCGGCATCGGCATCGGCATCGGCATCGGCATCGGCATCGGCATCGGCATCGGCATCGGCATCGGCATCGGCATCGGCATCGGCATCGGCATCGGCATCGGCATCGGCATCGGCATCGGCATCGGCATCGGCATCGGCATCGGCATCGGCATCGGCATCGGCATCGGCATCGGCATCGGCATCGGCATCGGCATCGGCATCGGCATCGGCATCGGCATCGGCATCGGCATCGGCATCGGCATCGGCATCGGCATCGGCATCGGCATCGGCATCGGCATCGGCATCGGCATCGGCATCGGCATCGGCATCGGCATCGGCATCGGCATCGGCATCGGCATCGGCATCGGCATCGGCATCGGCATCGGCATCGGCATCGGCATCGGCATCGGCATCGGCATCGGCATCGGCATCGGCATCGGCATCGGCATCGGCATCGGCATCGGCATCGGCATCGCATCGGCATCGGCATCGGCATCGGCATCGGCATCGGCATCGGCATCGGCATCGGCATCGGCATCGGCATCGGCATCGGCATCGGCATCGGCATCGGCATCGGCATCGGCATCGGCATCGGCATCGGCATCGGCATCGGCATCGGCATCGGCATCGGCATCGGCATCGGCATCGGCATCGGCATCGGCATCGGCATCGGCATCGGCATCGGCATCGGCATCGGCATCGGCATCGGCATCGGCATCGGCATCGGCATCGGCATCGGCATCGGCATCGGCATCGGCATCGCATCGGCATCGGCATCGGCATCGGCATCGGCATCGGCATCGGCATCGGCATCGGCATCGGCATCGGCATCGGCATCGGCATCGGCATCGGCATCGGCATCGGCATCGGCATCGGCATCGGCATCGGCATCGGCATCGGCATCGGCATCGGCATCGGCATCGGCATCGGCATCGGCATCGGCATCGGCATCGGCATCGGCATCGGCATCGGCATCGGCATCGGCATCGGCATCGGCATCGGCATCGGCATCGGCATCGGCATCGGCATCGGCATCGGCATCGGCATCGGCATCGGCATCGGCATCGGCATCGGCATCGGCATCGGCATCGGCATCGGCATCGGCATCGGCATCGGCATCGGCATCGGCATCGGCATCGGCATCGGCATCGGCATCGGCATCGGCATCGGCATCGGCATCGGCATCGGCATCGGCATCGGCATCGGCATCGGCATCGCATCGGCATCGGCATCGGCATCGGCATCGGCATCGGCATCGGCATCGGCATCGGCATCGGCATCGGCATCGGCATCGGCATCGGCATCGGCATCGGCATCGCATCGGCATCGGCATCGGCATCGGCATCGGCATCGGCATCGGCATCGGCATCGGCATCGGCATCGGCATCGGCATCGGCATCGGCATCGGCATCGGCATCGGCATCGGCATCGGCATCGGCATCGGCATCGGCATCGGCATCGGCATCGGCATCGGCATCGGCATCGGCATCGGCATCGGCATCGGCATCGGCATCGGCATCGGCATCGGCATCGGCATCGGCATCGGCATCGGCATCGGCATCGGCATCGGCATCGGCATCGGCATCGGCATCGGCATCGGCATCGGCATCGGCATCGGCATCGGCATCGGCATCGGCATCGGCATCGGCATCGGCATCGGCATCGCATCGGCATCGGCATCGGCATCGGCATCGGCATCGGCATCGGCATCGGCATCGGCATCGGCATCGGCATCGGCATCGGCATCGGCATCGGCATCGGCATCGGCATCGGCATCGGCATCGGCATCGGCATCGGCATCGGCATCGGCATCGGCATCGGCATCGGCATCGGCATCGGCATCGGCATCGGCATCGGCATCGGCATCGGCATCGGCATCGGCATCGGCATCGGCATCGGCATCGGCATCGGCATCGGCATCGGCATCGGCATCGGCATCGGCATCGGCATCGGCATCGGCATCGGCATCGGCATCGGCATCGGCATCGGCATCGGCATCGGCATCGGCATCGGCATCGGCATCGGCATCGGCATCGGCATCGGCATCGGCATCGGCATCGGCATCGGCATCGGCATCGGCATCGGCATCGGCATCGGCATCGGCATCGGCATCGGCATCGGCATCGGCATCGGCATCGGCATCGGCATCGGCATCGGCATCGGCATCGGCATCGGCATCGGCATCGGCATCGGCATCGGCATCGGCATCGGCATCGGCATCGGCATCGGCATCGGCATCGGCATCGGCATCGGCATCGGCATCGGCATCGGCATCGGCATCGGCATCGGCATCGGCATCGGCATCGGCATCGGCATCGGCATCGGCATCGGCATCGGCATCGGCATCGGCATCGGCATCGGCATCGGCATCGGCATCGGCATCGGCATCGGCATCGGCATCGGCATCGGCATCGGCATCGGCATCGGCATCGGCATCGGCATCGGCATCGGCATCGGCATCGGCATCGGCATCGGCATCGGCATCGGCATCGGCATCGGCATCGGCATCGGCATCGGCATCGGCATCGGCATCGGCATCGGCATCGGCATCGGCATCGGCATCGGCATCGGCATCGGCATCGGCATCGGCATCGGCATCGGCATCGGCATCGGCATCGGCATCGGCATCGGCATCGGCATCGGCATCGGCATCGGCATCGGCATCGGCATCGGCATCGGCATCGGCATCGGCATCGCATCGGCATCGGCATCGGCATCGGCATCGGCATCGGCATCGGCATCGGCATCGGCATCGGCATCGGCATCGCATCGGCATCGGCATCGGCATCGGCATCGGCATCGGCATCGGCATCGGCATCGGCATCGGCATCGGCATCGGCATCGGCATCGGCATCGGCATCGGCATCGGCATCGGCATCGGCATCGGCATCGGCATCGGCATCGGCATCGGCATCGGCATCGGCATCGGCATCGGCATCGGCATCGGCATCGGCATCGGCATCGGCATCGGCATCGGCATCGGCATCGGCATCGGCATCGGCATCGGCATCGGCATCGGCATCGGCATCGGCATCGGCATCGGCATCGGCATCGGCATCGGCATCGGCATCGGCATCGGCATCGGCATCGGCATCGGCATCGGCATCGGCATCGGCATCGGCATCGGCATCGGCATCGGCATCGGCATCGGCATCGGCATCGGCATCGGCATCGGCATCGGCATCGGCATCGGCATCGGCATCGGCATCGGCATCGGCATCGGCATCGGCATCGGCATCGGCATCGGCATCGGCATCGGCATCGGCATCGGCATCGGCATCGGCATCGGCATCGGCATCGGCATCGGCATCGGCATCGGCATCGGCATCGGCATCGGCATCGGCATCGGCATCGGCATCGGCATCGGCATCGGCATCGGCATCGGCATCGGCATCGGCATCGGCATCGGCATCGGCATCGGCATCGGCATCGGCATCGGCATCGGCATCGGCATCGGCATCGGCATCGGCATCGGCATCGGCATCGGCATCGGCATCGGCATCGGCATCGGCATCGGCATCGGCATCGGCATCGGCATCGGCATCGGCATCGGCATCGGCATCGGCATCGGCATCGGCATCGGCATCGGCATCGGCATCGGCATCGGCATCGGCATCGGCATCGGCATCGGCATCGGCATCGGCATCGCATCGGCATCGGCATCGGCATCGGCATCGGCATCGGCATCGGCATCGGCATCGGCATCGGCATCGGCATCGGCATCGGCATCGCATCGGCATCGGCATCGGCATCGGCATCGGCATCGGCATCGGCATCGGCATCGGCATCGGCATCGGCATCGGCATCGGCATCGGCATCGGCATCGGCATCGGCATCGGCATCGGCATCGGCATCGGCATCGGCATCGGCATCGGCATCGGCATCGGCATCGGCATCGGCATCGGCATCGGCATCGGCATCGGCATCGGCATCGCATCGGCATCGGCATCGGCATCGGCATCGGCATCGGCATCGGCATCGGCATCGGCATCGGCATCGGCATCGGCATCGGCATCGGCATCGGCATCGGCATCGGCATCGGCATCGGCATCGGCATCGGCATCGGCATCGGCATCGGCATCGGCATCGGCATCGGCATCGGCATCGGCATCGGCATCGGCATCGGCATCGGCATCGGCATCGGCATCGGCATCGGCATCGGCATCGGCATCGGCATCGGCATCGGCATCGGCATCGGCATCGGCATCGGCATCGGCATCGGCATCGGCATCGGCATCGGCATCGGCATCGGCATCGGCATCGGCATCGGCATCGGCATCGGCATCGGCATCGGCATCGGCATCGGCATCGGCATCGGCATCGGCATCGGCATCGGCATCGGCATCGGCATCGGCATCGGCATCGGCATCGGCATCGGCATCGGCATCGGCATCGGCATCGGCATCGGCATCGGCATCGGCATCGGCATCGGCATCGGCATCGGCATCGGCATCGGCATCGGCATCGGCATCGGCATCGGCATCGGCATCGGCATCGGCATCGGCATCGGCATCGGCATCGGCATCGGCATCGGCATCGGCATCGGCATCGGCATCGGCATCGGCATCGGCATCGGCATCGGCATCGGCATCGGCATCGGCATCGGCATCGGCATCGGCATCGGCATCGGCATCGGCATCGGCATCGGCATCGGCATCGGCATCGGCATCGGCATCGGCATCGGCATCGGCATCGGCATCGGCATCGGCATCGGCATCGGCATCGGCATCGGCATCGGCATCGGCATCGGCATCGGCATCGGCATCGGCATCGGCATCGGCATCGGCATCGGCATCGGCATCGGCATCGGCATCGGCATCGGCATCGGCATCGGCATCGGCATCGGCATCGGCATCGGCATCGGCATCGGCATCGGCATCGGCATCGGCATCGGCATCGGCATCGGCATCGGCATCGGCATCGGCATCGGCATCGGCATCGGCATCGCATCGGCATCGGCATCGGCATCGGCATCGGCATCGGCATCGGCATCGGCATCGGCATCGGCATCGGCATCGGCATCGGCATCGGCATCGGCATCGGCATCGGCATCGGCATCGGCATCGGCATCGGCATCGGCATCGGCATCGGCATCGGCATCGCATCGGCATCG
This sequence comes from Limnomonas spitsbergensis, assembly GCA_037349105.1. NCBI lineage: Eukaryota > Viridiplantae > Chlorophyta > Chlorophyceae > Chlamydomonadales > Limnomonas > Limnomonas spitsbergensis. Next base: position 1,678,323 of record JAYJMM010000029.1, read on the forward strand.
GCATCGGCATCGGCATCGGCATCGGCATCGGCATCGGCATCGGCATCGGCATCGGCATCGGCATCGGCATCGGCATCGGCATCGGCATCGGCATCGGCATCGGCATCGGCATCGGCATCGGCATCGGCATCGGCATCGGCATCGGCATCGGCATCGGCATCGGCATCGGCATCGGCATCGGCATCGGCATCGGCATCGGCATCGGCATCGGCATCGGCATCGGCATCGGCATCGGCATCGGCATCGGCATCGGCATCGGCATCGGCATCGGCATCGGCATCGGCATCGGCATCGGCATCGGCATCGGCATCGCATCGGCATCGGCATCGGCATCGGCATCGGCATCGGCATCGGCATCGGCATCGGCATCGGCATCGGCATCGGCATCGGCATCGGCATCGGCATCGGCATCGGCATCGGCATCGGCATCGGCATCGGCATCGGCATCGGCATCGGCATCGGCATCGGCATCGGCATCGGCATCGGCATCGGCATCGGCATCGGCATCGGCATCGGCATCGGCATCGGCATCGGCATCGGCATCGGCATCGGCATCGGCATCGGCATCGGCATCGGCATCGGCATCGGCATCGGCATCGGCATCGGCATCGGCATCGGCATCGGCATCGGCATCGGCATCGGCATCGGCATCGGCATCGGCATCGGCATCGGCATCGGCATCGGCATCGGCATCGGCATCGGCATCGGCATCGGCATCGGCATCGGCATCGGCATCGGCATCGGCATCGGCATCGGCATCGGCATCGGCATCGGCATCGGCATCGGCATCGGCATCGGCATCGGCATCGGCATCGGCATCGGCATCGGCATCGGCATCGGCATCGGCATCGGCATCGGCATCGGCATCGGCATCGGCATCGGCATCGGCATCGGCATCGGCATCGGCATCGGCATCGGCATCGGCATCGGCATCGGCATCGGCATCGGCATCGGCATCGGCATCGGCATCGGCATCGGCATCGCATCGGCATCGGCATCGGCATCGGCATCGGCATCGGCATCGGCATCGGCATCGGCATCGGCATCGGCATCGGCATCGGCATCGCATCGGCATCGGCATCGGCATCGGCATCGGCATCGGCATCGGCATCGGCATCGGCATCGGCATCGGCATCGGCATCGGCATCGGCATCGGCATCGGCATCGGCATCGGCATCGGCATCGGCATCGGCATCGGCATCGGCATCGGCATCGGCATCGGCATCGGCATCGGCATCGGCATCGGCATCGGCATCGGCATCGGCATCGGCATCGGCATCGGCATCGGCATCGGCATCGGCATCGGCATCGGCATCGCATCGGCATCGGCATCGGCATCGGCATCGGCATCGGCATCGGCATCGGCATCGGCATCGGCATCGGCATCGGCATCGGCATCGGCATCGGCATCGGCATCGGCATCGGCATCGGCATCGGCATCGGCATCGGCATCGGCATCGGCATCGGCATCGGCATCATCGGCATCGCATCGGCATCGGCATCGGCATCGGCATCGGCATCGGCATCGGCATCGGCATCGGCATCGGCATCGGCATCGGCATCGGCATCGGCATCGGCATCGGCATCGGCATCGGCATCGGCATCGGCATCGGCATCGGCATCGGCATCGGCATCGGCATCGGCATCGGCATCGGCATCGGCATCGGCATCGGCATCGGCATCGGCATCGGCATCGGCATCGGCATCGGCATCGGCATCGGCATCGGCATCGGCATCGGCATCGGCATCGGCATCGGCATCGGCATCGGCATCGGCATCGGCATCGGCATCGGCATCGGCATCGCATCGGCATCGGCATCGGCATCGGCATCGGCATCGCATCGGCATCGGCATCGGCATCGGCATCGGCATCGGCATCGGCATCGGCATCGGCATCGGCATCGGCATCGCATCGGCATCGGCATCGGCATCGGCATCGGCATCGGCATCGGCATCGGCATCGGCATCGGCATCGGCATCGGCATCGGCATCGGCATCGGCATCGCATCGGCATCGGCATCGGCATCGGCATCGGCATCGGCATCGGCATCGGCATCGGCATCGGCATCGGCATCGGCATCGCATCGGCATCGGCATCGGCATCGGCATCGGCATCGGCATCGGCATCGGCATCGGCATCGGCATCGGCATCGGCATCGGCATCGGCATCGGCATCGGCATCGGCATCGGCATCGGCATCGGCATCGGCATCGGCATCGGCATCGGCATCGGCATCGGCATCGGCATCGGCATCGGCATCGGCATCGGCATCGGCATCGGCATCGCATCGGCATCGGCATCGGCATCGGCATCGGCATCGGCATCGGCATCGGCATCGGCATCGGCATCGGCATCGGCATCGGCATCGGCATCGGCATCGGCATCGGCATCGGCATCGGCATCGGCATCGGCATCGGCATCGGCATCGGCATCGGCATCGGCATCGGCATCGGCATCGGCATCGGCATCGGCATCGGCATCGGCATCGGCATCGGCATCGGCATCGGCATCGGCATCGGCATCGGCATCGGCATCGGCATCGGCATCGGCATCGGCATCGGCATCGGCATCGGCATCGGCATCGGCATCGGCATCGGCATCGGCATCGGCATCGGCATCGGCATCGGCATCGGCATCGGCATCGGCATCGGCATCGGCATCGGCATCGGCATCGGCATCGGCATCGGCATCGGCATCGGCATCGGCATCGGCATCGGCATCGGCATCGGCATCGGCATCGGCATCGCATCGGCATCGGCATCGGCATCGGCATCGGCATCGGCATCGGCATCGGCATCGGCATCGGCATCGGCATCGGCATCGGCATCGGCATCGGCATCGGCATCGGCATCGGCATCGGCATCGGCATCGGCATCGGCATCGGCATCGGCATCGGCATCGGCATCGGCATCGGCATCGGCATCGGCATCGGCATCGGCATCGGCATCGGCATCGGCATCGGCATCGGCATCGGCATCGGCATCGGCATCGGCATCGGCATCGGCATCGGCATCGGCATCGGCATCGGCATCGGCATCGGCATCGGCATCGGCATCGGCATCGGCATCGGCATCGGCATCGGCATCGGCATCGGCATCGGCATCGGCATCGGCATCGGCATCGGCATCGGCATCGGCATCGGCATCGGCATCGGCATCGGCATCGGCATCGGCATCGGCATCGGCATCGGCATCGGCATCGGCATCGGCATCGGCATCGGCATCGGCATCGGCATCGGCATCGGCATCGGCATCGGCATCGGCATCGGCATCGGCATCGGCATCGGCATCGGCATCGGCATCGGCATCGGCATCGGCATCGGCATCGGCATCGGCATCGGCATCGCATCGGCATCGGCATCGGCATCGGCATCGGCATCGGCATCGGCATCGGCATCGGCATCGGCATCGGCATCGGCATCGGCATCGGCATCGGCATCGGCATCGGCATCGGCATCGGCATCGGCATCGGCATCGGCATCGGCATCGGCATCGGCATCGGCATCGGCATCGGCATCGGCATCGGCATCGGCATCGGCATCGGCATCGGCATCGGCATCGGCATCGGCATCGCATCGGCATCGGCATCGGCATCGGCATCGGCATCGGCATCGGCATCGGCATCGGCATCGGCATCGGCATCGGCATCGGCATCGGCATCGGCATCGGCATCGGCATCGGCATCGGCATCGGCATCGGCATCGGCATCGGCATCGGCATCGGCATCGGCATCGGCATCGGCATCGGCATCGGCATCGGCATCGGCATCGGCATCGGCATCGCATCGGCATCGGCATCGGCATCGGCATCGGCATCGGCATCGGCATCGGCATCGGCATCGGCATCGGCATCGGCATCGGCATCGGCATCGGCATCGGCATCGGCATCGGCATCGGCATCGGCATCGGCATCGGCATCGGCATCGGCATCGGCATCGGCATCGGCATCGGCATCGGCATCGGCATCGGCATCGGCATCGGCATCGGCATCGGCATCGGCATCGGCATCGGCATCGGCATCGGCATCGGCATCGGCATCGGCATCGGCATCGGCATCGGCATCGGCATCGGCATCGGCATCGGCATCGGCATCGGCATCGGCATCGGCATCGGCATCGGCATCGGCATCGGCATCGGCATCGGCATCGGCATCGGCATCGGCATCGGCATCGGCATCGGCATCGGCATCGGCATCGGCATCGGCATCGGCATCGGCATCGGCATCGCATCGGCATCGGCATCGGCATCGGCATCGGCATCGGCATCGGCATCGGCATCGGCATCGGCATCGGCATCGGCATCGGCATCGGCATCGGCATCGGCATCGGCATCGGCATCGGCATCGGCATCGCATCGGCATCGGCATCGGCATCGGCATCGGCATCGGCATCGGCATCGGCATCGGCATCGGCATCGGCATCGGCATCGGCATCGGCATCGGCATCGGCATCGGCATCGGCATCGGCATCGGCATCGGCATCGGCATCGGCATCGGCATCGGCATCGGCATCGGCATCGGCATCGGCATCGGCATCGGCATCGGCATCGGCATCGGCATCGGCATCGGCATCGGCATCGGCATCGGCATCGGCATCGGCATCGGCATCGGCATCGGCATCGGCATCGGCATCGGCATCGGCATCGGCATCGGCATCGGCATCGGCATCGGCATCGGCATCGGCATCGGCATCGGCATCGGCATCGGCATCGGCATCGGCATCGGCATCGGCATCGGCATCGGCATCGGCATCGGCATCGGCATCGGCATCGGCATCGGCATCGGCATCGGCATCGGCATCGGCATCGGCATCGGCATCGGCATCGGCATCGGCATCGGCATCGGCATCGGCATCGGCATCGGCATCGGCATCGGCATCGGCATCGGCATCGGCATCGGCATCGGCATCGGCATCGGCATCGGCATCGCATCGGCATCGCATCGGCATCGGCATCGGCATCGGCATCGGCATCGGCATCGGCATCGGCATCGGCATCGGCATCGGCATCGGCATCGGCATCGCATCGGCATCGGCATCGGCATCGGCATCGGCATCGGCATCGGCATCGGCATCGGCATCGGCATCGGCATCGGCATCGGCATCGGCATCGGCATCGGCATCGGCATCGGCATCGGCATCGGCATCGCATCGGCATCGGCATCGGCATCGGCATCGGCATCGGCATCGGCATCGGCATCGGCATCGGCATCGGCATCGGCATCGGCATCGGCATCGGCATCGGCATCGGCATCGGCATCGCATCGGCATCGGCATCGGCATCGGCATCGGCATCGGCATCGGCATCGGCATCGGCATCGGCATCGGCATCGGCATCGGCATCGGCATCGGCATCGGCATCGGCATCGCATCGGCATCGGCATCGGCATCGGCATCGGCATCGGCATCGGCATCGGCATCGGCATCGGCATCGGCATCGGCATCGGCATCGGCATCGGCATCGGCATCGGCATCGGCATCGGCATCGGCATCGGCATCGGCATCGGCATCGGCATCATCGGCATCGGCATCGGCATCGGCATCGGCATCGGCATCGGCATCGGCATCGGCATCGGCATCGGCATCGGCATCGGCATCGGCATCGGCATCGGCATCGGCATCGGCATCGGCATCGCATCGGCATCGGCATCGGCATCGGCATCGGCATCGGCATCGGCATCGGCATCGGCATCGGCATCGGCATCGCATCGGCATCGGCATCGGCATCGGCATCGGCATCGGCATCGGCATCGGCATCGGCATCGGCATCGGCATCGGCATCGGCATCGGCATCGGCATCTCGGCATCGGCATCGGCATCGGCATCGGCATCGGCATCGGCATCGGCATCGGCATCGGCATCGGCATCGGCATCGGCATCGGCATCGGCATCGGCATCGGCATCGGCATCGGCATCGGCATCGGCATCGCATCGGCATCGGCATCGGCATCGGCATCGGCATCGGCATCGGCATCGCATCGGCATCGGCATCGGCATCGGCATCGGCATCGGCATCGGCATCGGCATCGGCATCGGCATCGGCATCGGCATCGGCATCGGCATCGGCATCGGCATCGGGGCATCGGCGCATCGGCATCGGCCGGCGGCATCGGCATCGGCATCATCGGCATCGGCATCGGCATCGGCATCGGCATCGGCATCGGCATCGGCATCGGCATCGGCATCGGCATCGGCATCGGCATCGGCATCGGCATCGGCATCGGCATCGGCATCGGCATCGGCATCGGCATCGGCATCGGCATCGGCATCGGCATCGGCATCGGCATCGGCATCGGGCATCGGCATCGGCATCGGCATCGGCATCGGCATCGGCATCGGCATCGGCATCGGCATCGGCATCGGCATCGGCATCGGCATCGGCATCGGCATCGGCATCGGCATCGCATCGGCATCGGCATCGGCATCGGCATCGGCATCGGCATCGGCATCGGCATCGGCATCGGCATCGGCATCGGCATCGGCATCGGCATCGGCATCGCATCGGCATCGGCATCGGCATCGGCATCGGCATCGCATCGGCATCGGCATCGGCATCGGCATCGGCATCGGCATCGCATCGGCATCGGCATCGGCATCGGCATCGGCATCGGCATCGGCATCGGCATCGGCATCGGCATCGGCATCGGCATCGGCATCGGCATCGGCATCGGCATCGGCATCGGCATCGGCATCGGCATCGGCATCGGCATCGGCATCGGCATCGGCATCGGCATCGGCATCGGCATCGGCATCGGCATCGGCATCGGCATCGGCATCGGCATCGGCATCGGCATCGGCATCGGCATCGGCATCGGCATCGGCATCGCATCGGCATCGGCATCGGCATCGGCATCGGCATCGGCATCGGCATCGGCATCGGCATCGGCATCGGCATCGGCATCGGCATCGCATCGGCATCGGCATCGGCATCGGCATCGGCATCGGCATCGGCATCGGCATCGGCATCGGCATCGGCATCGGCATCGGCATCGGCATCGGCATCGGCATCGGCATCGGCATCGGCATCGGCATCGGCATCGGCATCGGCATCGGCATCGGCATCGGCATCGGCATCGGCATCGGCATCGGCATCGGCATCGGCATCGGCATCGGCATCGGCATCGGCATCGGCATCGGCATCGGCATCGGCATCGGCATCGGCATCGGCATCGGCATCGGCATCGGCATCGCATCGGCATCGGCATCGGCATCGGCATCGGCATCGGCATCGGCATCGGCATCGGCATCGGCATCGGCATCGGCATCGGCATCGGCATCGGCATCGGCATCGGCATCGGCATCGGCATCGGCACATCGGCATCGGCATCGGCATCGGCATCGGCATCGGCATCGGCATCGGCATCGGCATCGGCATCGGCATCGGCATCGGCATCGGCATCGGCATCGGCATCGGCATCGGCATCGGCATCGGCATCGGCATCGGCATCGGCATCGGCATCGGCATCGGCATCGGCATCGGCATCGGCATCGGCATCGGCATCGGCATCGGCATCGGCACATCGGCATCGGCATCGGCATCGGCATCGGCATCGGCATCGGCATCGGCATCGGCATCGGCATCGGCATCGGCATCGGCATCGGCATCGGCATCGGCATCGGCATCGGCATCGGCATCGGCATCGGCATCGGCATCGGCATCGGCATCGGCATCGCATCGGCATCGGCATCGGGCATCGGCATCGGCATCGGCATCGGCATCGGCATCGGCATCGCATCGGCATCGGCATCGGCATCGGCATCGGCATCGGCATCGGCATCGGCATCGGCATCGGCATCGGCATCGGCATCGGCATCGGCATCGGCATCGGCATCGGCATCGGCATCGGCATCGGCATCGGCATCGGCATCGGCATCGGCATCGGCATCGCATCGGCATCGGCATCGGCATCGGCATCGGCATCGGCATCGGCATCGGCATCGGCATCGGCATCGGCATCGGCATCGGCATCGGCATCGGCATCGGCATCGGCATCGGCATCGGCATCGGCATCGGCATCGGCATCGGCATCGGCATCGGCATCGGCATCGGCATCGGCATCGGCATCGGCATCGGCATCGGCATCGGCATCGGCATCGGCATCGCATCGGCATCGGCATCGGCATCGGCATCGGCATCGGCATCGGCATCGGCATCGGCATCGGCATCGGCATCGGCATCGGCATCGGGCATCGGCATCGGCATCGGCATCGGCATCGGCATCGGCATCGGCATCGCATCGGCATCGGCATCGGCATCGCATCGGCATCGGCATCGGCATCGGCATCGCATCGGCATCGGCATCGGCATCGGCATCGGCATCGGCATCGGGCATCGGCATCGGCATCGGCATCGGCATCGGCATCGGCATCGGCATCGGCATCGGCAAGCATCGGCATCGGCATCGGCATCGGCATCGGCATCGGCATCGGCATCGGCATCGGCATCGGCATCGGCATCGGCATCGCATCGGCATCGGCATCGGCATCGGCATCGGCATCGGCATCGGCATCGGCATCGGCATCGGCATCGGCATCGGCATCGGCATCGGCATCGGCATCGGCATCGGCATCGGCATCGGCATCGGCATCGGCATCGGCATCGGCATCGGCATCGGCATCGGCATCGGCATCGGCATCGGCATCGGCATCGGCATCGGCATCGGCATCGGGCATCGGCATCGGCATCGGCATCGGCATCGGCATCGGCATCGGCATCGGCATCGGCATCGGCATCGGCATCGGCATCGGCATCGGCATCGGCATCGGCATCGGCATCGGCATCGGCATCGGCATCGGCATCGGCATCGGGCATCGGCATCGGCATCGGCATCGGCATCGGCATCGGCATCGGCATCGGCATCGGCATCGGCATCGGCATCGGCATCGGCATCGGCATCGGCATCGGCATCGGCATCGGCATCGGCATCGGCATCGGCATCGGCATCGGCATCGGCATCGGCATCGGCATCGGCATCGGCATCGGCATCGGCATCGGCATCGGCATCGGCATCGGCATCGGCATCGGCATCGGCATCGGCATCGGCATCGGCATCGGCATCGGCATCGGCATCGGCATCGGCATCGGCATCGGCATCGGCATCGGCATCGGCATCGGCATCGCATCGGCATCGGCATCGGCATCGGCATCGGCATCGGCATCGGCATCGGCATCGGCATCGGCATCGGCATCGGCATCGGCATCGGCATCGGCATCGGCATCGGCATCGGCATCGGCATCGGCATCGGCATCGGCATCGGCATCGGCATCGGCATCGGCATCGGCATCGGCATCGGCATCGGCATCGGCATCGGCATCGGCATCGGCATCGGCATCGGCATCGGCATCGGCATCGGCATCGGCATCGGCATCGGCATCGGCATCGGCATCGGCATCGGCATCGGCATCGGCATCGGCATCGGCATCGGCATCGGCATCGGCATCGGCATCGGCATCGGCATCGGCATCGGCATCGGCATCGCATCGGCATCGGCATCGGCATCGGCATCGGCATCGGCATCGGCATCGGCATCGGCATCGGCATCGGCATCGCATCGGCATCGGCATCGGCATCGGCATCGGCATCGGCATCGGCATCGGCATCGGCATCGGCATCGGCATCGGCATCGGCATCGGCATCGGCATCGGCATCGGCATCGGCATCGGCATCGGCATCGCATCGGCATCGGCATCGGCATCGGCATCGGCATCGGCATCGGCATCGGCATCGGCATCGGCATCGGCATCGGCATCGGCATCGGCATCGGCATCGGCATCGGCATCGGCATCGGCATCGGCATCGGCATCGGCATCGGCATCGGCATCGGCATCGGCATCGGCATCGGCATCGGCATCGGCATCGGCATCGGCATCGGCATCGGCATCGGCATCGGCATCGGCATCGGCATCGGCATCGGCATCGCATCGGGCATCGGCATCGGCATCGGCATCGGCATCGCATCGGCATCGGCATCGGCATCGCATCGGCATCGGCATCGGCATCGGCATCGGCATCGCATCGGCATCGGCATCGGCATCGGCATCGGCATCGGCATCGGCATCGGCATCGGCATCGGCATCGGCATCGGCATCGGCATCGGCATCGGCATCGGCATCGGCATCGGCATCGGCATCGGCATCGGCATCGGCATCGGCATCGGCATCGGCATCGGCATCGGCATCGGCATCGGCATCGGCATCGGCATCGGCATCGGCATCGGCATCGGCATCGGCATCGGCATCGGCATCGGCATCGCATCGGCATCGGCATCGGCATCGGCATCGGCATCGGCATCGGCATCGGCATCGGCATCGGCATCGGCATCGGCATCGGCATCGGCATCGGCATCGGCATCGGCATCGGCATCGGCATCGGCATCGGCATCGGCATCGGCATCGGCATCGGCATCGGCATCGGCATCGGCATCGGCATCGGCATCGGCATCGGCATCGGGCATCGGCATCGGCATCGGCATCGGCATCGGCATCGGCATCGGCATCGGCATCGGCGGCATCGGCATCGGCATCGGCATCGGCATCGGCATCGGCATCGGCATCGGCATCGGCATCGGCATCGGCATCGGCATCGGCATCGGCATCGGCATCGGCATCGGCATCGGCATCGGCATCGGCATCGGCATCGGCATCGGCATCGGCATCGGCATCGGCATCGGCATCGGCATCGGCATCGGCATCGGCATCGGCATCGCATCGGGCATCGGCATCGGCATCGGCATCGGCATCGGCATCGGCATCGGCATCGGCATCGGCATCGGCATCGGCATCGGCATCGGCATCGGCATCGGCATCGGCATCGGCATCGGCATCGGCATCGGCATCGGCATCGGCATCGGCATCGGCATCGGCATCGGCATCGGCATCGGCATCGGCATCGGCATCGGCATCGGCATCGGCATCGGCATCGGCATCGGCATCGGCATCGGCATCGGCATCGGCATCGGCATCGGCATCGGCATCGGCATCGGCATCGGCATCGGCATCGGCATCGGCATCGGCATCGGCATCGGCATCGGCATCGGCATCGGCATCGGCATCGGCATCGGCATCGGCATCGGCATCGGCATCGGCATCGGCATCGGCATCGGCATCGGCATCGGCATCGGCATCGGCATCGGCATCGGCATCGGCATCGGCATCGGCATCGGCATCGGCATCGGCATCGGCATCGGCATCGGCATCGGCATCGGCATCGGCATCGGCATCGGCATCGGCATCGGCATCGGCATCGGCATCGGCATCGGCATCGGCATCGGCATCGGGCATCGGCATCGGCATCGGCATCGGCATCGGCATCGGCATCGGCATCGGCATCGGCATCGGCATCGGCATCGGCATCGGCATCGGCATCGGCATCGGCATCGGCATCGGCATCGGCATCGGCATCGGCATCGGCATCGCATCGGCATCGGCATCGGCATCGGCATCGGCATCGGCATCGGCATCGGCATCGGCATCGGCATCGGCATCGGCATCGGCATCGGCATCGCATCGGCATCGGCATCGGCATCGGCATCGGCATCGGCATCGGCATCGGCATCGGCATCGGCATCGGCATCGGCATCGGCATCGGCATCGGCATCGGCATCGGCATCGCATCGGCATCGGCATCGGCATCGGCATCGGCATCGGCATCGGCATCGGCATCGCATCGGCATCGGCATCGGCATCGGCATCGGCATCGGCATCGGCATCGGCATCGGCATCGGGCATCGGCATCGGCATCGGCATCGGCATCGGCATCGGCATCGCATCGGCATCGGCATCGGCATCGGCATCGGCATCGGCACATCGGCATCGGCATCGGCATCGGCATCGGCATCGGCATCGGCATCGGCATCGGCATCGGCATCGGCATCGGCATCGGCATCGGGCATCGGCCATCGGCATCGGCATCGGCATCGGCATCGGCATCGGCATCGGCATCGGCATCGGCATCGGCATCGGCATCGGCATCGGCATCGGCATCGGCATCGGCATCGGCATCGGCATCGGCATCGGCATCGGCATCGGCATCGGCATCGGCATCGGCATCGGCATCGGCATCGGCATCGGCATCGGCATCGGCATCGGCATCGGCATCGGCATCGGCATCGGCATCGGCATCGGCATCGGCATCGGCATCGGCATCGGCATCGGCATCGGCATCGGGCATCGGCATCGGCATCGGCATCGGCATCGGCATCGGCATCGGCATCGGCATCGGCATCGCCATCGGCATCGGCATCGGCATCGGCATCGGCATCGGCATCGGCATCGGCATCGGCATCGGCATCGGCATCGGCATCGGCATCGGCATCGGCATCGGCATCGGCATCGGCATCGGCATCGGCATCGGCATCGGCATCGGCATCGGCATCGGCATCGGCATCGGCATCGCATCGGCATCGGCATCGGCATCGGCATCGGCATCGGCATCGGCATCGGCATCGGCATCGGCATCGGCATCGGCTCGGCATCGGCATCGGCATCGGCATCGCATCGGCACGGCATCGGCATCGGCATCGGCATCGGGCATCGGCATCGGCATCGGCATCGGCATCGGCA